>QLSR01000188.1:555440-714808 GCA_031780015.1 Citrullus colocynthis
TTTTTTCCCTTCTTCTTCTTCTCTAACACAAAGCACAAAACAACTTAAGATTCAAGCTAAGACTTCTCTTACCCTTTCAAGAACTTTCCATCTAATATTCCTCCCTTTCCAATAATTAGAACTATGATCACCATTTAAACAAAACACAACTCCAAACATAAACTTAAGTCCACATACTTCTTCATAATTTTCTTAAATAGACATAAGAATACTTACTAAGATTTAAGCTGATCTCCCGTATATCCCTTCTAATTTCTTCAACAATCTTCTTTCCATTCCCTCAGAACCCACGATTACCATTATTCTTCCAAGTTTTACCTCCTCTATCTAATTCCATCTTCAAACTTTAGATATGGTACTTAAAAATAAAATTTTAATATACTTCCTGCCACATTTCCCCACACGATACACCCACACCACCAGTACGCATGTCAAATAATTCTCACTCCAAAATTTCGCCTTTGATTTTCTTTTATAACTAGTATTTTATTTAATACACACTTCAAAATCCAGTTATTTATTTTTATATCTTTTTAAGTAAAAGGACCACTATACCCTTACTATTTAAGTCAATTTTTCACTTTTATTTGGAAAAAACGAGGGTGTTCACATACCTCATCCGCCTTATACACTCTCATGATCCTATTTGAAGATGTTTTTTCACAAGGCCAATTATATGATGTATTGGTCAAGTCCTCTAGTAATGTGTGGGCAGCTTGGGCGCGGTTTTTGAAAATATGGACTCTTCTGCGGCGGCATTTAATATTGACTTTAGGTTACTTGTCAACCAATTATAGAATAGTTGTATTTGTTGAAGGGAATTGAATCCCGGCGAAAACGTATGATCACGTTCTTTGATTTTTTTTTGAAAGAATTAAGAATACAAAAAGTTAAGAAAAGGTTAAACAACATACATTTGAGCAAAATCTTTCCTCGAACCCATAGTCTTCTCCTTGTAGTCTTCCTTTTCGAAAAGATCTTCCTTGTTATGACTCTGGCAAGGATCCGGTTTGTGGGAACTACTTTGTGAAAGAATAAAGGGAACGAGAAGAAGAATTTTCTTAGAACTTGAGAGAATTTCTAGAGAAAGACTTTTAGAGTAATCGTAGAGATTATTCTTCTAAACAGGTGTGTTTCATGACAGCTCCCAAGGGCCCTATTTATAGAATTCTATGTGTTACTCCTGATCCTATTAGGAAACTCCTCTACAGAGATTTTAAATTAAATATTTAATAATATCCAATATTAATAAACATTTATCCAAATAATATCTCATATTAGATGGGTTAAAATATTTAAATCTTATTTAAATATTTATTTTTTTGCAGAATCTTTAATGTGAATCTCATCCAAATTAAATAATTCATTATTTGAGTCCAATTCAAATTAATTAATTACTTCTTCCTCTATTTATTTATATGAATTTCATCCAAATAAATAATTAATTATTTGAATCATAATCAAATAAATTAATTCTCCATATTATAAAGTTATAATTTGAATCTTATTCAAATGAACTTTATAACAAATCATGTAATTAATTGTATCCAATACGATTAATATTATTCCTCATAAATTTGAACATTTCAAAATTTTCTTTCAGCATAGTTGATCCTTGTTGGTCCGTGGTGAGCTAGCAAGGGGACCTTATGGACCTACAGATTATAAACTCCAATTATCCCAGATTAATTTATTAAACTCTTTAATTAAATTAATCTTCATTCATTAACTACAGAGCAAACCACTATAGACCCACAGTTGAACTCTTATGCACGAAAAAAAAATTGTAAGGAAGTAATGAATTGAAAGTATATGGAAAATAAGTTAAAAATAATGGAAGTGATGGAGTGTAGGGTGCATAGCAATTAACAACAAAGGTGTAATATGAACGAGAAAAATAGGGTTAGTGGGGTCGTTATCACCTATCCTTAGAATGCTTCTTAAATTTTACTCCATGATCTCAATCTTCTTTAGGTTGCACCTTTCGGTTGACAAACCTCAAACATCATATCTCTAAAACATGTTTGAAAATCAATTGAACTTAAAGTTATTTTTATCTCTAGAAACACTTCTTACTTTGATTAATGAGATCCACAATCACTTACTATCTCAAGTAGTTGGTTGTAGCTACTTATTTTGATTAGCTAAATGGAAATAAGTAATGAGTACAAACAAATTAAGAAAAATGAAATAAATTTAAGATTTTCTCGTTGGAAAAGGTGATAACTTACCCTTGATAAATTTAGTTACTCATGGTGTTAACAAATAAAATGGAGAGATTGGTAAAAGTGGAACTCATAAAGGTTAAATGAATATAATGGATATGATGAAGTTGTTACAAGAATATTCAATGTCTTGAAATACAAATGTAAGTAATAGAAGAAAGCACAAAGATAAGAAAGAAGGGTATCAAGTCGTCGTTCACAACTCTTGTTCCCATTGGCGATGGACGTCTGCTTCACTACATGCGATGGTGGGATGGTTGGTCGAAGTTAAGATTACTTTCTTGAGTTCTATATCTCCAGTTGTCTTTTTGGAAGGATTTTTCTTACTGACGACCGAAGTCCAAGGATACAACTCTTGTTCCCGTTGGCGATAGACGCCTGCTTCATTGCATGCGGTGGTAGGATAGTTGGTTGAAGTTAAGATTACTCTCTTGAGTCCTCTATCTCCAGTTGTTTTCTTGGAAGGGGTTTTCTTAGTGACAGTCGAAGCCCAAGGATTTCAACAACATTCTTTTTGTCTCTGCCTTGGTCTATTTATAGAGTTGAATTGTACTTTGGGATGTTGACATTTATTTGCTGCTAATGCACTACAGATGATGTGTCTGCCTTTTTGTCATCTTTTGACTGGTAGGTGATATTATAGTGCTACAATTAGGATAGAATATCGTTAAAGGATCAGGTTGCAGGTGTCAGATATCCCAAAACATGCATCTCACGATCTTTGGCCTGGGTTTGACTGCTTGTTGGATGAATACATTCAATTTACGCATTTTTCTGGAAAAGATCAGGTGTTTGAGATAGATTTTTTATGTTAAGAAAATACGCTTTATGTAATTCGACATGTTGAACAGAGAGAAGATTTTTATCAATAATTTTAAGTCAAGATTGTTTCATGATTCATTAAATTCTCTCCATTATTCTAAGGAAAGACTATAATAACTTATATTTTTTACAAGTTATCAAAGGTCATTGGTAGGACGTCCTCTAAATGCTATGTCACAAGCCATTTGTATCTACCCTAGTTTGAGTTCAAATTTGTTGACATTTATTGACACGTTCACTACTCTAGGTTGATCTATCAGGAGGGTTAGTTAAAAGTACTCCCTTGTTGCCTTTGGTGCTACTTCTTCCGTCATCTCACCGGTTGGGTTTGTTTGAGCTCTTAGTTTCCTCCTATAAGTCCTATCAATCTCAAGGTACTTTTACTTTGCCTTTTTGTCAAAGATTCTAAAAGAAGAAGGTTTTATGCCCACTTTTCCAAATTCCTACATATATTTAAAAAGCTACAAATTGACATCCCTTTTGTAAAGACATAAGAACAAATGCCAAAATAAGCAAAATTCATGAAGGATGTTCTATCTAGGAAGAAAAGGTTTGGTGACTATGAGATGGTGGCATTAACCAAAGAATGTAGTGAATGCTTCAAAGGAAATTGCCTTAAAAATTGAAAGACTAAGGGAGTTTTTCTATTCTTTGTCACTTAGGCAAATAGTTAAGTTATTAAAGCATTATGTGATCTTTGAGCTTCCATTAACCTAATAGAGAGGTGCAACCAACCACCATATCCTTGCAAACGTCGATCGATCAATTGCTCACCTTTATGACGTTGTGGAAGATGTGTTGGTTAAAATAGTCAAGTATATACTTCTGATTTTTGTGTTGCTAGATGTAGAGGACGATGTCGAGTGTTGGGATTTATGTCCTAAATCTCGTAGTCTATAAATTTGTAAACAAATTATTAATAAATAAAGTATTATTTATTTTCTAATAAGTGTTATTTATTAGCATAACTCGAAATCGAATAAATTAAGATCCAAGATTATTTAATATATCTTGAACAATTTGTGGTTGACATAAAAATGGATATTGTTCAAGAAATAACCTAAAAGGTCTATAGTATATGGATGAGGTTGGGTGCCTTATCCTAGTAACACTATGGATACGACTTACTTTGTAAGTGTTACAAATGATTTGATCCAAATCGTTCATGTAATGACATGTAAGTAGGGGTATCCTATACAGTGAGTTTGTATAAGACTGGACCACGAAATTAAATCTCTCTTTGTAACTCTGTTAAATGGAGAGTTTTATATTCCAAATGATAACCATGTAACTTGATCTCAATCTTGAGTGAGTTATGAACTTCTGCTCATAAGGGTCGTTCTTTGATTTGTATGTGTGAGAGTGGCCTTAGCTGCTGACTCAATATGCCTACATTTTGGGAATGATACCAAGTGAGGAGGTGGGAACATAACTTCACAAGATACAATTCACTTCTTCTTGACTTTAGGGAAAGTAGATAGGTTGTTCCCTTAAGTGCTGACTCCGGGATTTGAACAATGAGGTTTTACCCTCTCACTAGTCGAGAGAGACTTTGTTTATGGTTGGATCATAAACATAATTGTTTATTAGAGGATTAGTGGTACTTAAGGTGCAAGAGGTAATTATAGGGGTAAAACGGTAATTTGACCCAGCTGTAATTACAAACACCCTATGAAGGATTGGGTTACAAAATATAGTAAAATCAATGGACACATAAATATACCGCAGTTCATAAGAGTGCAACTATGGGTCTTTAGTGGTATGCTCCATAGTTAATGAAAGTTGATTAATATAATTAAAAAGTTTAATTAATTAATCTCGGATCATTGGAGCTTATAACTATAGGTCCATTAAGTCCTTCTAGTAGCTCACAATGGGTTAAAACAAGGTAATTAAGCAGTGAAAGAATTTGAATGTTCAAATTGATCAAGTGAATTAATTGTATGTGATGCAATTAAAATTGTGTATGAGTTACATTATAATATAACATTAATTTTTTAATTAGATTCAAAATTAAAACTTTATAATATAAGAATATTAATATTTGAATAGGATTTAAATATTAAATTAATATGAACTAGATTCATATTAAAACTATAGTTTATGAGAGAATATGTGATACATTGAATCAAATATATGATATTTGATTTTTTTAATTAATTGAGTAAGATTCATTAATTAAATGTTAATTAATTAATATTTAATTGTTATATAATTTTATTTTATTTTATTTTATTAAGTTATATTAATTAAATATATAATTAATAAATAAATAAGAAACTCCCTCGCATTGCAGGGGACTGGTGGGTGGGGAGAGAAGTTCCTCACGATAAATTAAGATAGGATCTCAATTCACAAAGTGTGTAAGAAAAAAAAAACACTGTGAAAAAAAAAAAATCTCACAATCTTTCCTCTCTAGAAAGGAAGAATTCTTGAAAAGATTTTTTTTCTTTTCCCTTCTCTTTCACAAGTTTCCCACTAACCACCTTGTTTCAAGAGAAAACTAGAGAAGATCCAATGATGGTGTTTGAAGTGTGTTGTATTTATTGTTTTGAAGATTAGAAGGATACTTTGAAGATTGGATCAACAAATGTATTAACCTTCTTCCTCAATGAATCTGTAAAAGTATGGTTTTCACTTCAATCACTCTTTATCATGTGAAATTCATTGTAACAAAATTTGGGCAAAGCAATCAAACACTTCCGCCAAAGGGATTCAATCCATTTAATTCTAATCATCCTTGGGAGACTGTTCTTCGCAACCGGCAGGCCTTCATTGACCTACAAATCAGTAAGCTTACATTCCAACTTAATGATGAGAATGTGACATTTGGATCTACAAAGCCCTTCAGCATCCGGATGAGGTAAGTTTTGTCCAAATCCAGGCTTAACGCAGAGGAGACAATGACTGGCAAGTGCTCTCCTCCCCGAAGTATGTGTACTTGAGATGCGTCGGTAGGGTTTTTAGCTCAAGTGTTGGTTGCTCTTTTAATGACGGCTTGGTCTTTGCGATGGATCGGTTACTCAAGTCTAATTGCTCAAAATTCCTATCGAAGATTAAGTTGACTTCTTCCTCTTCACCATCCATATTCTCATTGAGGATTGCTTCATCTTCTAGCAATGCATTTGTGGGTCTTGTATTCTCGTAAGTGATATCTTCGATCATCTAACAAGATTGAAACTCATGAGGATATTTTAATGCGTTAAACACATTAAATTTTACCAGTTGGTCATCCACTCGGGTCATTAATTCTCCTTCTTGGACATCAATTAGGGCACGTCCAGTAGCTAAGCAAGGCCTTCCTAAGATAATGGGCACTTCTCTGTCGGCTTCATAGTCTAGGATTATGAAGTCAGCTGGGAAGATGAATTTGTCCACTTTCACAAGGACATCCTCAATTTTGCCCTCTTCCCCTATAGCTAGCTTCTTAAAGATGGAAAGGGGCATCAAGTTGATGTTGGCACCTAAGTCGCATAGTGCCTGACCAACGTCCATTCCCCCGATTGAGCATCAAGGTAAAGCTCCCTGGATCATTCATCTTTGCAGGTATAATTCTTCTTGAATAATGCACTGCATTCTTGAGTTAATTCCACTATCTCAAACTTCCCGAGCCTCCTTTTCTTGGATCGTATATCCTTAAGAAATTTCACGTAGCTCGGCATTTGCTCTAGGGCTTCCACCAACGGAATGTTGATGTGAAGTTGTTTGAGCACATCCAAGAACTTTTTATATTGCCCTTCATCATTTTTCTTCCTTAAACACTGGGGAAAGGGTGGACGCACTATAGGAGCGACATCTCTATATACAGACGCAAGTTCTGCTTACCTTGCTTTTTCTCTCCTCTCTCTATTATCCTGTTATTGCATTTCTGCGGAAGATGGTGGCGGGTTAATTTCAGGTACATTATTCTGAACTGGTTGATTTGTTGTTGGATAGTTTGAAGGTTGCAAGTTTCCTTGCGTCCTCTGATCTGGCATTACTGTGGGAATAGTCCTCCCACTTCTTAATGTCAGAGCTTGACATTACTCTTTTCTGTTCCCTCTTGGAACTTTAGTCGTACTCGGTAATGTTCCTTGTAGTCGATTTGTAAGGGCTATGGCATTGACCCTGGCTATACATTGTCCCACATCGGTTAGGAAGGAGAACGAAGCCTTCCTTATAAAGGGGGTGGATACCTTTCTATGTATGAGGCCTTTTGGTAGGCGCAACCCTACCAAGAACAAAACCTTGAGGGGTAACCCAAAGCGGACAATATCGTATAGTGGGTGGTCTGGGCTGTTACACGATTTTTGAGCTCACCTGCAATTTGACCCATTTGGACTTCCAGGTTCATAATTGCAGTGGCTTGGCTTTGAAGCATTGCATTATTTCTATTTATATATTCTTTTAACAAAGATTCGATGGAAGAAGAAGATGATAATGCGGGCATTTGCTGATTTCTCTGTGGCTACTACTCAGCCCCCTGCGTTTGTTGCTGATTTCCACCCCATTCGAAGTTAGGATGGTTCCTCCAACCTGAGTTGTACATTGTACCGTATGGGCTGTTTTGAACATAGCAGACGAACTATGGGTTGTAAGGACACATACCATACAAGTGTCTTTCACCACACTGCACACAACTCACGCTGCTATTGGACTCACTACGTTCGTCGCGTTCACAACAGCAGCTGATCCACCTTGATTATTCAAGGCTATAGTCTTAAGCAGAGATGTCATGGTTGCCATCTGAGCCAAGAGACTAGTAGCAACATCAGTTTCAAACATTCCAGCTTGCGTTCTCCTTCTATCGGTAGAACGAGATCCATACCCATCGTCCACTCATTCATCGGTGTTCTTCGAAATCCTGTCAAGAATATCCTTGGCCTGTGTGTAGGTCTTATCCATCAACCCCCCTACTGCAGAGGCATTAGCTATCGATTGTGACAGTCTGTTAAATCCTCCATAGAAGATTTCCATTTGAACACAATTAGGAATGCCATTATGTGGACAATTCCTCACTAGCCGCTTGAATCGGGTCCAAGCTTTGCTCAGAGTCTCTGAGTCCTTCTGTTCAAAGGTGACGATATTTCGCCTCCTCCTTGCGTTTACCGTCGGAAGGAAGTATTTCTGCATGAACTTTTCTACCATCTGCTCCCAAGTGGTAATCTCACCTGGTTCAAACGAGTATGCTCATTGTCTTGCTTCATCTCTGAGAGAAAATGGGAATAACGATAGCAGGATGCCATCCTGCAGTACTCTCGCTATGGAGAATGTGTTTGTCACACCCCCTCCCAGATTACCCTCGATAACCAGAGAGGAGATGTGAGGATAGCTAACATGACTCATTTTGTGAGGTTCACTGTCCAACTGTATCTGAATAACCTGTTGCAACATGACTTACATAACTGCCCATATCACTTATTTTAATAACATAGACATTAACATCAGCCACGCCCATAAATTCAATAACATGAGAACTTATATTTACATAACCAAGCACTCCAAACTCGTTCACAAATAAACTTAGATGACATATACAATAACAAGTCTCACATCCCAACTACTAGCTAGCTATGTCTACATGTCACATACACAAAGTTATTTACACATACAGCAACTGAAATGCAAAAGTATTTTCTAATAACTTGAAGCTTAAGTAGGCAAGCTTGAGTAGGCTAAGCACCAAGAACTTCTTCGCTACCTGGGTGGAAAAGAAAACATGGAAAACATGAGCTGGATGCCCAGTGAGTGACATTATATTTTAAACACAACTTGAGAATCAAATCATGCTCAATAATAGAGAAAACATATTGGGCCTTATGAGATTTTGGAACGCATAGGACCGTCAGCTTATCTGTCACACCCCCTCCTGGATTATCCTTTCTCAACCCGAGAAGGGGTGTAAAGACAGCAACCTTGACTCTTCTGTAAGGTTCACTGTCCAACCATTTCCGTCAAGAACAGCCCAAACGAGGTTTCCGTGTAGGCAAAGCATTCCAAACTTGCTTGCTTCCTGGAAAGAAAACAACAGAAAAACATTATGAGCCACAATGCTCAGTGAGTGACTAACTAAGAAATAACTCAATAAACATAATGATGCGCACTTTGAGTGTTAACCGCAAGTGTACGGGTCAAGTTATAATATAAGACGGTTAAGTCCGAATATCGTTCCACTGGAGATCCAATTGTGAAGGTTTAAGTTACTTAGCTATTCTAGAGTTGAATCAATTTTATTTGAGGATTGAATTTCAAAATTATGAGTTATTAAAAATATAAATCAAATAAGGAAAGTATTAAAGTGAGAAACACAAGAGTCAAAAAGAGTTCTAGGGTAATGAATCCTTGTTTATTTCATCATGCAATATTATAGATTTCATGGATTTTATTGTCATTCATATGCCCTAAGTCTAGAAACTTAATTCCAAGTTATTTTCTCTCAAAAACAACCCTTTCTCATTCAACTCGATTGATTATTAATCTCTTAAAACCAATACAAAATTACATGGCATTAAAAATAGTCTTTAACAACTTTTATTGTCAACCTAACTACTCTCGTGATAGATTAACAACAATTCATTGTTATGGATCAAGTTAAACATACAATCTCTCAATCATACATCTAACCTAACATGTGAAGATGGTCAATTCACAAGAATTAAACACAATAACAATGAAAAGCATAATCATTCCAACAAAACCATGAAAGTCTACAAGATTAACATAATTTCATAAACAAATCATCAAAACCCTAAAACTAAAGAGTTTAGCCACTCATAGCTTGAAGCAACATGTTTGAGCAAAATAAACAAAGAAAGAGTGTAAAGAAAGGGAAACTCTACTGAAAAGAGGCTTTTGATTGAGGTAGCACCGTCACGATCTCTTTGGCTCTCACATCGGAATTTGAAGGGCACCACGACTATCTCAAACTCTTTTCCTCTTCCTTGCAACTAACTCACTCTTTGAACTCTCACTCAATTCTCTCCTTTTTGTGCCTCTTTAGGTCTGCACTTCCTTGATTTGATTTGATGCTTAGGGCTGCTGGAAACCCCCAAATTTATAGAGTTTGGCCGCCCAAAAATTTACCAAAAATAAGAATTAATTTAAGGAAAACTGGCGCCGTGGCGTTGGTCTATAGCGCTGCGGCGCTATTGAAAAATCTGGGACAGCACCACGACGCTGTTGGAGAGCGTCGCGGCGCTAGGGCTGCGATCTGAGTGTGAGCTCTCGGGTTTTAGCGCCGCGACACCGCCGTTCAAGCGTCGTGGCGCTGCCCCAATTTCTGCCATTTTGGGTTTTTCAGCTCTTTTTCGCGGTATTCTTGCTCGGTTTTGATATTTTAGTCTTTTCTTCTAATTTTCCTCGTTTTAACCTGAAAACCACTAGCAAACAAGTGAAATCTAATATAAACTCCCTTAATTTGAGAGAATAGAAAGCACTTTTCAAGTGCTTATCAACACCCCAAACTTAGAGATTTGCTAGTCCCGAGCAAAGAATAAAATCAAATNCAAAATTATGAGTTATTAAAAATATAAATCAAATAAGGAAAGTATTAAAGTGAGAAACACAAGAGTCAAAAAGAGTTCTAGGGTAATGAATCCTTGTTTATTTCATCATGCAATATTATAGATTTCATGGATTTTATTGTCATTCATATGCCCTAAGTCTAGAAACTTAATTCCAAGTTATTTTCTCTCAAAAACAACCCTTTCTCATTCAACTCGATTGATTATTAATCTCTTAAAACCAATACAAAATTACATGGCATTAAAAATAGTCTTTAACAACTTTTATTGTCAACCTAACTACTCTCGTGATAGATTAACAACAATTCATTGTTATGGATCAAGTTAAACATACAATCTCTCAATCATACATCTAACCTAACATGTGAAGATGGTCAATTCACAAGAATTAAACACAATAACAATGAAAAGCATAATCATTCCAACAAAACCATGAAAGTCTACAAGATTAACATAATTTCATAAACAAATCATCAAAACCCTAAAACTAAAGAGTTTAGCCACTCATAGCTTGAAGCAACATGTTTGAGCAAAATAAACAAAGAAAGAGTGTAAAGAAAGGGAAACTCTACTGAAAAGAGGCTTTTGATTGAGGTAGCACCGTCACGATCTCTTTGGCTCTCACATCGGAATTTGAAGGGCACCACGACTATCTCAAACTCTTTTCCTCTTCCTTGCAACTAACTCACTCTTTGAACTCTCACTCAATTCTCTCCTTTTTGTGCCTCTTTAGGTCTGCACTTCCTTGATTTGATTTGATGCTTAGGGCTGCTGGAAACCCCCAAATTTATAGAGTTTGGCCGCCCAAAAATTTACCAAAAATAAGAATTAATTTAAGGAAAACTGGCGCCGTGGCGTTGGTCTATAGCGCTGCGGCGCTATTGAAAAATCTGGGACAGCACCACGACGCTGTTGGAGAGCGTCGCGGCGCTAGGGCTGCGATCTGAGTGTGAGCTCTCGGGTTTTAGCGCCGCGACACCGCCGTTCAAGCGTCGTGGCGCTGCCCCAATTTCTGCCATTTTGGGTTTTTCAGCTCTTTTTCGCGGTATTCTTGCTCGGTTTTGATATTTTAGTCTTTTCTTCTAATTTTCCTCGTTTTAACCTGAAAACCACTAGCAAACAAGTGAAATCTAATATAAACTCCCTTAATTTGAGAGAATAGAAAGCACTTTTCAAGTGCTTATCAACACCCCAAACTTAGAGATTTGCTAGTCCCGAGCAAAGAATAAAATCAAATAATAGGGAGTTTGGATGAAGAAGTGTGCAACTGACTCATGTCTCAGAGAATAGCATTTAGAGCTTAAGTAGAAACATGAAAGCATATCTATATTATTATAATCATTCAATGTCGAATCTTGTTATCTCCCATGTGTGTGTGTGCAAGCCTCCTTCAATTTAAAATACTAGAACTCAAATTAGGACTTAAGAGAGTTTCTTTAATTTTCCCCCTACTCTAGCTCATGCACCAATCTTCAAGTTTTCATACATTTCAAGTGAGTAATATGTCCACTAAGGTGCCTTTCAATCATTTTTTTTTCCATGGGCCCTAAACTTGCATTCTTTTACCTAGAGGCACTAGCTTTCACACATTCACTGTAGGGACTCGTACCTAGTAAATTTCCAGGTGTCCTTACTGATCACAGCAAAGGCAGCTCTTTTTACCCCTATCCATGCATACTCATTACAAGTTTAACATTCAAAAAAATATAGACAAATAAAGCTCATACATTTTGTGTACACTTTTTCTTTTCTCAAGGCATGTATACTCTTTTCTTTTTCCTTAGTCTAAGATTACAAGCTATCATGCATTTCTACTCTCTAACTGGTGGGGCCTTTCGGAGTGACAACCAAATATACCCAGCTTAATCCTTTTTTTCAATTAAAGATTTTAATTTAAAGTGGCTACGTGCTCAAGAATATGGGAAATTTTAAGAGGGACTTGAATGAATTTAACTCAAGATAGTGCTATTCTATTTCCATAATAAGTCATCTATCATGCAAATTCAAATCTCATCATGGGCAATCAACATCAAGGCACACAACCCTAACCAACATTTCCATTAACTTTGAAAGCTCCAAAATTTTCAAAATTTTTTTTTTTTTTTCAAAAAATTCACATGCATATGATCATTAAAACCTTCACTAACATGCATAGCAGGATAAGAAAACACACAAAAGTACGAAAGACACCTCCCACCCCAAACATAGAATCATGCATTGTCCCCAATGCATAAGAGCATCTAACAAAAAAAGAACAAGCCTGGGAGCAAGCGGGAAGCCACCAAACAGGCTTGGTGTAAGGAGTACTTTGTGTGATGAACCAAGTTCCTGAGAGATAAAGCATATGAGTGACTACAAGGTTTATTGAAAATAAAATAAAAAGAAAAGTAAAGAAAGCAATAAAGTTGGGTTGCCTCCCAATGAGCACTTGGTTTAACGTCTTCTAGCTAGACCAAACCAATGGATCATGCAATGAAGGCCAGGTTCTCAAATCGGCGTTCTTCATCACCGATGTAGTGCTTCAATCGTTGACCATTCACTTTGAAGGTTGTTCCATCATTGTTTTGCAATTCCACGGCCCCGTGTGGTGATACCTTGACAATGATAAAGGGTCCCGACCATCGTGTCCTAAGCTTTCCTGGAAACAAGCGTAAACGTGAGTTGAAAAGTAATACTCTTTGTCCAGGAAGGAAGGTCCGTGGGGTGATCTTCTTGTCATGCCATCTCGCTGTGCGTTCTTTGTAGAGTTTGGCATTCTCATAAGCTTAAGCACGAAACTCCTCCATCTCATTGAGTTCTAACAGGCGTTTCTCACCGGCCTTCTCAAAATCCATGTTCAGCTTCTTGATGGCCCAATAAGCTGTATGCTCGAGCTCTACCGATAATTGACAAGCCTTTCCAAACACCAACCTGTACGGTGAAGTGCCAATTAGATTTTTGAACGCTGTGCGGTAGGCCCACAGTGCATCATCGAGCTTCAGGGCCCAATCCTTCCTATTGGTCTTAACTGTCTTTTCCAAAATTCGCTTGATTTCCCTATTAGATAACTCAGCAAGGCCATTAGTTTGAGGATGATAAGCTGTAGCAATTTTATGATTAACCTTATATTTTTGCATCATGGATTCAAAAAATTTATTGCAAAAGTGAGAACCCTCATCGCTAATAATAGCTCTAGGTGTACCAAAACGTGTGAAAATGTTTTTATGCAGGAATTTTAAAACAGTGCGAGCATCATTGGTCCTAGTGGCTATGGCTTCTACCCACTTAGATACATAATCTACTGCAACTAAAATATATAGGTAGCCATCAGAAGAAATAGGGAATGGCCCCATAAAGTCAATACCCCAAACGTCAAAGAGCTCTACTTCCAAGATAGGTTTCATTGGAAGCTCATGTTGTCTAGAAATATTGCCAGTACGTTGGCACCTATCACATGATTTAACAAAAGTATAACAGTCTTTGAAAAGGGATGGCCAATAAAATCCTGACTGAAGTACCTTGGATGCAGTTCTAGTGGGTCCAAAGTGACCTCCATAGGGGGAGGCATGACATGAATTTAGAATACTTACCACTTCCTCTTGAGGCACGCACTTCCGTATCATGTTGTCAGCACAAACCTTGTAGAGAAGGGGGTCCTCCCAATGGTAAGACTTAACATTGTGCAGGAATCTCTTCTTTTGTTGAGAATTCATGTCAGGTGGCAAATGTCCTCCTGCAAGATAGTTAACTATGTCAGCAAACCAAGGCAAACTATCTTTTACCTGATCCAGTTGTTCATCTGGGAACGTCTCAACAATTGGGGGCCATGATGTAGCATCCCCATTCTCAATTCTAAACAAGTGGTCTGCAACCACATTTTCACATCCTTTCCTGTCTTTGATTTCTAAGTCAAATTCCTGTAATAATAATATCCACCTCATTAGCCTGGGTTTGGAATCTTTCTTAACAAACAAATACTTTAAAGCAGCATGGTCAGTATGCACCACTATTTTAGAGCCAAGCAAATATGGTCTAAATTTATCAAGGGCAAACACAACAGCTAGTAGTTCTTTTTCAGTAGTAGTGTATTTCTGTTGAGTATTATCAAGAGTCCTACTAGCATAGTAAATTGCCCTAAACATGTTATCTTTACGTTGGCCTAAAACAGCTCCTAAAGCATAGTCACTAGCATCACACATGATCTCAAAAGATTGACTCCATTCTGGTACAACAATAATAGGTGCAGAAATTAGTCTTTCCTTCAAAGTATTAAAAGCTGATAGACATGCATTATCAAAGATAAACTTAGCTTCCTTTTCTAGCAAATTACTCAAGGGTTTAGCAATTTTAGAAAAATCTTTAATAAATCTCCTGTAAAACCCAGCATGCCCTAGGAAGCTTCTGACTCCTTTCACATTGTTGGGGGGTGGCAGTTGTTCAATGGCGGCTATTTTAGCCCTATCCACCTCCAATCCCTTTTGAGAGACTTTGTGCCCCAGGACGATGCCTTCCTTCACCATGAAGTGACACTTCTCCCAATTTAGAACAAGGTTAGCATCTTGACACCTCTGCAAAACACGAGTTAGATTAGCAAGACAAGAATCAAATGAAGACCCAAATACAGAAAAATCATCCATAAAAACCTCCATTATATCTTCAATGAGCCCCTGAAAAATAGACATCATACAACGTTGAAAAGTGGCAGGGGCATTACATAAACCAAATGGCATTCTCTTAAAGGCAAATGTCCCATAAGGACATGTAAATGTTGTCTTTTCTTGATCCTCAGGAGCAATGACAATTTGATTATAACCTGAGTATCCATCTAGGAAGCAATAATGAGAATATCCTGCAAGTCTATCAAGCATTTGATCCATAAAAGGAAGGGGAAAATGATCTTTCCTAGTAGCCTTATTCAACTTCCTATAATCAATGCATACACGCCATCCTGTTACAGTTCTAGTAGCTATCATTTCATCTTTTTCATTCTTAACCACTGTCATACCACCTTTCTTGGGTACCACTTGAACAAGACTTACCCATGGACTATCAGATATGGCATATATGATTCCTGCATTCAAAAGCTTGAGCACTTCTTTCTTAACTACCTCCTTCATGGTGGGATTAAGTCTCCTTTGGTGCTCTACTGATGGTTTAAAGGTATCTTCCATCAAGATTCTGTGCATACANNNTGATCCAGTTGTTCATCTGGGAACGTCTCAACAATTGGGGGCCATGATGTAGCATCCCCATTCTCAATTCTAAACAAGTGGTCTGCAACCACATTTTCACATCCTTTCCTGTCTTTGATTTCTAAGTCAAATTCCTGCAATAATAATATCCACCTCATTAGCCTGGGTTTGGAATCTTTCTTAACAAACAAGTACTTTAAAGCAGCATGGTCAGTATGCACCACTATTTTAGAGCCAAGCAAATATGGTCTAAATTTATCAAGGGCAAACACAACAGCTAGTAGTTCTTTTTCAGTAGTAGTGTATTTCTGTTGAGTATTATCAAGAGTTTTACTAGCATAGTAAATTGCCCTAAACATGTTATCTTTACGTTGACATAAACAACTCCTAAAGCATAGTCACTAGCATCACACATGATCTCAAAAGATTGACTCCATTCTGGTACAACAATAATAGGTGCAGAAATTAGTCTTTCCTTCAAAGTATTAAAAGCTGATAGACATGCATTATCAAAGATAAACTTAGCTTCCTTTTCTAGCAAATTACTCAAGGGTTTAGCAATTTTAGAAAAATCTTTAATAAATCTCCTGTAAAACCCAGCATGCCCTAGGAAGCTTCTGACTCCTTTCACATTGTTGGGGGGTGGCAGTTGTTCAATGGCGGCTATTTTAGCCCTATCCACCTCCAATCCCTTTTGAGAGACTTTATGCCCCAGGACGATGCCTTCCTTCACCATGAAATGACACTTCTCCCAATTTAGAACAAGGTTAGCATCTTGACACCTCTGCAAAACACGAGTTAGATTAGCAAGACAAGAATCAAATGAAGACCCAAATACAGAAAAATCATCCATAAAAACCTCCATTATATCTTCAATGAGCCCCTGAAAAATAGACATCATACAACGTTGAAAAGTGGCAGGGGCATTACATAAACCAAATGGCATTCTCTTAAAGGCAAATGTCCCATAAGGACATGTAAATGTTGTCTTTTCTTGATCCTCAGGAGCAATGACAATTTGATTATAACCTGAGTATCCATCTAGGAAGCAATAATGAGAATATCCTGCAAGTCTATCAAGCATTTGATCCATAAAAGGAAGGGGAAAATGATCTTTCCTAGTAGCCTTATTCAACTTCCTATAATCAATGCATACACGCCATCCTGTTACAGTTCTAGTAGCTATCATTTCATCTTTTTCATTCTTAACCACAGTCATACCACCTTTCTTGGGTACCACTTGAACAGGACTTACCCATGGACTGTCAGATATGGCATATATGATTCCTGCATTCAAAAGCTTGAGCACTTCTTTCTTAACTACCTCCTTCATGGTGGGATTAAGTCTCCTTTGGTGCTCTACTGATGGTTTAAAGGTATCTTCCATCAAGATTCTGTGCATACAAACCGATGGACTAATACCTTTAAGGTCCTCAATAGACCAACCAATGGCAAACTTATGATCTCTTAATACTCTCAACAATTTTTCTTCTTCGCCAGGATTAAGATCAGAAGATATTATAACAGGAAAAGAAGATAAATCATCTAAGAATGCATATTGTAAGTGAGGAGGTAACACTTTTAATTCAAGCTTAGCGTTCTCAATATCATTCACCGCATGCAAGGGAGCCGAAGGTATAGGTCTATCCATTTTAGAACATATTGGCAAACTATCTAACCACCTAGCATAAAAGGCTATTTCATTAAAAATTGTATCTTCATTCTCAACATCCATTATGCTTTGTTCTAGATGATCACTANTTTACTAGCATAGTAAATTGCCCTAAACATGTTATCTTTACGTTGACATAAACAACTCCTAAAGCATAGTCACTAGCATCACACATGATCTCAAAAGATTGACTCCATTCTGGTACAACAATAATAGGTGCAGAAACTAGTCTTTCCTTCAAAATATTAAAAGCTGATAGACATGCATTATCAAAGATAAACTTAGCTTCCTTTTCTAGCAAATTACTCAAGGGTTTAGCAATTTTAGAAAAATCTTTAATAAATCTCCTGTAAAACCCAGCATGCCCTAGGAAGCTTCTGACTCCTTTCACATTGTTGGGGGGTGGCAGTTGTTCAATGGCGGCTATTTTAGCCCTATCCACCTCCAATCCCTTTTGAGAGACTTTATGCCCCAGGACGATGCCTTCCTTCACCATGAAATGACACTTCTCCCAATTTAGAACAAGGTTAGCATCTTGACACCTCTGCAAAACACGAGTTAGATTAGCAAGACAAGAATCAAATGAAGACCCAAATACAGAAAAATCATCCATAAAAACCTCCATTATATCTTCAATGAGCCCCTGAAAAATAGACATCATACAACGTTGAAAAGTGGCAGGGGCATTACATAAACCAAATGGCATTCTCTTAAAGGCAAATGTCCCATAAGGACATGTAAATGTTGTCTTTTCTTGATCCTCAGGAGCAATGACAATTTGATTATAACCTGAGTATCCATCTAGGAAGCAATAATGAGAATATCCTGCAAGTCTATCAAGCATTTGATCCATAAAAGGAAGGGGAAAATGATCTTTCCTAGTAGCCTTATTCAACTTCCTATAATCAATGCATACACGCCATCCTGTTACAGTTCTAGTAGCTATCATTTCATCTTTTTCATTCTTAACCACAGTCATACCACCTTTCTTGGGTACCACTTGAACAGGACTTACCCATGGACTGTCAGATATGGCATATATGATTCCTGCATTCAAAAGCTTGAGCACTTCTTTCTTAACTACCTCCTTCATGGTGGGATTAAGTCTCCTTTGGTGCTCTACTGATGGTTTAAAGGTATCTTCCATCAAGATTCTGTGCATACAGACCGATGGACTAATACCTTTAAGGTCCTCAATAGACCAACCAATGGCAGACTTATGATCTCTTAATACTCTCAACAATTTTTCTTCTTCACCAGGATTAAGATCAGAAGATATTATAACAGGAAAAGAAGATAAATCATCTAAGAATGCATATTTTAAGTGAGGAGGTAACACCTTTAATTCAAGCTTAGTGTTCTCAATATCATTCACCGCATGCAAGGGAGCCAAAGGTATAGGTCTATCCATTTTAGAACATATTGGCAAACTATCTAACCACCTAGCATAAAAGGCTATTTCATTAAAAATTGTATCTTCATTCTCAACATCCATTATGCTTTGTTCTAGATGATCACTAGCCAACATAACTTCTACATGCTTAAAAATAGTATGATCAATTATGTCTATAGCATGGCAAGGACTACTCTCATCATGATGACTCAAAGACTTGTAAATATCAAATACCACATTCTCATCATTTACCCTTAGAGTCAACTTCCCTTGTTGGACATCTATGATAGCCTTTCCAGTTGCTAGGAATGGCCTCCCAAGTATGATAGGAATCTCAGAGTCTTCCTCCATGTCCAGTACTACAAAATCTACAGGGAAGATGAATTTGTCAACTTTAACCAATACATCTTCAACAATACCTTTAGGATAGGCTAATGATCTATCAGCAAGTTGCAAGGTGATGGTGGTAGGTTGAACCTCTCCAATGTTAAGCTTCCTATAGACAGATAAAGACATCAAATTAATAGAAGCACCAAGATCACAAAGAGCTCTAGTAACATTTAAGGAACCAATAGTGCAAGGTATAGTAAAACTCCCTGGATCTTTCAATTTTTGTGGTAGCTTCTTTTGCAGCACAGCACTACATTCCTCAGTCATGCTAATCATCTCATATTGCCCAAACCTTTTCTTTTTAGACAAGACATCTTTCATGAATTTAGCATAGTTGGGCATTTGCTCTAAAGCCTCAGCAAATGGGATGTTAATGTGAAGCTTTTTGAACAACTCAAGAAATTTAGCAAATTGGGAGTCTATTTCTTTCTTTTTAAAACGTTAAGGATATAGCAAAGTATTGGGTAAAACGGGTAGAGAGTTAGATGACTCACTTGAAGATGTTAACTCTTTTACCTTTACCTCCCTTTCTAAGATCTTCTTTGATTCATCTTCTAAAATTGGCTCTTGGATAGTGTCATTTACCTCTTGCTCATCATCCTCATCTATGATCAAGGGAGTGGATAGCCTTTTCCCACTCCTCAGAGTCATGGCCTTGCACTCCTCCTTTGGATTTATCTCGGGACAACTAGGAATTTTTCCCTTTTGCATTGTTTGGAGTGAGGTGGCGATTTGGCTTATTTGCACCTCAATGTTGTGAATGGCCTTACCATGGCTTTGTACAGTGCTTTCCAATGCGGTGGTCCTTCCTCTTGATTCTTTTATGAACTCTATCATCAAGTCTTCTAAGTTGGACTTCTTTTCGGTGTGTGATGGACCTACATTGGGTAACCCGGAAGGACCTTGTAAAACATTCCTATTGTTAGCATAAGAAAAGTTTTCATGGTTCCTCAAGTTAGGATGGTAATGAGTTGGAAGTTGTTGGTGTTGGTGGCCTCTATAATGTCCTCTATCAACATAGTTGGCCGTCTCATTATCTCCTTGTTCCAACTCCTTTTGTGTGGCCATCTCCGATGCTAAAGCAGCAAGAGAGGCTATAGATGGTGGATTTGTTTGAGCTCGGCCTCCTGCAGTTAATTTAGAAAGAGCATTAGTAAGGGAAGCCATTTGGGCTTTGAGTGAGTTTACCTCATCCACCTCATACAATCCGGCGGCTTTTGGGAAGATTGGAGAAGCTCGTTCACGTGGCCAATTGTAAGATGTATTGGCCAAGTCTTCTAGTATGGTGTAGGCTTCTTGAGCATTCTTGGAGAAGATTGATCCTCCGGCGGTTGCATCTAAGATGAATTTGGTTGAGCTTGCTAATCCATTGTAGATTGAATTTGCAACCAATCCGGGTAACCATGTTGAGGGCACCTTCTCAAGAGATCCTTATACCTCTCCCAAGCCTCATATAATTGTTCATCCTCAAGTTGGCGGAATGTTCCAATCTCCGTCCTTAGTTTTTGAGATTTAGCCGGTGGAAAATATTTGTTCAAGAAAGCTTGAGCTAAGATCTCCCACGTTGTAATGCTATCCGGGGGAATGGTTTCCAACCAATCTTTTGCACGGTCCTGTAAAGAGGAAGGAAAGAGTCTTAGTTTAATAGCATCATTAGAAACGCCATTCATCTTTACCGTTCCGCATATCTCCAAGAAGGATCGCAAGTGCTTGTGAGGATCTTCATTGCTTCTTCCTCTAAAAGCTAATTCTCTATCCATTTGGATCAATCCCGGTTTCAACTCAAAATTGTTGACATTGATGGGCACATTCATTATTCCGGGTTGATTTGCCAGTAACATGGGTTGAAAGTAGTCCCTAATTGCCTTGGGTATCTCCTCCGCCATCTCCTCAGTTTGATTGAGTAAAGCCCTTAAATTCCTTCTATAAGTCCTATCAATCTCGGGATCAAGAGGGAGGAGGTTAGTATTATCATGAGGCATAAACCGACAAATTAATCAAAATAAAATAAAGAAAGAATATATATATATGCAATACAATAAAATAAAATATCAATACATAAATAAATAATCAACCAAATAATATACACCTCAAATTAAGATCTATCACTTCTAATGAATATTAAATAACAAAAACCGTTCTTTGGATCCCTGGCAACGGCGCCAAAAACTTGATGCGCACTTTGAGTGTTAACCGCAAGTGTACGGGTCAAGTTATAATATAAGATGGTTAAGTCCGAATATCGTTCCACTGGAGATCCAATTGTGAAGGTTTAAGTTACTTAGCTATTCTAGAGTTGAATCAATTTTATTTGAGGATTGAATTTCAAAATTATGAGTTATGAAAAATATAAATCAAATAAGGAAAGTATTAAAATGAGAAACACAAGAGTCAAAGAGAGTTCTAGGGTAATGAATCCTTGTTTATTTCATCATGCAATATTATAGATTTCATGGATTTTATTGTCATTCATAGGCCCTAAGTCTAGAAACTTAATTCCAAGTTATTTTCTCTAAAAAACAACCCTTTCTCATGCAACTCGATTGATTATTAATCTCTTAAAACCAATACAAAATTACATGGCATTAAAAATAGTCTTTAACAACTTTTATTGTCAACTTAACTATTCTCGTGATAGATTAACAACAATTCATTGTTATGGATCAAGTTAAACATACAATCTCTCAATCATACATCTAACCTAACATGTGAAGATGGTCAATTCACAAGAATTAAACACAATAACAATGAAAAGCATAATCATTCCAACAAAACCATGAAAGTCTACAAGATTAACATAATTTCATAAACAAATCATCAAAACCCTAAAACTAAAGAGTTTAGCCACTCATAGCTTGAAGCAACATGTTTGAGCAAAATAAACAAAGAAAGAGTGTAAAGAAAGGGAAACTCTACTGAAAAGAGGCTTTTGATTGAGGTAGCACCGTCACAATCTCTTTGGCTCTCACGTCGGAATTCGAAGGGCACCACGACTATCTCGAACTCTTTTCCTTTTCCTTGCAACTAACTCACTCTTTGAACTCTCACTCAATTCTCTCCTTTTTGTGCCTTTTTAGGTCTGCACTTCCTTGATTTGATTTGATGCTTAGGGCTGCTGGAAACCCCCAAATTTATAGAGTTTGGTTGCCCAAAAATTTACCAAAAATAACAATTTTCCATTTAAGGAAAACTAGCGCCACGGCGCTATTGAAAAATTTGGGATAGCGCCGCGACGCTGTTGGAGAGCGTCGCGGCGCTAGGGGCTGCGATCAGAAAAGCTAGCTCTCGGGTTTTAGCGCCGCGGCAGCGCCGTTCAAGCGCCGTGGCGCTGCCCCAATTTTTGCCATTTTGGGTTTTTCAGCTCTTTTTCGCGGTATTCTTGCTCGGTTTTGATCTTTTAGTCTTTTCTTCTAATTTTCCTCGTTTTAACCTGAAAACCACTAGCAAACAAGTGAAATCTAATATAAACTCCCTTAATTTGAGAGAATAGAAAGCACTTTTCAAGTGCTTATCAAGCGACACTCGCTTCGCTGCTCAGTCTCCCGCTTTTTCAGCGATACTACTGTCGTGGCGACACAATTTTCCTTCTTTCCTTCTACTTCTTCCTTTAACCTGCTAAACATCACAGTCTAGCTAAATTCAGAACTTCCTTTCTTCTACAGCTTGTAAAGACCTAAGTCTTTTATCTTACCTCAAAGTCTCATAAGGAGAGTCCTCTTCATTTGAGAGATATTCTTAAGCAACCCCGAATTGCTCCTAATAATCATGCAACTCAGCTCCACTCTCTTCTACCTGGAGCTTAACACACATTTACTCAAGTTCGGCTCGTGTATCCTTCATGAAAATTGCTAGAAATCAAGTTAACTTACTATCCTCAAAATTTCGACCCTAACCACAGCTTCCACAGTTTGTTCTTCCCCCAGCACCGAGTGATACTCAGATTAAGTAACACCAGCTAAATTCTCTGCTCCAGCTCAAGTTTCCTCCATGAAATCGACGAGAATTCCACATCATACTAACATAAACACCTTCTTCCACCTCCCTCCGTTGTTTAGCTTTGAAATAGGATCAACTTAAGCTCTGAAACATGATCAAAATAATTGAATACTCAGTCCGCCTATATATATATCACCGACTTAATCTCTATTTCATCTCTATATATTGATCTCATCAACGCATACTTTCTGTGCTTGGCTTCAGCAGCGCATAGCCTCGATTTTGTGTGTCACAATTTCCCGACGCCCCCATCGCCAGATAGCCGACGAACGCATGGTCCTCCCAGCCATTCTTTTATGCACTAATGCGTACCTACTTTCAACGCATGGTAGTGTTCAACGCATTGTGGCTTCCGACGCATAGTGGCCTTTAACGCCTAATGGCCTTCCTTCACATCTGCGTCCACACCAACTTACTTTCACCAACGCATAGTGCCACCAACTCATGGCCAATACTTAGCCATTTTGCTCCCACACAACCCGGCCAACTTTTCCTACTTAGCGCCCAACTCTTAGTCTCTTCTTAACTTGCCTTCTCACAAGGTCAAGTACGGGGCTTACAATTTTGGTCTTTTTAGAGGTCTCTTTCTCGGTTGATGCAACAGAGCTTTGTTTTGGTTTGTTTTAGCTCTAATTTACTACTAACGCCCCGTTCTACCTACCAAGTGCTTGAAACCGAGTTAAGTTGAGTAAGATAGCACATAATTGACACATTAAATAACACAACGATCCGAGTTAAGTTGAGGAAGATAGCACATTTTAGGTGTTATCCATGATCAAAAGGTATGATTTCACCTTTAAGAAGGGATAGAAGAGTACCTTTACGACTTAAAGTTGTTTCTCTATTTCTTTTGCAGGTTGATCGTCTATCGCTGTGACCCTCCCTCGTGCTCGTCAATCTTAGGAAAGTTTTTTCTTTTTGTTTCCCTTTTGTCTTGTCCTTTATATTTCCTTTTATTCATTAGAGACAATGCATCTTTTAGAAGTTTGGGATTTGGCAATGCTTGCTTGCTTGCTCGATTGAATTATTCGCTTTGTTGCTTTCTTCCCTACCATGACTAGTTGATGATACACTCTATCTCAGCATGTTGTCTTGAGATTAGGTTACTAGAAAGCATGCCAGATCTTTTAACAAATTTTGTGAAATTTTGTTTTTATAATTTCTTGCATGCAAATTTGAATACTTCGCTTAATTACATTAGGCCTTGTTTGTTTAGAATGGCATTATTCAACCTATAGGGTTGTCACCTTGAATGACCCATTAGTTATGAAGCCACCTTACTAGAAAGAGAGTAATTCAATACTAGAAGAAATAAACGTGTCCAAACCTAAAGGGGGAAAAAAAAAACAAGAAAAATAAATGAAAAAAGAGAAAAATAAAAAGAAAAATAAAAAAAGGAAACAAACAAAAGGGTGCATGAGTGCTTGGATAAGAGCTAAAACGAGCTACCTTCTCTATGATCAGTTAGGACACCCACGAGAAAAGAGTGGATGCGAGTCCCTACAGGCGGAGTGTGAAAGCTAATACTCCCAAGTAAAACAAATGCGCTTTATTTTTTTGTGTGTTCTGGGCGCCCTAGTTGAAGCATTACTCCTTTAATAGTTTATGTGACTAGATGATTGATCCTTGAGCCAAGAGTAGAGGGAAAACCGGCAAAGGGCTTTATAAAACCATTCCGAGCTTGCTTGAGTTTAAAATAGATAAGCTTTGTATTCATTCATGCATGCTTAGATTTGATAAAAACAGATTTAAAACTTGTTTCAAATTGATTAATTGCCTTCGAACGATCTAATTGATTGAAAGTATGATTGTGTTTGGCTATTGAAACTGGAGTGGGGAACCTTATAGCTTAATGAACTGAATGGCTGCATGACTGCATGTTTTACCTTGCTCGATGATGATCAAGAATAAAGTTGGGGGTGATTTGATAGCACTCAAAATGTTCTATTTCACTTTGCTTAATTCAGGATCGTCCTTACCTTTTTATCAGTTTATTTCTTGACTTAGACAAGTTATGAGCATTTGGGGCCTTCAAGACAGTTTGCATGCACTTCAGGTTTAAATGAGATGATTAGCAGGCAAATTGAGCAAAATGGATAGAGGAGCAACAAAGTAGCCTGGCATCGCAACGCTAGCATGGTGCCAGTGCTGTGCTTTTTCTAGAAGCGCAGTTTTACAAGTTAAAGAGAGTACTGCGGCGCTACGAATTTTGACAAACACAACATTGCGTGCGCATCGCAGCACCATGGAGCTAGCACGACACTGCGCTTTTTCCAGAGGCCTACAAATTTTGTAGCACTGTGGCGCCAGTCTAATTTTAGGCATAAAATGCCCTAGCTACCAGTCAAAAAAGGGGATCAATCAGCACGAATCCGGAGCGCGAGTTTGGAGATCTTTGACATTTTTTCTTCTTTTCCATATAATTTTTCTTGTACAAGCATGTATCAAGGATAAGGTAACCATTTTCTGGTATTAGAGACTATTCTTTGCAATCGATGTTCTTAGGAGTTTTCGAACTAAATTCTTTGTATGTATGATTTAATTATGAGATAAATATTATTTTGATCAAATTGTAACGCTGGTGTTCATTTTGATTATTGCTTTGATTGTATTACAATTTGTGACATTTGGTTGTATGTTGATCATGGAAGCGATAGGTTAGGTTAGCTTGAAAATCCAAATTGTGATGCGCATTGTTCTAATCAACCTAGGATTAAATCGATAGAACTTTTAATCTATGCCTTTCCAATTAAATGTTCCACCTAATTTTCCCTTGAATTTAATGCAATTAGATTTAATACAAATTTTGCATGCCTTTCATCGGTTTGGTTCAATTCCAATTAGTCGATTAGAACAATTTAATTTTGGCATTTCTAATCAAATTGATTAGGTGCCAAGTATGACGAATTTAGTAATGACAAACCAATTAACAAGAACATCGAATAAAGAAAATCTCGTGTAAGCCCCATACTTGTTATTAAGAGAAAGTAAGTAAAAAGAAATTATGGGGCAAGTAAGTAAAGAAAATTTGCTAAGTTGGGGGAGAGTGAAAATAGTTAAGTGTTGGGCATGCGATGAGTGACCATGCGTTGAGGGATATTTAAGATTGACAAGAGTTGCCACTGATAAGCGTGTGTTGAAGAGGGCAGCTCGGCAGGGAGAAAGATGTGAAGGGAGAAGGGTGCCATACGCGTTAATAGAAGTATGCGTTGAAGGCTACTATGTCCTAGAAGTTGGCATCACTATGCATTGAGATAGCCTATGCGTTGAAGAATGGTATGCGTCGAACATAGAAAAGTGGCCGAGAGGGCCATGCGGTAATCAGCTATCCGGCGTGAAGCAATCAATGGCATAGTAAGTGGAGACTATGCGTTGCCGAAGCCATGCATGGAAGGTGGCGCTGGCTAATTCTAGAAGGAGGATGAAGTTAGAACTGGTAAGTCAGTGATTTATATTGACATATAAAGGAGTGCATCGAATAATTAAGCCTTTTGGATACATTTTCAAACTCAGATTAACTCTATTTCGCAGACGAACAACGAGGAGAGGTAGAAGAAAGTACTTGAATAGAATTTGAGTAGAAATCAGATCAGTTTCGTGATGATTTTGAAGCTGGAACCAGAAGCTTGATTGTTGCTGATAGACTTGAACACCAATCAGTGTTTGAAGGAGAGTGAACTGAGGGCGTTGACGCAAGAACTGAGATTTTGAGGTAAGTACGCTGAATCAATTCTTAGCAACTTCCATGAGGGATGTGTAAGTTAAAACCGAGTGAAAATGTGTTAATCTCTAGGAAGAAGTAAGCAGAGTTGAACTGCTAAGCAAAGCAGGACAGCCGAAGTTATTTGGGAATAATTCTCAAATGAAGATGAATCATGGCTTGAAATTTTGAGGTAAGTTAGAGAACTCACTACTTTACATGATTGTAGAAGGTAGGAAGTTTTGATTTTGGCTATAATATGGTTTTTTAGCAGGATAAAGGAAGAAGTTTGAAGGGAAGGAAGGAAACTGTGATATCAAGTGTCACTAGACAGTGATATCGCTAAGGAGCGGGAGAGTGAGCAGCGGAACAGGTGTCGCTGATAAACGCAAAGGGCTCTGCGTCTCACAATTCTCGCTGAAGTCTCGCTAGGTATCGCTCCTTAAGATGATATCGCTAGTCTAATTCACTCCAGTTTCGCTAGTGCAGCACCCAGTAGTGTGAATCTCGCTGGTAGTCTCGCTAGTGACATAGAGTATCGTTAGTTATTAACATGCATACCTAATAATTTTGAAAAAGGAGTTCAAGGGAAACCTAATATGAGAAATGTGTTTTACAGGCCAAGAAGAGCTCAAAAAGACATACAATCTGCTCAGGGCCTAAGACAAACTGTGAGTGACTCTCCAATTGTCCAAAGATTATCGTTATTAATGTATAAGTGGGAGAGAATATATAATAGATGAATTCCTGTATGTGTGCTATTGAAGTGCAAACATGGCCGAAGGACCCTATGTGAAGGCCTATGGAGATATATGATACATAGTGTTGAGGGACCATGAGTGAAGGCACTAGTGTGATTGACGGAGATAGTTTCTAATGCTGAGGGACCTCGTGAGAAGGCATATAGAAACCAGTATATGATGGCTCAGTGCTGAGGGACCATGAGTAAAGGCACTTGAGCAGTGATTTAATATTGAGACTCAGTGCTGAGGGACAATATGAGAAAGCACTTGGAAGTTGAAACGTCAAGGGACTAAATGTGAAGGCGTATGAATATATGAATACTAGCAGTCGAAGTATGAGGTTAAGAGCGTTGAGCTTTGCTCCGCCACTCATTAGATAAATGTTTATGTTTCCTTGTTAAATGTCACGAGTGGCCCAATAAATTGTACTAGTAAGGTATATAGTAGTTTTATGATCAGCATGAATTCGAGGATTGAATTGAAACTGATAATTTAGTCACTCACTGAGCTTAAGCTCACGCCTTTTGTTTATTGTTGTTTGTTTCAGGTAGCGAGCGTGTCCGGGATGCCTAGCCCACAAAAGGTCCTCGTTTGGGCTTACTTGGCTTTAGTACTCTGGGATAGTTGTAAATACCCAGTCTAAGCACATATTTTGTTGTATATGATCACTGTGGCATAACGAGTGTGGGGTTTTGTAACATATGCCGAACAAATACACCTGTATGATAAATTATAGTGTTGAGAAACCTTATGTATAACTTATGATTACCTTATAATGTTCTCATCAGTATAGAAGTTTGTACATTTGATTAGGTTTTCAACTATGCTTCAGTATACAAGATAACGCATATATGTATAGGTTGCACCTACTCCTGGGTTAAGAGGGTAATCTGGGAGGGGGTGTGACATTTTGGAATCAGAGCATAAGATTTTGGGCTGTGAGATCATGCATAGTAGTTAGGAACATGCAATAGTAAATTGATCACATACTATGTTATAGGAACATGCCCAGAGGAACCAGACGAGGTAGGCAGGAAGGCGCCGAGACATCGCTTGCTACCGGAGAAGAGAGGCAAACGTTTGAAGGAGAATCTAGCAATCCACAGGCGAGTATTAATATGGAAGAACAAATCTTTAGCAGAATAGCACAGAGATTGATAACCAGTACGGAATCAGCTCAGGGAGATCCTGAGAGGAAGTTTGGAATAGAATGGTTTAAAGCATTAGGTGCCCAAGTGTTTGAAGGCATTACTGATCCTACAGAAGCTGAAGCATGGTTAAACCAGATGAAGAAATGTTTCAGAGTTATGCATTGTCCAAAGGACAGGAAACTTGATTTAGCCACTTTCATGCTCCAGAAAGGGGCTGAAGATTGGTGGCGTTTGACTGAGCATCGAAACTTAAATATGGGCTCTTTAACATAGGCGGACTTTAAGAAATCTTTTTAGGAAAAGTACTATCCTAAGTCTTATTGCGACGAGAAAAGGAAGGAATTTCTAAATCTAGTACAAGGGAATATGTCAGTTGCAGAATATGAGAAGAAATTTACCGAACTTGCCAGGTATGCCCTGGCATTAGTAGTAAAAGAAATGGATAAGTGCAAGTGATTTGAGGAAGGCTTGCGCAGTGAAATCCGAACCCCCAGTGACGGTAAGCACAGAATGGACTGATTTTCCAAAATTAGTAGAAGCAGCCATGAGAGTTGAGAAGAGTTTGGCGGGAGATGGAGCTGGCAGAGGTGGAGGAAGGGCTGGGCAGAATTATTACTCATCTCGGGAGCAGACCTACTGAGGTGAGGGACGACGTTCTGCACCTGGAGTCTCTAGTAGAGGAAAGTTTAAAGCCCGATCTAGTGGTTTATTCTTTCCAAGGGGACCACAAAGAGAGAATTCGCAGCGGGGACAAGGGAGGTTTCCTCAGACATCTGTACCTACAGGACGACCACAATCCAGTCAACCCAATGAATTTGCGGCTAGCTCAACACAGAAACCATATTGTACTTCTTGTGGTAACCATCATTGGGGGCAGTGTTTTGCATGATCAGATGTTTGTTTTAATTGCAGACAATCAGGGCATTTTAGAAGAGATTGTCTTCAACCTAAGAAGGGAAGAGAAGCAACATAGAGAACTGTATCACAGACAGTCAACCAGCCTAGACGAGAAATAGAAATGGGGGAAGGAAATAGAGAAGGACGACAGAGAGGTTTTGTAGGGAGACCACGACAACAGGTACAGGTGTTCGCTGTGACACAGCATGAGGCCGAGACAGCACCAGATCTATTTGCTCTAAAAATGCGCATGTATTGATAGATTCAGGGGCTACTCATTCATTTGTGCCTCGTGAATTTGCTGTGCATATAGATAGAAAACTAGAACCCTTGCCTGAAAGATTGTTGGTGCATACCCCTATTGGGGAAATTATTGCAGTAGATCATGCTTATTTTGAGTGCGAAGTTGTGATTGATGATGTGGTATGGTTCGCCAATCTGTTACCTCTAACATTATTAGAGTTTGATGCTATTCTTGGCATGGACTTTCTATCCAAATATCATGCAAAGGTTGATTGCTTCAAGAAAGAAGTGGAGTTAGTGAAATCTGATGAGATCGAGATAGTTTTTAAAGGGAAGAGACGAATTCTTCCTACCTGTGTGATTTCCGTAGTAAAGGCTAGAAAGTTATTGAGTAAAGGCTGTGAAGCATATTTAGCTTATGTAACAGAAATTAAGGAAAACTGAAACTAGAAGATGTACCAGTAGTGCAGGAGTTCCCTGATGTGTTTCCCAAAGAAGTGTCAGGATTGCCACCTGATAGAGAGGTGGAGTTCACTATTGATCTAATTCCTGGAACAACACCTATTTCACAGGCACCATATCGTATGGCACCAATGGAATTAAAAGAGTTGAAGGTGCAATTACAGGAATTAGTAGATAAGGGGTACATTAGAGCAAGTGTATCCCCATGGGGTGCACCGGTGTTGTTCGTGAAGAAAAAGGATAGTACTCTAAGATTATGCATTGATTATCGTCAACTAAATAAGGTAACTGTGCGTAACAAATATCCTTTACCTCGTATTGACGATTTGTTTGATCAACTTAGAGAAGCATCGGTGTTCTCAAAGATAGGCCTAAGATCTGGGTATCATTAGTTGAAGGTCAGGGAGACAGATATACCGAAAACAGCTTTTAGAACGAGATACGGACATTACGAATTTCTCGTGATGCCTTTTGGACTGACGAATGCTCCAGCAGTTTTTATGGATGTAATGAATAGGATATTTCATCCTTATCTGGATCAGTTTATAATTGTGTTTATTGATGACATTCTAGTATACTCATGAAGCAAGGATGAACATGCGGAACATCTTAGGACTGTCTTGCGAGTTCTGCAAGAAAAGAAATTATATGCGAAGTTTAGCAAATGTAAGTTCTAGTTGAAACAAGTAATGTTTCTTGGACATATTGTTTCAGCTGCAGGGGTATGTGTAGATCCTCAGAAGACTGAAGCAATTACCAAGTGGGAACAGCCAAATACTGTATCGGAGGTTCGTAGTTTTCTGGGACTTGCAGGATATTATCGGCGTTTTGTGCAAGGATTTTCTAAGATAGCATTGCCATTGACCCACTTGACTAAAAAGAATACTAAATTTGAGTGGGATGAAGATTGTGAACGAAACTTCCAAGAATTAAACACCAGATTGGTAACGACACCTATTTTAGCACTTCCAGAGACGGGAAAGGAGTTTGAAGTGTATTGTGATGCCTCTCATCAGTGGCTAGTTTGTGTACTGATGCAGAAAGGTAGAGTACATTTTATTCAATCTTCTGACTCAATTTTATCTTCAATTTGTAGGTAATTAGTATTAAGAAAGATAGCATGAATCTTATTTGTCCAAACGTTCTCACTATCATTCTTTCGAGAAGTTTCATTTAGCATTGAGAAGGAAAAAACAAAATGGATTCGTCTGCGGTAAGGTCCACTCAACAACGGATCATATGTTTTTGGTAAATAGTATTTTTTTAGTTTTATCATTACATAATTGAGTCCTTTTTTCCAGTACATCCCGAGCTAGAGTAAGGGATCCCTTATCGAGAACTTGAATTCTATTTATAAATTTTTTGTTTAAATTTCTTTTTTTTTTTTCATTGAGATAATTCCAAGGATTATCGAATTCATCATAATAAAGTTTTTCTCTTGTGAACAAAGATATCTTTTTTTTGTATCATTTCAAAAAAAGTTGCTACACTAGGTGGATGTGTAAAAACTATTCTGTCTTTTCCGTCNTTGAATTCTTCATTCTTTTTCTTGATTTAATCTCTCTATTCAATATTGAATTCAAAATTACATTACAGACGAAACAGAAGGACTTCCATTGTAAGCCCTATCTAAATTCACAGTAGTAGGGCGGATTAGATATATCTTTAGTTCCTATATAACTAGTTAATATCTAATATAACATATACATGTGTTTCTTCCCTAACGTAAACCAATTATTCATATCTTGAATTCCATCGAATTCTAGAATCATTCTTCGAAACATCCACAAGGGTTGTCTTATAGCAATTCGATTCAATACATCTAGTTGACTCCACTCTACCCTACCCAATCCTTTTTTCTCGTTTTTTGTAAACCCTTTCTTTTTAGAATTATCCCACATGGAGACAATCAATCTAACTGAACAAATTCATTAGTCCGAATCCTTGCATAGAAATATCAATATTTGATTAATCTAAGTTCATGTAATTTATTATTTTTTTTTCTTTTGCTCAATCGGTGAGAGGAAAAAGATCTTTTCGATCTCTTTCCTTTTTTTACAATTCCCAAATATCGTAATCTTTTTTTTTCCTATTACTCTTACTCCCTAGATAGTATATACCTTCCTTATTTTTAGATTATTTGTATATTTATGTTCCCTAAGTAGATTATCTTGAGCCATGTATACATTACCTTGGTCTAAGCTCAAAAAAAAAGCCTATTTAGAAAACTAATCAATGATGACCCTCCATGGATTCGCCTATATAAGCTGCAGCTAAAGTTGCAAAAATAAGAGCTTGAATACCACTTGTAAATAATCCAAGGAACATAACAGGTATAGGAACTACTAAAGGTACTAAAGAAACAAGAACAACAACTAATAGTTGACCGACTGACTAAGTCAACCTGGTTTCTACCAGTTAAGACAACATTTACTCTGGATAGATTAGCACAACTTTATGTGAACAGAATTGTGTGTCGGTATGGTGTACCAGTAACTGTAGTATCTAATAGAGACCCTAAATTTACTTTTAAGTTCTGGGAAAGTTTGCAGAAGGCGCTAGGGACCAAGTTGCAATTTAGTACTGCTTTTCATCCTCAAACTGATGGACAGTCAGAGAGGACTATACAGACTGTAGAAGATATGTTACGAGCTTGTGTACTACAGTTTAAGGGTAGCTAGGATGAACATCTGTCTTTGATGGAATTTGCTTATAGTAATAGCTACCAAGCGAGCATTGGAATGGCACCATACGAAGCACTTTATGGTAGACTATACAGAACCCCGGTGTGCTGGGGAGAAGTGGGTGAGAGGAAGTTGATTGGACCAGAAATTGTGTAATTTACAACAGAAAAAGTAGAGTTGATTAAAGTAAATCTTAAAGCAGCCAGAGACCGACAGAAAAGTTTTGCAGATACAAGGAGGAAGGACCTTGAATTCGAAATCGATGATAAGGTATTCTTAAAACTATCACCATGGAAAGGGATCCTAAGATTTGGGAAAAGAGGAAAGCTAAGCCCTAGATATATAGGACCCTTTGACATTTTGGAAAGGGTGGGACCCGTGGCCTATCGATTAGCACTACCAGTGGAAATGTCTAGGATACACAACGTATTCCATATTTCAGTCTTAAAAAAATATGTTCCAGATCCTAATCATGTGTTGGAAATACAACCAATGGAGCTTCATGAAGACTTAAGTTGTGAAGAGAAACCTGTGTAGATATTAGATGAAAAGAAGCAAGTGCTGAGAACCAAAATAATTCCATTGGTTAAAGTTTTATGGAGAAATCATAAGATAGAGGAAGCGACATGGGAACCAAAAGAGTAGATGGTGGAACAATATCCCCATTTATTTGCTTAGGAATCAACCATTTCTGATTTCGGAAATCTTTATGAGGTGGTAATTGTAAGCCCCGTACTTGTTATTAAGAGAAAGTAAGTAAAAATAAATTATGGGGCAAGTAAGTAAAGAAAATTTGCTAAGTTGGGGGAGAGTGAAAATTGTTAAGTGTTGGGCATGCGATGAGTGACCATGCGTTGAGGGATTTTAAGATTGACAAGAGTTGCTGCTGATAAACATGTGTTGAAGAGAGCAGCTCGGCAGGGAGAAAGATGTGAAGGGAGAAGGGTGCCATACGCGTTAATAGAAGTATGCGTTGAAGGCTATTATGTGCTAGAAGTTGGCATCGCTATGCGTTGAGATGGCCTATGCGTTGAAGAACGGTATGCGTCGGACATAGAAAAGTGGCTGAGAGGGCCATGCGGTAATCAGCTATCCAACGTGAAGCAATCAGTGGTATAGTAAGTGGAGACTATGCATTGTCGAAGCCATGCGTGGAAGGTGGCTCTGGCTAATTCTAGAAGGAGGATGAAGTTAGAATTGGTAAGTCGGTGATTTATATTGACATATAAAGGAGTGCATCAAATAATTAAGCCTTTTGGATACATTTCCGAACTCAGATTAACTCTATTTTGTAGACGAACAACGAGGAGAAGTAGAAAAAAGTACTTGAATAGAATTTGAGTAGAAATTAGATCAGTTTCGTGATGATTTTGAAGCTGGAACCAGAAGCTTGATTGTTGCTGATAGACTTGAACACCAATCGGTGTTTGAAGGAGAATGAATCGAGGGCGTCGAAGCAAGAACTGAGATTTTGAGGTAAGTAAGTTGAATCAATTCTTAGCAACTTCCATGAGGGATGTGTAAGTTAAAATCGAGCGAAAATGTGTTAATCTCTAGGAAGAAGTAAGCGGAGTTGAACTGCTAAGCAAAGCAGGACAGCCGAAGTTATTTGGGAATAATTCTCAAATGAAGATGAATCATGGCCTGAAATTTTGAGGTAAGTTAGAGAACTCACTACTTTACATGATTGTAGAAGGAAGGAAGTTCTGATTTTGGCTATAATATGGTTTTTAGCAGGATAAAGGAAGAAGTTCGAAGGGAAGGAAGGAAACTGTGATATCAAGTGTCCTATTGGACAAATTAGTATTAAAACACACCGACGATAAGCATGCAAATTTTGTATTAAATCCAATTGCATTAAGTTTAAGGGAAAATTAGGTGGAACATTCAACTGGAGAGGCCTAAATTAAATGTCCTATCGATTTAATACTAGGTTGATTAGAACAATGCTCACCAACAAACTCGGTTTGCAAGCTAACATAAACTATTGCTCTGTGATCCACATACAACCAAGCGTCACGAGTCATAATTCAATCAAAGCACAATCAAAGCGAACACATGCGTCACGATTAGATCAAAACATTTTAAATTTCATAATTAAATCATGCATGAAAAGAATTGGTTTGAAACATCTTAAGAACATCAATTACAAAGAAGAACTCCTAATAGCCAAGCTAGAAAAAAGTGTACCTTAGCCCATAATCGAGATACCGATTTAATAGGTTCGAGTTCCAATGCGAAATAAGGTAGAAAAGAAGAGGAAAAACATAGAGCATTTAGGTGTTGGGCGGCTGGAATGTCAAAAAGTGACATAATTGACAAATTATATAGCATAATGATCCCAAGTTAAGTTGAGGAAGATAGCACATTTTAGGTGCTATCAAACATCCCTAACTTTATTCTTGATCGTCCTCGAGCAAGGTAGAATAATGCTCACAGTCAAACAAATTTATGCTCACTCAATCATGCAAGGTTCGTTACTCAAGTCTTAACAGTTAACTAGGACTCAATTTACATTTACAAAGAGATCGGTTCATAATCAATCAATGAAGCACAATATAAAACTAATTCTAGACCAGTTCATGCAAGGGTGAGTTCAAAGCCCTTCTAATTAAGTTTCTAGCACCCCAAATGGCATTAAATTGCTCTCAATTTGTTTTCTCCCAATGGTGGCTCATGCACATCATCAAGTGTCCAAAAAAATCAAAGCAGTAATATTTCGACTAAGGTGCCTGAATTCAAGCTCTAGGGCACTAAACTTGTATTAATTTTACCTAGGGACATTAGCTTTCACACATTTGCGGCAGGGGACTATACTCACTCTTTTCTCCCGTTTCCTAACTAATCATAGCAAATGCAACTCTTTCTACCCCTAGTCATGCATATCATCGCAAGTTTTCTTTTTCTCTTTCTTTTTTCTTTTTCTTTCATACGTACTTTTTTTTCATGATATTTCTTTTAAGCATAGCATTCTTTTTCAGCAGGCATATAAATATTCTTTTTCTTCCTCAGTATTACATTACAACCAATCATAGAAGACACTATCAAGTCAATGGGGCCTATCGAGGTAACAACAAAATTACAAGCTAAGTAGTACGATTCTAAGCATGCAAAACCTAATATAGGCAGACAAAGAACTTAAGCATACATGAAAAATTAAAAAAAAATATTTAAAAAGGGATAAAAATTATGATTGTTTACTTCAAAGCATTGCATCATGCAAAAGAATCAAAAAGAGTGTGCCATCAACTAGTCATCATAACGAACCAAGTACAAATGAGCGAGCAAGCATGAAAGCACACAATGTTTAATCCGAGCTTAGATGCTCAAGGACTCTAGCCAAAACACAGACATTCCCTAGCTCCAACTTAAAATCTAACATTGTCCCCAATGTGAAAAAGAAAAGAAAAGTGAAGGATAGAACTTCCCTGAAATTTGGCACGAAAGATGGCAGTGGTGCCTGGCTCACAAAAAATAATATCTTTCCCAACTCCAATCAACCAAGAAAAACCTAAGAGATAAAAAGAGATAATAAACATTAAGCTAAAAGAAATAACAGGAATATAAATCCTGGCTACCTCCAGGTACCGCAATTTTTTAAGGTCGTTATTGTTGGGTTGTATGTCCAAAAAACTCGTAGTTTTTGTAAATAAATGAATTTTAGTACATATGAATTTCTTCGAGTGAATTAATTATTTATTAACTCTAGATCCAATTAAACTATGAACCCTTGGCTATTATCATAAGTACTTGAACTTTATGTGGAGACATAAACATGATCAAGTTCAAGTAAGTAGCCTAAATAATTCTATAGTACATGGATCAGGTTGGGTTCCTCTTTCTCGAGACACTATTGAATACGACCCACTTCATGATTGTTACAAATGTTGTAAGGTGTCATAAATGAAGTGATCCTGATTTGTTCATGTAGAAACATGTGAGTGGGGGTATTCTACATAATAAGATTGTGTAAGACTGACCCTGAAATAATCATTGCTACGTATTAACACCGTTTATGATTAACATTGATTAATTTCATTTATCGATGACCTAGATAACTTGATCTGAATCTTGAGCTATCTATGAACTCCTGTTTATTCAGAATTAACCCTTAATCTGCATAGGTGAGAGTAAGCTCAATAGCGCTGTTCAACATTCCTCCCATTTCGGGATAAGACCGGGTAGATAGCTGGGACATAGAATTTGCAAGATGGAATTCACTCTTACCTAACTTAAGGATAGTAGAGAGGTTGTTCTCTTATGTGTTGTTCCTATGACTTGAACAAGGGGCCCCATCCTCTCACTCGCTTGAGAGGGAATGGATTTAGTGATTAGATCTTAAATCAATAGTTGATTAGAAGGATAGTGGTACTTAAGGACAAAAGATGTAACTCAGAGGTAAATCGGTATTTGACCTAGCTGAAGTTATGAACGACCTGTGAAGGATTGACTTATCGATGACTATTATATCAAATAGACACAAATATATCTACAGTGAGGAGAGTACAACTACAGGCTTTAGTGGAGTGTCCCGTTAGTTAAGGAATGTTGGTTAGCTAGGTTAAAGAATTTGGACGGTTAATCTTGAATTGTTGGAGCTCATGATCTGTAGGTCCATTCGGTCCCTTACCTAGCTCATAAATGGACTAAAATCTTAGATAGTGTGGTGAATAAGTTTGAACCGGTCAAATCTTGGCTTAAGGAATGAAAGTCAAATATATACGATATATCGACGTTTAATTACAAATTAAACGTACAAATAGAGTTAATTATAATATTTAAATATGATTTGAATATTAATCATATGAATAGGGATTCATATCGATTTTGGATAAGTGGGAAAAATAATATTATTTTATTATTTAATTAATTAAATATTAAATTATTATTTATTTATTTATTGATGTATTTATTTATTTGTTTTTTTTTTAAATTAAAAATCAATTTGAATTCAATTTTTGGAAATTCATTGAAAATTGATTTTAAAATTGATTTTTGAAGATTGTATTTTCCCACTAACTAAGCCAGGAGCTTGGTTGTCTTCTTCACAATTAACTAACAAATTAACCATTTTATGTTGTCAAATTTTGATGCAATTGGATTGCATGTTATTCTTTAATAAATAGAGATGATTTTGACATAAAAATGGTTAAGAATTTTGTAAAATTAAATAATTTTGCAAAATTCCATCCATTGTTCATCTTCTTCCCAACCTTCATTCCTTTTCAAATTCACCACAAATTTGGATCCCACCATCCAATCTAAGCCTAGAGAATAGTATAGAAGACTCTTGTGGTGGTCTACAACCAAGTGGTGCTGAAATTCATCAAGAATTAAAGGAGAATTTGGAGCTTCAAGGGTAAGTATTCTTGAAACTTTTGTTTTTCTTTTTAATTGCATGTTTAATCCTCTAAATTGAGCATCTTAGAGTGAAAATTGATCAAATTAACTTTCACTGCATGCTCATTTATCCATCAGTTATGCTCAACCATACTAGGCTTCATTAACCAGCTCATCATCTCCCACCCCCAACTTACGAGGTTGGTCATCATCTTAAAAAATAATACAACTTGAAAAAAAAAGGATAAATGGGAGAAGGAGTATTAGATATAAAGAATTTTTCAAATATTTTAGCATGCTTTAGAGTTATGGACCCTTTATCCACATCAATCACCGCTTTTGGGGTCTTTAAAAAGGGTCTCCCTAAAAGCACAGATAGGGAAGAAGTAGATGAAGAAGAGTTAGCATCCATGTTGATCACATAAAAATCAGAAAGAAAACATAGGTCATCACTTTAACAAGCATGTCTCTAATAACCCCTATAGACCTAACTAAAGAATAATCAGCTAACTACACAAGAATATCAGCGGGTGCAAGATATGAGATTGAAACTCCTGGTAGATCGAAGCAAGCATGATATTGATAGCTGACCCAAGATCTAACATGGCATGCTCAAACTTCCTAGTGCCTATCATGCATGGCACAGAAAACTTACCTGGGTCATCTTTCTTAACAGGAAGGTTACCTAGGTAAAATACCTCATGTTTTCAATCATTCTGATCATTCTCTTCCTTCTTTTCCTTCGGAGGGACTTCAGTCCACACCATCTTCCTCTCAGCAGCAGGCTTCTGAATTTCAGGAGACAGAGCAGACCTCACCTCTTCTTTGCGTGATCCTCCCTGAGCAACAGTCAACCTACTAGGGAAAGGAGCATGAAGAACATTAGTAGGAACATGTAAATTAAGAGGTGGATCAAAGCTTACCCCATGTTTCTTTCGTGAGTTTATAGCACTCACTATCTCCACAGACTTTGCAACAGCCTCCTCAAACAGTGGGCTTATCACTCAACTTACAGAGATGGCACTCACGTTTCGCACGTTGGGTATGAGCTTGGAAGGAAGCTTCCCCTGCTGAGTATCCAGCCTCCTCACAGCATCAACTAGCTGGGATATCTGGTTTGCGATGCTCTGTATATGGGATGTGGTGGTATAGATAAATTGCTCCTGCATACGCTGGATTTGGGAGGTGGAATCCACTAGCTGCTTTACCATGTCCTCCAAAGGCATCCTCGAAATGCCCTGGCCTTGGCTCTTCTGATCGCCCAGCGGTTGTAGTTATACCTTCGTCCACCTTGCTGATTGCCAGCATAACTAACCTCAGCTACAGACTCCTAGGTTATTGGTTGGCAGCAAAGATCTGCTTCATCAGAAAAGAGAGTTCAAATAATTCAGCTCTAATTTCACTTACCTCTTGTGAAGACGTGATACTGTCGGGAGCTCGCGTCCCGAACTATTGTGTATTCTCTACCATGGTGGAGATGAATGCCCTAGCCTCTGTGGGAGTCTTATTGACCAAAGCGCCACCACTAGTTGCGTCGATGGTACTTCTATAACTAGGGACGAGCCTTACATAAAAGTACTGGATCAATAACGCGTTAGAGATCTGGTGGTTGGGAAAGCTGGCACACAAGCTTTTGAACCGCTCCTAGTACTCGAAAAGTGTCTCGCCCGCCAACTAAGAGATCCCATAGACCTTTTTCATATGTGCCGCACGTGATGCAGTGAATAACTTCCCCAAGAACTGACCGTACAATTCCTTCTAAGTGGTCACAGAACCAGAAGGAGGAAGTAAAGCCAATCCTTGGCGTTGTCCTTCAAGGGGAAGGGAAAGGCTCTGAGGTTGGTTTGCTCCTCAATCATGCCAAGGAGCCTCATCGCCTCGCACATGATGACGAACTCCTTCAGATGCTTATAGGGACCCTCACCTGCACGTCCAGAAAAGGAAGGGAGTAAGTGAATTAAGCCCAATTTTAATTCAAAATTACCTATCGTGGGGGGATAGGTAATGCATAGGGGTTGTCGATCAGCATTCGGGGCCTAGAGGTCTCGCAATCTGCGTTCTTCAGGTTGCGCCATTGGTGTCTCTTCTTCTTCTAAAAGCTTTTCAAATGTGCCTTCTGCACTAGAATGTTTTTCTAAAGCTATTCGCTCTCTAGCCACCCTCCTGCGACGCCTGTCCTCTTTGCCAATATCTGCAAAATACAACAGAGAATTTCGATCCTGGAAGGATCAGGTCATACAAAGGAGGAAAAATTAAAGAACGATAAGGAATTGAGAACTCCCCAAAAAAGAAATTTATTGGCTCCCTAACAACGGTGCTAATTTGACAGACGAAATTCGTCGCCCAATTTCGTGCCAAATAAATTTTCGAACTTAACCAACAGTAGTAGTGGCAAGTCGGGTCAAACACAGGGAACACTTCAAATCTCACAATTAGGCAGTTTTCAATTCTATGTAACCGAAAGAGGGGGATTTATGAGAAAGTTGGTAGCAAGAAAAATTAAATTTCATAAAAAAAATAAAATGCGGAATTAAAAGGAGTAAAATTCAATTGGAGAGAGCTCTAACTTAGGTTGGACAAGATTTTCTTTGTTCGATGTTCTCATTTATTGGTTTATCATTACAAAATTCGTTATACTTGGCACCTAATCAATTTAATTGGAAAGGCCAGAATTAAATTATCCTAATCAACAAATTAGAATGAAAACAAACTGATGATAGGCATGCAAAATTTGTATTAAATCCAATTGCATTAAGTTTAAAGAAAAATTAGGCAGAACATTCAACTGGAGAGGCCTAGATTAAATTGTCCTATTGATTTAATCCTAGGTTGATTAGAACAAAGCTCACCAACAAATTGGGTTTGTAGCTAACCTAACCTATTGCTTCTACGATCCACATACAACCAAGTGTCACGAGTCATAATTCAATCAAAGCGAACACCAATGCCACGATTAGATCATAATATTGTAAATTTCATAATTAAATCATGCATGCAAAGAATTGGTTCGAAACCTCGTAAGAACATCAATTACAAAGAAAAATTCCTAATACTCAAGCTAGAAAAAAGTGTACCTTAGCCCATAATCGACATATTGATTAATGGGTTCGAGTTCTGATGCCAAAGAAGGGAGAAGAGAAGAGGAAAAACAGAGAGAATTTGGGTGTTGGGTAACTGGATTGTTAAAACGTGACCTAAAAATCGAAGATAATTTATTTAAAATATCGTCGGAGTGCCACAACGCTATAGTACATTTGTAAGACCCTATTTCAGAACCTAGGTACTTAAGATGGCTAGTAAGAGAAAAAGTAAGGCTAGAATAGTGGAACTAAGATTATAAGTATGTGGAGTTGGGAAATTTTTAAGACAGAAAAGTTATGTTTGTGGAATTGCTGGATTTTGGCCAAGAAATTTTATGCGTTCAGATGAATGGAAGGAGGGAAAGTGATTTGTAAGCTGGGCTTTGGTTTAAAAAGAAGGCTTTAAGAAGTTTGGAAAGAATTATGTTACGTGATTTTAAATGGCAAGGTGATCTAAGGACTTAAGGAAATCGTTCGAGTGTGTCAACTATGTTTGGGAAGTATCACTATGCGATAAGAAGATTAGTTGAACGCATAGTATTAGGAAAAGAATGGATATTTCACTAAGAGTGAGAATGAAGGATTGAAGGCATAGTTGGGAATTAGTTAAAAGTTAGATGTATCTTTGGAACATAGTTCGGTTGACGCATAGATGGTAAAGTGTTAACGCATGGTACTTTAATTTGAAAGGAATTTAATATTTGGAAAAGGAACACGAGAATTAGGAAGAAGAGGAAATCGCATTGCACACACTTGGTCTTGGAAATTAACAAATTATGAGAATGGTTTTGGAGGATGTTAAGCTAGAAAGAAAAGAGAAGCCAAAGAACCTTATGACGTGAGCAACATGCGTTGAAGGTTTATTATGCATTAGTAAGGATTTTGGTGTTGGTAAAGAAGTCTTCGGGTGTATCATAGCAAACGCAGATAAGGACATTTAATGTTCAAGGTAACTATGATTGAAGGGTTGCTATGCGTTGAAGGTGGCTACCATGGGTTGTTAAGGCTATGCATTGAGAAGTTTATCCGTTGAAGGTGGCAACGAGCTATGCGTTGAGGAGCTTAATTCCATGGTAAATGGAAATGTAACCTTGATTTCAGGTAAACTCATAGGAAGTAGTTAAGGAAGGTAATGTAGCTTTAGCCAAGGTAGGACGTATAAGCAAAAAGGAATAAAGTTAAGTCATGGAGTGTTGGAAAGAAATCTAAGTCTCGGAAAGGAAGGATAAACGCATAAGGAGAAACTAGGGGAAAAATATTATCGTAAACTGAGTAATGCATAGACTTCTATTAAGAGATGTTCTCAAGTGTTGAATAAATTAGAAGATTGAGAAGTAAGTTTAATGTCACGTGTCAAAATCGCCCTCCAAATTTCGCATTAATAAGCCGTAAGTCCCCGCAGCAAAGCCAAGAGAGGACCGCAATGATGACAGACGCAGCCCATCAAAAGTGCCTGTGCATGCGTCGAACTCCATCAGCATAACGGGCTGAGAGTGTGCGGAGGCATGCGCGCTTGTCAACAAGTCGACGCCTCCTCCGCATACAGCATAGCATGCGGTTCCATGGTCGACGCAGGCGCGTATACCAAAAACCGTCAATGCGTCCAGGAAAGGACATATGCGGCGACAAGAGAAGGATGCGTTGCATCCAAAGCACGTCTCGCAGACAGGATTGGTCAACGCGTGGTTCTAGAAACTTCGTGAAGACACGCGACACTACTAGAGGACCCGATAAACCTCTAAACCGCCCTAATAAGGATGAACAGGTCGTCGAGCAAGCCAACGCATGCCCGATGCATCCAGAAAATTCCAGAAGGCTCCCGACTATGTGGGAAGGGCCCCGACGCGACAAGACACGTCCAGACACTTCCGAAAATTGCCAGACATGGGCGAAGCAACTTAGAGCAGACCCGATTCTTTAAGAGACGCCTTGACAGACTCTTGTAGATATTTTTCTGTACATAAAACTACTGTAACTAACTAAACTAGGCTAGAAGTCTCTAGAAACCTCCCCAACCGACATGGTAGGTCGGTAATGGAGAGAGGCAGAGCAAAAGGGCACTATAAATAGGACTAAGGCCCCATTTGTAACCCAACCTTCGGCAGATCAATTGTAAAGCTCTTATTTTCACTCACTTGACTCTCTCATTCTCTCTCACTCTTTTAAGCTCTCTAACGCTCTCTTTAGCCCGACAAGCCTCTTTAAGGCTTACTTGGCTGTTCTTGAGCACCAAGTGCCGCACGTTTGGCTCACTGAAAAGAGTGACCACGTGGCAGGTGGTATCAGAGCAAAGGTTTCTTATACCTAGGTACCTCCGAATTGACGTGTTGGACATAGATGGTATCCGAAGAAGGGTAGAACTAGACCGGAGAAACGTCCAAACGCTTGATGATGCAATAGCTGCAGGAGAAGGTCTTGTAGACTACTAGGCTCAAAAGGGAAAGAATCTTGGTTCGAATAAAAGTGGGGGAGAGCGCTCAATGCAGCGAAAGGAGCAAGGCCGCAAGGATGGACATAAGGGCAAACCATCACATTACAAACGCGGCAAGGGAACGAAAGGTGAGTCCTCCAAACCTCCTAAACCTTGTTTTATCTGCGATGGGCCTCATTGGACAAGGGAGTGTCCAAACCGGAAAGCAACTAATGCGTTAGTAGCTAAATTCTGGGAGACCAACGAGGAGGCCAAAGAACCAAAAGCAAAAGTCGGTTCCATACAACAGATAAACGCCCTCGTCCATCTCTTCTCTCCACAAAAAACAGAGAATAGAGGGCTCATGTATGTGGATATTGTTGTGAAGGGAAAACCTACCACTGCCATGGTCGATACGGGAGCAACGCATAATTTCATTGACGAAAAAGAGGCGATGCATCTAGGCCTCGAGGTTACCCACGGGCAAGGAACGATCAAAGCCGTCAACAGCGTGCAAAGCCAGCTGCGAGAATAGCACAAGGCGTCCACGTTAAAATCGGCCATTGGCAAGGTACACTCAATTTTACCGCTACCCCTATGGATGATTTTAAAATCTTTCTCGGTATAACATTCTTCAAAGAGGCGTTAGCCTTCCTGGTGCCCTAATATAATTCCCTCGTAATACTCGATGACCACAAAATAAGGATCATCCCTCTAAGAAATGGGGAAAAGTTAAAAAACCCCATGCTGTCCGCATTGCAATTTAAAATAGGGTTCGGGAAGGATGAAAGCTTCATTACTTCAGTCCGGGAACTACAAAAAGAAGAGGGGGATAACATAAACAAGGCATCCTTGCGAAAATGCGTTGAAGAAGTCTTGGTCGAATATAAGGATGTCATGCCCGTGGAGCTTCCTAAGAAATCACCACCATGGCGGGAGGTGGATTATGAGATCGTATTGGAACCAAGCGCCAAGCCTCCGGCTATGGCACCATACAGAATGGCGCCCCTAGAACTTGAGGAGCTACAAAAGCAGTTTAAAGATTTGCTGGACGCCGGCTACATCCAGCCCTCAAAAGCTCTCTGTGGCGCCCCAGTACTCTTCCAAAAGAAGAAAGACGGTTCTTTCAAGCTATGCGTTGACTATAGGGCACTTAATAAAATCACTATTAAGAACAAGTATCCTATACCCTTGATAGCCGACCTCTTTGACCAGCTTGGGAAAGGCTGATGCTTCAGCAAAATTGATCTACGGTCGGGATATTACTGAGTAAGGATCAAGGTAGGCGACAAACAAAAGAGAGCCTGTGTTGCCCGCTATGGCGCATATGAGTTCCTTGTGATGCCCTTCGGGCTGACCAACGCCCCTACCACTTTCTGCACTCTGATGAATAAACTTTTTCATCCTTACTTGGATAAATTCGTGGTAGTGTACCTGGACGACATCGTCGTCTATAGCCAAACTTTGGAAGAACATACAGAACATCTCCGCAAGGTCTTCCAGGTACTCCGGGAGAATGAACTATACATAAAGCTAGAAAAATGCTCATTCGCCCAACCTGAGGTAGAGTTCTTTGGGCATTGCATTAAGGATGGCAAGTTGAAGATGGATCCAACAAAACTGAAGGCCATCCAAGAATGGAAGCCGCGGACCAAGATACCCGAGCTAAGATCTTTCTTAGGCTTTGTTAACTATTTTCGGCGATTCATTAAGGGATATTCGGCAATCGCCACCCCTCTCACTAACCTACTAAAAAAAACCAATCGTGGGAGTGGACGGTAGAGTGTCAGCAAGCCTTCGAGAAATTGAAGGAGGCAGTCCAACAGGAGCCCGACTATGCGATAGGGGGAGTACTGATGCAAGAAGGACATCCTATCGCCTACGATAGCCGCAAGCTAAATGACACCGAGAGGCGATACACCGTCCAAGAAAAAGAAATGACCGCCATTGTCCATTGCCTGCGAACATGGCAACACTACTTACTTGGAAGCAGATTCGTGGTGATGACGAATAATGTCGCCACCAGCTACTTCCAGACGCAGAAGAAACTGTCACCAAAGCAGGCACGGTGGCAAGACTTCCTGGCCGAGTTCGACTTCAAGATGGAATATAAGCCAGGAAGAGTGAATGTAGTTGTCGATGCCCTCAGTCACAAGGCTGAGTTAGCAGCCATTGTCGCCAGCTTGCCCCAAAGCTCATTCATCGACCAAGTTAAGGAAGGGCTAAAACAAGACAAGCTAGCCGAAAACCTAATAAAGCTAGCCAAAGAGGGCAAGACCCGATGATTTTGGGAAAACAATGGCACTCTCCTCACCCAAGGCAATCGTCTTTCGTATCTAAATGGGGTAATCTACGCAAGGATATACTAAAAGAGTGTCATGACTCTTTATGGGCTGGTCACCCCGGAGTAAACCGCGGTCTCGCTCTCGTCCAAAATAAGTATTACTGGCCAAGGATGCAGGACGATGTCGACGCATATGTGCAAACCTTCGTCGTTTGCCAGCAGGATAAAGGGGAAAGCGTCACCATGGACTTCATCATGGCGCTGCCTAAATCCAAAGGCTATGGCAGCACAATGGTGGTGGTCGACAGGTTTAGTAAGTATGCCACTTTCATCCCTTGCTCAGCAAATGTCAAAGTAGATGAAGTTGCTCAATTATTCTTCAAGAACGTCATGAAGCTGTGAGGTATCCCACGAAGCATTATAAGCGACCGTGACCCCAGGTTCACTGGTAAATTCTGGCGAGAGTTATTCAAATTGATGGGGATGGATCTAAACTTCTCCACTACTTATCATCCCCCAAGCGATGGCCAGACCAAAAGAATAAACACTCTGCTGGAGCAATACCTAAGGCACTACATGAGTGCCCATCAGAAGAATTGGGCGGACCTATTAGACATTGCCCAGTTTTCATATAACCTCCAAAAGAGTGAATCCACGGGGAAAAGCCCCTTTGAGATTGTAAACTAGCGACAACCAAACACGCCCAAGGAGCTAGTCGCGTCCTATACTGGATCAAACCCTTCCGCTTACAAGATGGTGAAGGAATGGAAGAAGGAGCAGGATATCGCGAGAGCCTGTCTCCACAAGGCTGCAAAAAGGATGAAAAAATGGGCTGACACAAAGAGACGCCCCAAGGAATACAAAGAAGGTATATTGGTGCTGATCAAGTTGCTGCCTAACCAATTTAAGTCCCTGCGGACAGTTCATAAAGGGCTGGTTAGAAAGTATGAAGAACCGTTCCCTATTCTAGACAGAGTAGGGAAAGCAGCCTATAGGGTGCAATTACCACCCAAACTACGAATTCACAATGTCTTCCAAGTGAGCATGCTGAAACCTTTTCATCAAGACGAGGAAGACACAAAAAGAGCCATCTCCAAGAGGGCCCCAACAGGCGTTGCAACCGAATACGACAAACAAGTTGAGACCATCTTAGCGCATAGGAAGGTAAGTAGACAAGGAGCCCCAAGTCGCACAGAATTCTTAGTAAAATGGCAAGGACTCCCTGACTTCGAGACCAGTTGGGAAGATGAGAAGCACCTATGGCAATTCCAGAACCTCATAAAAGAATACTTGGAGCGACTATGCGACGAGGGCGTCGCATGAAGAAGTGGGGGAGGGTTTCACGTGTCAAAATCGCCCTCCAAATTTCACATTAACAAGCCGCAAGTCCCCGCAGCAAAGCCAAGAATGACCTCAATGATGACAGATGCAGCCCATCAAAAGTGCCTGTGCATGCGTCGAACTCCATCAGCATTCACAGTCCTATGGGTTCAGCATAAGGGCTGAGCTTGTGCGGAGGCATGCGGGCCTGTCAACAAGTCGACGCCTCTTCCGCATACCACATAGGCATGCACGCCCCATGGTTGACGCAGGCGCATATACCGGAAATCCTCAATGCGTCCAGGAAAGGACGTATGCGGCGACAAGAAAAGGACGCGTCCGATCCAGAACGTGTCCCGCAGACAAGATTGGTCAACGCATGGTTCTAAGAAGACACGCGACACTACTAGAGGACCCAATAAACCTCTAGACCGCCCTAATAAGGATGAACAGGACGTCGAGCAAGCCAACGATGCCCGATGCATCCAGAAAACCCCAAAAGGCTCCCGACTAAGCGGGAAGGGCCCCGACGCGGCGAGACGCATCCAGACACTTCCGGAAACTACCGGACATGAGTGAAGCAACCTGGAGTGGACCCGATTCTTCTAAAGATGGCTTGACTGACTCTTGTAGATATTTTTTTTGTACATAAAACTACTGTAATTAACTAAACTAGGCCGGAAGTCTCTAGAAACCTCCCAACCGACATGGTAGGTCGGTAATGGAGAGAGGCAGAGCAAAGGGGTGCTATAAATAGGAGTAAGGCCCCATTTGTAACCCAGCTTTCGGCAGATCAATTGTAAAGCTCTTATTTTCACTCACTTGACTCTCTCGTTCAAGCTCTTATTTTCACTCACTTGACTCTCTCGTTCAAGCTCTTATTTTCACTCACTTGACTCTCTCGTTCTCTCTTGCTCTTTTAAGCTCTCTAACGCTCTTTTTAGCCCGACAAACCTCTTTAAGGCTTACTTGGCTGTTCTTGAGCACCAAGTGTCGTACGTTTGGCTCACTGAAAAGAGTGAGCACGTGGCATTAAGGACTGCGAGCAGGAGGTGGACACATACTAATTTATCATAAGAGAAATAGTTAAGTGCAAGGAAAAGGTTAAAGGGATAACCTTGGAATATAACTCAAGGACGCATAGAGGGATAATCAAGGAATTCTCAAGGATAGGAGGAAGGTCATGGACGCAGAACGAAGTAAATGTAAATGCAGAGAACTCAAACGCATAGAAGAAGGTCTTGAGTTGGATTTGGATATCAAGGGTAAACCACATAATCGGATGTGTGTTCACACAAGAGAAGGACTTGTAGCTAATATTGGACATGAGGGAAAAGAGTTGGAAGCATGGTATTATGTGGTAAGGTATAAACGCATAGTAGTATGCGTTTGATACATGGACGTCTAGTAGTATGCGGTGAAGAAATGAGGTCAAAAGTAGTAAGGCCGAGAGTAAGGAAAGGGAGTAAAGAAGCTAAAACCTAGAAAAGGATTATATGAACGCATAGGGAACACTAAATTGGATGCATAGTTTGTATATTAGAGTAAGTTGGACACATAAGAGGAATTGGTAAAGGATGCATGGGTTCATTTGGACTTAACACTTCATAAAGAGGAGGTGTCAAGATTGCATGTCGGATATGTCATGCAGCGTGACAGGTGGCAAATAAGTGGCAAAAATAAAAGAGAAGTGAGGTGGAAAGCACTTTATTCCAAAGCTATAAATAGGACCCTGAAGGAAAAGGAGCAAGAGGGAGGATCCAAAAGTCAGAGCTTTGGAGAGGAAGCAGGAGGAAACTATTTCCTTGCGTTCAAGGTGAAAGCTGCGTTCAAGTTGGACCTTGCGTTCAAGAGAGGTCGACGCATCAAAAAAAAAAAAAAAAAAAAAAGGAAGCCAAAAGAGTTATTAGTTAAGCTGCACTCTGCATCAGCTGTCAAACCTTGTGTTTAAAGAGCAAGGTTGCATCCAACTGAGCTGCCAGAAAGAGGAAACAGCTACCTTGCAGTTTAGAGTCTCAAGCCTTACATTCAAGGAGCTCGGGAAAGCAAATTTTGAAGGAAAAAGAGGAAATTCCTTAAGCGTCTTGGTGAGTGACACTTTTCTTTCTTTGAAAACGAAATTTATTAAAAATGTTTAGTTCGGTGTTCTTATGAGATATGGCTTTAAGATGAACTGTTTTTTTAAAAGCATAATGTTTGATTATATTGTTCAAGGCATGTTTTATCTGATTTCTATAAGATGTTGAAAAGCATGTTGCGAGATGTTGTTTATCAAGAAATATTTTGTTTTCCATGAAAGGTTTCATATGAACTATTTATGTGAAATGTTGGTTTCTAAAATGTTTTAGAGGAGGCTCAATTCTAACAAGGCATGTGAGTTTCCCAGGACCCAGTATTGATGGACTCGGAAAAGGTACCTGGGCAACCCGCTTATAAAATGTTTTAGAGGAGGCTCAATGCTGAGGGACGCTGAGAAGGCATGTGAGTGTCCCCGGGACCCAGTACTGAAGGATGGAAAAGGTACTTGGGCAACCCACCATATTTCTATGTGCACATAAAGGTTGATTTTACTGGTGCGCCGAGTTCTGCTCCGCATCAAGCCAAGGATGGTATCAACGTTGGGTGTGTTGAGTCTTGCTCCACCCCAACTAAGGTTGTTTTCGACATTGAGAGCATTGAGTTTTGCTCTGCCTCAACTAAGGTAAAAATGATTGAGAAACTAAATGGGTTTTCTGTATAATTTTTCTAAAACGATCTTCTACGATTGGGAACGAATTTATGTGATTTGATCAAGTTGTTGGAAAGTATGATTTTACAGAAATGATAAATCGGATCCATGTTTTACGTATATTGTGTTATAATGATTGTAACATGCCTGTTTTCGAATAAAAGATACTTTTATAAAATTAGTCACTCACGGGGCTTTGGCTCACACTTTCCCATGTTTTTTTCTATTTTCCAGGTATTGAGTGAGTTTGGGATGCTTTGCCAACACAAGAACTTCATCTGGGTCATCTTTAGTGTTAATGGTCAAACAGTGAACCTTATAGAGGGGTCAAGGTTGCTGTCTTCACATCTAGGCAGCGCCGCTGCTCCATGACTTCAGGGGCATTTTGGTCATTTTGGAGTTCTCTCTCCTAGTTGATGCCATGGAACTCCATTTTGGTCCGTTTTAGCTCTATTTTATTGCTAACGCCCCATTCTATCTGTTAAGTGCTCAAAATCTACGAAATAATGTAATTGACAAATTAAATAGCACAACAATCCTGAGTTAAGCTGAGAAAGATAGAACATTTTAGGTGCTATCATCTCCTCTTTTACAACAAATATATTTGAATTACATTATAAATGCTAGGATACAAGATCTAATCCAGCTAAATATATTTAAATTATTAGATAATAAATGCAAGGATAAAAGCTAATGCAGCTCAAAATTTGTTTGCTCTTTCACAGCAAATGTATTTGAATTAAAGTATAAATGCTAGGATACAAGATCTAACGCAGCTCAACTCTTGCCTCCTCTTTCATCGCAAATGTATTTGAATTAAAAGATTATAATTGCGAGGATACAAGATATAGTATAGCTCAACTTTTTCTTCCACTTTTACAACAAATGTAGTTGAAATAGATTATAAATGCTGGGATAGAAGATAGAATGCAGTTCAACTCTTGTCTCCTCTGTCATATCAAATGTATTTGAATTATGAGATTATAAATGCTAGGATATAAGATCTAACTAAGTTCTTGCTTTCTCTTTCACAACAAATGGTTTATAATTAATTATAAATGCAAGAATGCAACATTGAATGTAATAACTCACTGCAACAAAAGTAGGCTTCTATGACTCTAAAAAATAGTCATTACGACATTTCTTGACTGTTTTTTTTTAGTCATTTAATCGTCCATCATCTAAAGTACATAGATGACGCATGAGAAATTAGTCATCATTGATAGTTTCATGACTTTTAAACACAGTCAACAATGAATATGAATTGACATTTATTATAAGTCATGGAAACTATTTTTTGTGACAATTTTCTACAGTCATCAACTAATGACTCTTTTCTGTCAAATAAAGAGTTATCTTGACATTAAAATTCTATCATCGAGCAACAAATAATGACACATTTAAAGAGTCAATAATACCTTAATTATGACATTTTTTTAAGGTCATTGAATTACATACATTGTCACTTATTTGTAGTCATAGAAGTCTGATAGATGATAATATTCTACTGTTATAAAATTACATCCCATGACTTTTGTCAAATATCAAAGAAACCATTACCATGATACACATTATAATACCTGTGTTTCATACATGTTATTACACTTGTGTTTCCTTCAGTTTCAACACAAAATATGTACACAAACATAAAAGGTAACTTTCATATATAATAATATAATTTTTATCGTTAATACAAGTAAACTAATAACAACACTAGTAATCAAATTCTTGGTACATCATTTACAAATTCAGTATTTACAACTAAGTGTTGGCATAATACCAAAAATATATATATACAACACCTATTTAAATATCTTTGTTGGTGGGTTTCCTTGCTTCAATGACATTGTCCAGGAACCTTGTAAAAAGAAACATTCATTTTTTAATTTAACTCAATAAATAAATGTTAACAATAATAACAATATGCAGGTTATATATATGTTGATTGTACTGTGACAATATCATTCTATTAATACATTTATACTGAAAACCCCACTTTAGTCATACAAGTAAGCTTCGATGAACACTTTCAAACAAAAATTATACATAGAATCACAATATAGCCACATAAATAGGCTCAAAATTACATTATAATCTCACTTTTCAACCTTAATAACATGGATAACCTCCAAATTTAACTTATACATGTATAAGGGTTAATTGAAAAACTTCTTTGTTTAGGAGGAGGAGGAGGAGGAGGGGGAGGGGGGGCAAGTGAAACATAATACAGTAAGAGCAAAACAAATATATAATTTAAATACTCACATTAGTCTTACTATCCACAACATAGACAGTTCCAAAGTCAATCAATGCCAATAACTATTTGGAAAGGATTCTAATAACTATTAGAAGAAATTAAGTCTACCAAAATCTAGTAATGTAAGCCAACATTTGAACTGAGGTCTTAACAAGATAAACTAATTCAAAGAAACATGTAATTCTAGGTTATATGATATATACCTCTTAAGCACCAAAAAATACTGCAACTTCAAAACTTCTTCCTCCGACCTACTTCTTCCACATAACATTGTTCTCAAAATATTGAAATACGAACTACAAATAAGATAAATATAAAAGAGTAAGAGTCAACCAAAATTATAAAGTTGAATTAGAAATTCAACATATTACAATTCCAACAATTAATACATTTCCAACACCTCCATTTTACCTTTTTGCTAACAATAATTTTGAAAGTTTTTTCTGTACTTCGATGGCAAAAAATCATTTGTGATATTACCCAACCACAGACAATATCATGTGTCATGCCAACCTTTTCCAAACAAAAAATATAAATGTTAATATAAAACTAGTAATAGAAAAGATATATGCTACAAAGCATGTTAAAAATAAAAATGTCAGTTTGAACGAAATAGAAGTTATATAACAGATCAAACACATCAGAATTTTACAATACCTCCAAAAAAACGACGATATTTAACGATCATACCCATATCAGTTTAAGTCATGCTTCAACTCCACAAAAAGTATTTCGCAAAATGCATTCCATTCTATATTGAGTAACAAAATATAAGTACTCCATCCATAAAAAAATGTTTGTTTTCTCCATACTCCAACAACTATTAGTAGCACAAATCCTATGCGAAGAACATGTGCAATCCAACAACTGTGGTGACTTAACTATTGCACTCCCCTGCACCGCAAATGTATTTGAATTATTAGATTATAAATGCTAGGATACAAGATCTAATAAACCTCAAGTCTTGATTCCTCTTTCACCTCAAATGTACTTGAATTATGAGATTATAAATTCTACGATACAATATCTAATTAAAAAGCACCTAAAAGGTGCTTTTCTTGCTTTTGATATAGGGATGTTTTTATTAGATTTAATGTGTTTTCTAGTGGTTTTCAAGTGATAATGAAGAAATTAAGTGTCTAAAGTAAAAAGAACCAAACTGAGCCAAAACTAAGCGAAAATCGGATGAAGAAGTGATATAATCTTAGAAAATAGGACAGCATAACCGAGAGCATCGTTGCATTGCCACACTGCTCTGTAGACCCCAGAGCATCGAAAATTAGCATTTGGTAGAGCATAATTGTGCTTGCCAAGAGTGTCACTATGTTGGGTGAGGAGCATCGCAGCACTGCGGCACTTCGTTTGGAACCAGGCATCGATGACGGACAGCGTCGCAACACCGTTCGAGAGCATCGCTGCGCTTGCCTTTTATGGCAGACAGCATCACTGCGATCTCCAATAGCGTAGTGATGCCAACTTTCCTATTTTGAAAAATCTTTATTTTTAGAAAGAATTTTAGGTAGCCACTTCCATATATTAAGGGGTCCTCAGCAACCCTAGACATTAGGGGTGTTCGCAGTTCAGTAAAACCGAACCGAACCGCTTAAATCGATTTAAAAATTATATGAAATCGAATCGAACCACATGTCCTGTAAGGACCGAACCGCATAAATCGGTTTAGAAATTATATGAAACCGAACCGAACCGCATGTCCGGTTGTGGTTCAGTTTGGCATTTCACCTTTTTTTTCCTCCGTATTTCCTACACTTCGAAATTCTCGATATATAACTAATTGGTAATTATATATCCATGGAAGATTATTTAGAAAAAGCTATTCATCCAATATGAATCAAATCCAAGCAACTAAACAAAAACAATGCATTTTTCAAGCAACTAAAGTCTAATAGTTCAAAGTCCAATCCGTACATAAAATGATAAAAGTACTACGAACAGAAAAGTTCTTGTTCTACAAAGTACAAATGTCAAACAATATTACAAATTTACAATAACATAAAAGTTCAAAGTCCATCCAAAAGTAGAAGTACTACAAACATAAAAGTTCTTGTTCTATAAACAATATTACGATAAGTCAATAATAGAGAAGTTCAAAGTCCAATCCAAACCAGCACTTTAAAAAATTCTACAAACTTCAAGTTCAAGCCGCCTTCTCCTTCTCGTTCTTCTCCTTGTTTTTTGCCTCTGAATATGCTTTAAAGTCTAAAAGAAAAAAAAAGTGGAAATATTAACATAATAATTATATAAATAACATATTTGAATTTCAGATACTTAAAAAAATGTTTGAAAGAAACTAACTTCTTCAACATTTACAATATCCTCCAAGTAGCTTTGAAGATCAATGCTAATTGCTTTCGAACGTAACCAATTTTGTGCACACACAAGTGCCTCAACTCTGGTTGGAGCTAACATAGAACGAAAAGGATCAATTACTCTCCCACTGGTACTGAATGCAGACTCAGAAGCAACTGTGGATACTGGAATTGCTAAAAGATCTCGTGCAACCTTGCTAAGAACCTTATATCTAGAAGAATTTCCTTTCCACCAATCTAAGATATCAAAATTCTCCTCACGTTTAATACGAGGCTCCAATAAGTAAATATCAACTTCTGTATCCACACTGTTGGATCCTTGTCCTCCATATCTTCAAAATCCAAACAAAAAACCTCTGAAGTAGTAGCTGTAGTAGTACTAGTACTTATACTTGTACTACTAGTACAACTTGAAGATTGACTAATACTTGCATATCTCTTGGACTTCTGAGCTGATGAACTTAAAGTTGAACCATCATTGATAACTGACAAACTATATTCATTAAACAATTGTCTCAAAACATCCTCCACCTTATTTCCTATTTGTTTTGTCACATCCATATCAAATAACTGATTCAGACAATACATAAGAGATTTCATCTTGTAACGAGGGTCCAAAACAAAAGCAACATACAAGAATAAATTTGTTTTCTCACTTTTCCCCCAATACTTATCATATTTCTCTTGCATTTTCGTTGCCATTTCATGCAATAACAAATTTTTCGGACCAGTTACACTTGAATATTTTCTTATGCAATTTTGAATAGTAGTAATCTCATGGAAGACTGTATTGGAAGTAACATAAAGAGACCCTGAAAGCCTAATAGTACTTCATAAAATACAAACAAAAATTTGGTAAATATTCTAGCAATTTCCCAATCTTGTGTGCTTGGTTTAATCTCCTCATTCATGTACACTGTGTCGTAGCCTTCCAACCTCTCAAATGCCTTTTCAAACTTTTCTGCTGCATCAAGCATGAAGTATGTAGAATTCCATCTAGTTTGAACATCAAGACACAACATACTCTTACTAGATATATTCTCCTCTTCAATGCACTTCTTAAATTTAGCAAGTCTAACAGGAGAAGATCTAACAAACCTCACAGCATTTCGAATTCGATTCAACGAATCATTCACATCTTTTAGTCCATCACAGACAATTAAATTCAATATATGTGCACAACATCTAACATGCAAGAAATCACCATTCAACACCAACCAATGTTTAAAACGCGTCTTTGTGTAAGCAATGGCAGTATTATTTGATGAAGATAAATGATTTTACCACTTTTTGAGCCTAAAACGCATGTTTTAGCGCAGGAATGCAAACGATGCGTTGATGACTTCTCAACGCAAGACTACGCGTTAGCAACCTACGCCACGTTAACATCGGCCAAACTATTCATGGATGCATAGATGACCATTAATGCAAGGCGCTGAGAATCAAAGCAGAATCTTGAGAGACTGACGGATGATTGACGAACATGATTTGTGGCCAAAGTGGTGGATCTTAATTGACCCGAAAATCACGCAATCAGGCGAGATGGACGTATAGTATCAATCTCGCCGCCAATCAAGCAGATTTGCCATTAATTGCGAACGCATCATCTATAAAAGGGCAGCTCCGCAAGATGAGAAAGGGTTATTGATTCCCGTAAGAACTCCATAAGTGACAGCAGAGTCCTTTCCAGACTTCAACCGGAGACGAATAGCTCGAGAGAGAAGAGTCTTCCCTCCGCCGGACCTCACAGCATAGCCCCACGCTTCCATCCGGGCGACTCAAGACATTGACGCCTTTCCCTGCTTTCTTTCTTATTGTTCTATCTTGATTTTAGATTTGTGTCAAGACATTGAGCTCATCTAAAGTTGTATTTCGTTTCATCAATATAATTATCTTCCATGTCTACTCATTTCTCTAAACTTTCCGCTTTTTACTTTCAAACCATGAGTAACTAATCACTCTAGGGTCTAGGGTTGCGTTAGCATCTAACTAGGAACCACAGTGTAACTATTTTATCTTTTCAATTGCGATATTAATCCGATGCTTATGTCCATCTGACAAATCGATATAAGTAGTAATAATCAAATTGCTCAAGAGTGTAAGCAATTGTGGAACTCAATTAACAAGGGCCAAGTAGTATTGTCTGTCTATGGGGATAACCTTGATTCTTAACACTCTCCTATGCGTTATAGACATATAACGCATAGAGGCTGACAACCGGGAGAAGAGTCGCAACTATGAATAGAATACTACTGAGCGTTTCCGATGTTAGATGTTAATCAACCCGAACCCTTTCTTTATCCATTCACACACATCTTTAGCTGAACTTGCTGTGTCGCATGCCTTTCCATCTTCCACATTTAGTCTAGTGTACATATTATCACTTTCTTTAGATCAGAAACAAACACTCTCCCCATTATTTCTTGGTTACCACTGCAACGCATGTAATTCACATAAATATTGAATCAACATAATCCCTGTGTTCGACCTCGGACTCACTGAGAAAACCTACTCCATTGCTTATACTTGGGTAAAGGATAGGGAAACTTGACAGATCACCAACGCATAGTAGTAAGACGCATAGCATGCTCAAAGCATGACATGTTGAACGCATAAAGACATCATTTAACACTTTGCGTTAGGACAATTTACACACATACAAAATCCGACAACAAATAATATTCAAGATGCATTCTCATAGTTGAATTTCCATTCTTTCTTGGATGACATGCATATACCATACCACAATAATTACATTTAGTATGTGGATCGTCATTACTATATTTAGAGCATTTAGTAAAGTAATCCCATACCATAGACGTGTTTTTCCTCTTTTTTTGAACTTGCGCTTCAAGTGTCGATGGAGACATCTCAACAATATCATCATTTTCGTTCACACTAGAACAATTGTTGTTGCTATTGCTATTACTATGGTCAATGTCATTGGTCAAGCTCAAGCTCATGCTCTGAGACATGGTGCTACTGCTACCGGCTTCCGTGTGGCATCTACAATATGAAAAAGATAACTATTAAGTTATTAACTAAGAACAAAGTAAAATTGATAGTTCGAACTTCAAACTTCAAATCATAAATTGATATTCAAAATTCATTGCTTAGCAAATAAACAGAGCAATTTCAAGGACTTCCCCTTCTCTCTTGTAACAAATAAAAAGAGCAATAGAACTAAGCATTAAGCATACATAATTAGGCGCGCTGAGCATAAACTAAATACCTTTAGGAAATAAAATCAAGGAAACAATCAAACAAATAAACAGAGTAATTTCAAAGAAACAAAATCAAGTCTTGTAAATAGGGAAATGGTGAAGGAAGACGCGCCACGGGGAGTATTGAAAGGTAGGTAAATAGAACGGCAAGTATTGAATGCCTTTAGGCGCGCCGCGGGGAGAGATGGAGAGAGATGGATTCGTCGTCAGAGTTATGCGCCGCAGGGAAGGGAAGTTTCAGCATCACTGACACACTATGCGTCAAAACCGCGCGTCGAAACCGCTGAGCCTGAAGGGAAGGGAAATGCGTCACTGTGCCTGTGCGTCGGATTCGAAACCGCTGAGGTGCTGAACTCTGAAGGGAAGGCAACTACGTCACTATGCTTGTGCGTCGGATTCGGAACCGCTGAGGCGCTGAACTCTGAAGGGAAAGGAAATGTCGAAGGCCCAAAATGGAAGCGGAAGGCACTGAAGTGTAAACCTCGAGTCCTCGACGCAGTGGCGGGACGCTGGCTTTGCGGGGAGAGGTCTAAAGCTGAACGAAATCGAATAAAGATGAACAACAAAAAAAAAAAAAACCTAAACCCTAGGGGCATGCGGTGCAGCGGCGGGACATGGAAAAAAGAAAAAGAAAAAGAAAAAGAAGAACTGAAAGGAAATAATGAAATATTTTTTTTTAATATAAATCGGTTCGATTCGGTTTCGGTTTCGGTTTCACAACTAGAAATCGAACCGAACCGTATAAAAACGATTTCAACATTGTAGAAACCGAACCAAACCACATATAATCGGTTTCGGTTCGGTTTCAAATGTTGTTCGGTTTTGGCGGTTTGAATGAACACTCCTACTAGACATCAAGAAAATACACAAAAGAGTCCCCACAAGGAGGCACGCGAAATTAGGGAGAAAAGAGAGCCCAAAAGATGTGAATTTGCCACCATTAAGTGGAGATCGAAAGAGTTCAACGTCGGGAAGCAATTCGAGAGTTCTTCTTCCTAAGTTACTATTTCCCTTTTACTTTCATACTTGAGAACTTATATGCAAATATGTATTTGATGGTCATGTGTGGCTAAACTCATTGTTTTAGGGTGTTTGATGATTTAATTAGGGATTTATGTCAATGACTTTTCATGGATGTTGTTGAATGATATGTTTTTCAACGTTGTTGTGCTTATTCTTTATTGATTGATCATCAGTAAGTCTTAGCCTAGATGTATGGTTGAGTGATTGTATATCTAATTGGATCTACGGCATTGAATCTCTACTAATCTTTCATGAAGATAACTAGGTTATTAGAGGTAGTTGATTATGACTAATATTAATGCTATGCTTCTTAACTTGGTTTCAAGGGTTGTTTTTTAGAGAAAGTAATCTGGATATTAGTTTCTAGACTTAAACATTGTTTGCAGATAAATGAAAACCTAAAGCATGACTTAATAAACTAATTAATGACATCAACACCCTAGGACACTCTTATCCCTTGAAGTTTCACTTCTTTTTGTTTTCTTCTTCTCTTCTCTTCAGAATCTAAACTCGAGCTCATCCCTTGATAAAATCAATTCAATTCTTAAATAGCTAAGTAAATCTATCCAATTGAATCCCTAGTGGATACAGTACTTATTCTTACATCGTTTTATATTATAACTTAACCCATGTACTTGCGGAATTGCATCAAATTTACGCATCAAGTTTTTGGCACTGTTGTTGGGGATTGAAGCAATGGTATTTTCACTTAATATTTAAAGAGTTGATAGATCTTAAACTAAGGTATATTTTACATTATTTTTCTTTTTCTAAAATTTGTTGGTTGTGTTTTGGTGTATGCCAAGAGATAATTCTAATCTTCTTCCTTTTGATCCCAAGATTGATAGGATACCGGAGGAATCTAAGAGGTCAAACAAACCCAACCAGTGAGATGGCGGAAGAAGTAGCATCAAAGGCAATTGGGACTATTTCCAATCAAGTCTTCCAACAAACCAACCCGGAATAGCAAACGTGCCCATAAATGTCAACAATTTCGAACTCAAACTAGGGTTAATCCAAATAGCATAGGAGCTTTCTTTTAGAGGACGTTCCACTGAGGACCCTCACAAACATCTTCAATGTAAGCCCCGTACTTGTTATTGAGAGAAGGTAAGTAAAAAGAAATTATGGGGCAGGTAAGTAAAGAAAATTGGCTAAGTTGGGGGAGAGTGAAAATGGTTAAGTGTTGGCCATGCGATAAGTGACCATGCGTTGAAGGATGTTTAAGCTTGACAAGAGTTGCCGCTAATAAGCATGTGTTGAAGAGGGCAGCTAGGCGGGGAAATAGATGTGAAGGAAGAAGGGTGCAATATGCGTTAATAGAAGTATGCGTTGAAGGCTACCATGTGCTAGAAGTTGGCATCGCTATGCGTTGAGATGGCCTATGCGTTGAAAGATGGAATGCGTCGAACATAGAAAAGTGGTCGAGAGGGCCATGCGGTAATCGGCTATTCAGCGTTAAGCAATCAGTGGCATAGTAAGTTGAGACTATGCATTATCGAAGCCATGCGCGGAAGGTGCCGTTGGCTAATTCCAAAAGGAGGATGATGTTAGAGCTGGTAAGTCGGTGATTTATATTGACATATAAAGGAGTGCATCGAATAATTAAACCTTTTTGGATATATTTTCGAACTCAGATTAACTCCATTTCACAGACGAACAACGAGGAGAGGTAGAAGAAGGTACTTATATCGAATTTGAGTAGAAATCAAATCAACTTCATGATGATTTTGAAGCTGGAACCAGAAGCTTGATTATTACTGATAGATTTGGACACCAATCGGTGTTTGAAGGAGAATGAACCGAGGACGTCGAAGCGGGAACTGGAATTTTGAGGTAAGTAAGTTGAGTCAATTCTTAGCAACTTCCATGAAGAAGTAAGCGAAGTTGAACTGCTAAGCAAATCAAGGCAGCCGAAGTTATTTGGGAATAATTCTCAAATGAAGACGAGTCATGGTCTGAAATTTTGAGGTAAGCTAGGAAACCCACTATTTTACAAGATTGTAGAAGAAGGGAAGTTCTGATTTTGGTTGTAATATGATTTTTAGTAGGATAAAGGAAGAGTTTGAGGGGAAGCAAGGAAAACTGTGATATCAAGTGTCGCTAGACAGTGGTATCGCTAAGGAGCGGGAGAGTAAGCAGCGGAACAGGTGTCGCTGATAAATGCAAAGGAGCTCTGCGTCTCACAACTCTCGCTGAAGTCTCACTAGGTATCGCTCCTTAAGATGATATCGCTAGTCTAATTCACTCCAGTTTCGCTAGTGCAGTACCCAGTAATGTGAATTTCGCTGGTAGTCTTGCTAGTAACATAGAGTATCGCTAGTTATTAATATGCATACCTAATGATTTTGAAAAAGGAGTCCAAAGAAACCTAATATGAAAAATCTGTTTTACAGGCCAAGAAGAGCTCGAAAAAGCATACAAACCGCTCGGGGCCTAAGATAAACCGTGAGTGGCTCTCTAATTTGTCCAAGGATCATCATTAATAATGTGCAAGTGAAAACGAATATATTATGTGAATTCTTGTATGTGTGTTATCTAAATGCAAACCACGGGCGAAGGACCCTGTGTGAAGGCCTATGGAGATATGATATATGATACATAGTGCCGAGGGACCATGAGTGAAGGCACTAGTAAAATTGATTGAGATAGTTTCCAATGTCGAAGGACCTTGTGAGAAGGCATATGGAAATCAGTACATGAAGGCTTAGTGCTGAAGGACCATGAGTGAAGGCACTCAAGCAGTGAATTTATATTGAAACTCAGTGCTAAGGGACATAATGAGAAGGCACTTGAGTGTTGAAACGCGGAAGGACAAAATGTGAAGGCATATGAATATATGAATATATGAATATTAGGAATAGAATACTTGATATAAGGTTAATAGCGTTGAGCTTTGCTCCGCTGCTTCTTAGAAAGGTATCTATACTATCTTGTTAAATGGCATGATTGATCCAGCAATCTATACTAACAAGATATATATTAGTGTTATAATCAGCATTAGCTCAAGGATTAGATTGTAATTGATATTTTAGTCACTCACTAGCTTTATGCTCACGTCTTTTTGTTTATTGTTGTTCGTTTCAGGTAGTGAGCGTGTCCGGGACGCCTAGCCTACAAAAGATCCTCGTCTAGGCTTACTTGGTTTTAGTTCTCTGGGATAGTTGTAAATACTTAGTCGAAGTACATATTTTTCCATATATGATTTTTGTGACATAACGAGCGTAGGTTTTGTACTGTATGCTGAACAAATACACTGGTATGATAAATTATGAGTTGAGAAACCTTATGTAAACCTTATGATTACCTTATAATGTTACAGTAGTATAAACATTTGTATATTTGGTTTGGTATTGAATTGTGTTTCAAAGATATAAGATGACGTGTATGCGTATAGATTGCACCTACTCCTAGGATAGGAAGGTAATCTGGGAGGGGGTGTGACATTCAATCTTTCCTAGAGATATGCGGATTGATAAAAATGAATGAAGTTTCTAACGATGCTATAAAGCTAATACTTTTTCCTTTCTCTTTAAAGGACCGAGCGAAGGATTGGGTTGAAACTATACTGCATAAGAGCATAATCACATGGGATACACTTGCTCAAGCTTTTCTAAACAAATACTTCCCATTGGCGAAGTCACGAAGATTGAGGATAGAGATAGGTACATTCCGTCAACTTGAAGATGAGAAACTTTAGAAGGTTTGGGAGAGGTACAAGGACCTTTTGAGGAGATGCCCACAACATGGCTACTCGGATTGGTTGCAAATCCAATTGTTCTACAATGGATTATTAAGCTCCATCAAATCTATATTGGGTGCTATTGCTGGAGGTTCTATATTCTTAAAGATCGCTCAATAAGCCTACACAATACTTGAAAACTTGGCCAATACATCATACAATTGGCCTTGTAAGAGATCATCTTCAATCAAGCCCGTTAGAGTGTGTGGGATGGACGAGGTAAGCTCATTAAAAACTCAATTGGTTTCTTTTACTAATGCTTTATCTAAATTGTCTCAAGGAGGCCAACCCAAGCAAGTCCATCATCAAGAGCTTCTCTTGCTGCCATGGCAAGTCAACAAGAGCCAAGTGAGTTAGAGACGGCCAACTATGTGGATAGAGGACAATATCGAGGCCAACAACTATTCTCAACCAATTATCATCCCAACTTGAGGAATCATGAGAATTTTTCATATGCAAACAATAAGAATGTGTTGCAAGCACCTCAAGGTTTCAATGGAGCAGGGAATGCAAAAACATGATCTTTGGAGGACATAATGATTGATTTTGTCATGAAGTCAAGATCAAGAACCACATTGCAAGCACCTTAAGGTTTCAATAGGGAGTTTTTCTATTCCTTGTTCTTTAGGCAACAATTTGGCTACTAAATCCCTTTGTGACCTTGAATCTTCTATTAATTTAATACCTTCATTCGTGTTTAGGAAGCTCGATGGTGGAGAGGTGCAACCAACTACCATATCCTTGTTATTGGCCGATCGATCATTTTTTCGTCCTTACGGCATTGTAGAGTATGTATTAGTCAAGGTGGACAAGTTTCTCTTCCCAGCAGATTTTGTGATAATAGACATGGAGGAAGATGTCGAAGTTCCCATAATTCTTGAGAACCTTTCTTGGCCACCGGAAGGGTCCTCATTCACGTGCAAGATGAAAAGTTTACATTCTTCCTCAACGATGAGGAGGTAACGTTCAAAATGATAAACTCCTTAAGCAAATGGATGATGAAAAGCTTGAGCATCATGAACCGCGCACGATGGTAACATCTTCTCCTTTTTTTAGTAATAGCTCTTTGAATGATGATCCTCCTTTGAGTGGTAAGACTAATGGCATGCTTAATGTTAAGTTATAAAATCATAAGAAGTATATTTCTTGTTTTAATAATGCTCCTAGTTCTTCTTATATGCTTACGAAGCCTAAAATGAAATATGAAAAAGTTATGGAGAAGCATGTTAGAGATGATATGGTGAGTCCGATAATGATTCTTTGATGATACTTGACTATATTAGCAAAGATGATGTGGAACATGATAATGGTTTGTTAACTAGCAAGTTGAATGAGCATGATTGTGTTTGCGAGTGCCAGTGTCGGCAAAAACTTAAGATTCAAGGTGGTCCAAAGCATGGAATGGAGAAACCACATTGGGATTCATTGTGGCTTGTGAGCCCCATCTAGCTAAAAGACGTTAAACATAGCGTTTCTTGGGAGGCAACTCAAGTTTAGTGCTTTCTTTTATTTTAGTTTGTTTGATTTGTTTGTTTTCTTTGTTTCCTTTTTAGGAAGCCACACATATACCTCTAATTAAATTATTTTTCAGGAAATTGGTGCAAAGTACTGATTCTGCCAAGCCTTTTGGTGGCTCCCGCATGCTCCAAGGCTTCTATCTCTTTGCTTCATTCTTTTATGCATTGAGGACAATGCATCATTCTAAGTTTGGGGTGGGAGGCTTACTCCATACTTTGGTGTGGTTTTATTTTGCCATGCATGATAAGTTCTATTCAATGATTATATGCATGTTAAGTGAATTTTGGAAAAATTTGAAAATTTTTCAAAAGACTTGAGCTTTAAAAGATTATGGAAATATTTTTATGGTTGTGTGCTTGTGATATTGATGTCACATGATGAGACTTGAATATGCATAATGGATGACTTATTTTGCAAATAGGATAACATTATCTTGAGTTTGATATATTTAAGTCCTTCTTGAAGTCTCCCATATTCTTGAGCACGTAGTCACTTTGATTTAGAAACTTTAACTTAGAAAAGGATTAAGTTGAGTGTATTTGGTTGTCACTTCGAAAGGCCTCACCGGTTAGAGAGTTGAAATGCATGATGGTTTGTAATGTTGGACTAAGGAAGAAAAAAAGGAAAGATTATTTATGCCTTTGAAAAAAAATGTGCACAAAAATATATAAGCTTCAATTCCTATCTTTATATCACTCAAAATTTTAAATATGTAATGTGTATGCATGAATGGGGGTAAAAAGAGCTACATTTGCTGTGATCAGTAAGGATGTCTAGGAATTGACTAGGTTCCTACAGTAAATGTGTGAAAGCTAATGCCTCTAGTAAAAGAATGCAAGTTTAAGCCGGCAATGAAAAAAGCTTGAAATATTAAGGCACCTTAGTGGACATATAACTTGCTTGAAATGCGTGAATTCTTGAAGATTGGTACATGAGCTAGAGTAGGAGGAAAACTAAAAAAACCTCTCTTAAGTCCTAATTTGAGTTCTTGTTTTTTAATTAAAGGAGACTTGCACACACATGTATGGGGGATGACGAGATTTGACCTTGAAGGATTTTAACAATATAGATATGCTTGAATGCTTCTACTTAAGGTCCTAGTATGTTATTCCCTAATGCATGAATCAATAGCACACTTACTCTAGACTTCCCTATGGTTAATTCTTTTATTTGCTCGGGACTAGATAATTTCTATGTTTGGGGTGGTGAAAAGCACCTAAAAAGTGCTTTTCTTGCCTTTAATTTAGGGATATTTTTATTAGATTTAATGTGTTTCTAGTTGTTTTTAGGTAATAATGAAGAAATTAAGTGTCTAAAGTAAAAAGCACCAAACCGAGCCAAAACTGAGCGAAAATCGGATGAAGAAGTGATAAAACCATAGAAAACAAGATAGCATAGCTGAGAGCGTCCCCACTAAGCTGCCCTACTGGGTTGTAGACTTGAGAGCATCGAAAATCAGCTTTTGTTGGAGCGTAGCTGCACTTGCTGAGAGCGTCGTAGCGCTGCGGCACTGTGCTTGGAACCACGCATCGATGATAGACAGTGTAGCGACACTGTCTGAGAGCGTCATTGCGGTTGCCTTTAATGATGAACAACGTCGTTGTGCTCTCTAAGAGTGAGCAATACCAACTTTTCTATTTTGAAAAATCTTTATTTTTGGAAAGAATTTTAGGCGGCTACTTCTATATATTGAGGGGTTCTCAGCAACCCTAGACATCAAAAAAATACACAAGAGAGTCCTCACAAGGAGGCACACAAAATTAGAGAGAAAAGATAGCCAAAAAGGTATGAGCTTGCTACCATCAAATGGAGATCGAAGGAGTTCAACGTCAGGAAGCAATTAAGAGTTCTGCTTCCTAAGTTACTCTTTTTCTTTTACTTTCATGCTTGAGAACTGATATGTAAATATGTATTTGATGGCTATGTATGGCTAAACTCATTGTTTTAGGATGTTGGAAGATTTAATTATGGATTTATGTCAATGACTTTACTTTTCATGGATGTTGTTGAAAGATATGTTTTTCAATGCTATTTTGCTTATGCTTTATTGATTGATCATCAATAAACTTAGGTTAGATGTATTGAATGATTGTATATCTAATTGGATCTATGGCATTGAATCTCTACTAATCTTTCATGAATATAGCTAGGTTATTAGAGGAAGTAGATCAGGACTAATCTTAATACTATGCTTCTTAACTTGGTTTCAAGAAATTAGTAATCAATTAGGTTGCATAAGGGTTGTTTTTTAGAGAAAGTAATCCAGATATTAGTTTCTAGACTTAAACATATTGTTTGCACACAATTCCATAAAAACCTAAAACATGACTTAATGAACTAATTAATGATATCAACACCCTAGAACACTCTTATCCCGTGAAGTTTCACTTGTTCTTGTTTCCTTGTTCTCTTGTATTCAAAATCTAAACTCGAGATCCATCCCTTAGATCAAATCAATTCAATTCTTGAATAGCTAAGTGAATCTATCTAATTCAATCCCTAGTTGATACGATACTCAGACTTGAACTGTTTTATATTATAACATGCACTTGCGAAATCGCATCACGTTTTGTGTATCACTAATACAGCTCAACTCTTGCCTCCTCTTTCCCAACAAATATATTCGAATTAGATTATAAATATTAGGATACAAGATCTATCGCAGCTGAAATCTGGTCTCCTCTTTCACATAAAATGTATTTGAATTTTGATATTATAAATTCTATGACACAAGATCAAATGCAGGTCAGCTTTTGCCTTCTCTTTCACAGCAAGTGTAAGATAATTAGATTATAAATGCTAGTATACAATATCTAATGCAGGTCAACGATTGCATCCCCTTTCACCGCAAATGTATTTGAATTATTAGATTATAAATGCTAGGTTACAAGATCTATTGCATCAACTCTTGCTTACTCTTTCACAGCAAATGTATTTGAATTAGATTATAATGCTAAGTTATAAGATCTAATGCAACTCAACCCTTGTCTTCTTTTTTACCGCAAATGTATTCAAATTATTATATTATAACTGTGAGGATACAAGATCTAATGCAACTCAATTCTTGCCTCCACTTTAACAACAAATATAATCGAACCATTGAAAGTTGATGATGATATACTAGAACATTATTGCTCTAAAACAAATGAATAAAGATATAAATCAAGTCTATGAATAATAACAACTGTATGAACACTTAATGATCGATAAATTTCAGTATAATGAATAATATATTTAGTATATCAATTCTATAACCAACCAACCTACTAGACTATAAGTATATCAATCAACCGATACAACAAACATAAAGTATACAAATACTAAGTAAAACTGGAATAATAAAAACCAGAAATCAGATTTTTTTTTTTTTTTTTTTTTTCTATATTTTTAAATTTCAGAAAACCATTGTTAAAATTACAAAATTTTTTTTTATATATTTTTGTAGCTGCCCCTTTTTTTCTATGTACTATTTTATAATATATTTATATGGATATCAGAAAACCATTGCTAAATTTACCATTTTTCTAATTTTTTTTTTAATATTTTTACAACTATCCCTTTTTTTAGGTACTATTATATAATATACTGCTGGATATTTTGCTAGGAATAAAATTGTCAAACTTTGAATGAACACGCCTAGTTTGTTCCTTGTGCTAGATTTGTCATTAGTTAAGATTTTAAATTATCATGCATGCAACTGACCCTAATTTTTTTAATGGACCTTTATTTATATTTTTATTTATTTATTTATTTATTTATTTTTAGTTGACTGGAAGATAAACGTACAAAGGTATGCTTGGTGTGAAATAATTCTAGCTAAATTCAAGTTTTCCCATAAGATGCTTTAGTTGACAATCTTTAACGTAAGAGAGAGAAGCCTAAGAAGCTCATTGACTGGAGTGGTTTTCTTTAACATAAATGCAGATTGTTTGAACTGTGCGTACTGTAAAAAACTTTGTGTCAACTGAGATCCTACAATTCCAATTTTTTGCAAGAATAACACTAATGTCCTTCCTATCCATCACTCTAAAAATGTAACAAAATAAGAACTTCAAATATGTTTATGTTTTTCAGCCTGTAGCATGTACAAGAAAATTCCTCCTGCAACTTTGAACTGTGCGTACTGTACAAAACTTTGTGTCAACTGAGATCCTACAATTCCAATTTTTTGCAAGAATAACACTAATGTCCTTCCTATCCATCACTCTAAAAATGTAACAAAATAAGAACTTCAAATATGTTTATGTTTTTCAGCCTGTAGCATGTACAAGAAAATTCCTCCTGCAACTTTGAACTGTGCGTACTGTACAAAACTTTGTGTCAACTGAGATCCTACAATTCCAATTTTTTGCAAGAATAACACTAATGTCCTTCCTATCCATCACTCTAAAAATGTAACAAAATAAGAACTTCAAATATGTTTATGTTTTTCAGCCTGTAGCATGTACAAGAAAATTCCTCCTGCAACTTTGAACTGTGCGTACTGTACAAAACTTTGTGTCAACTGAGATCCTACAATTCCAATTTTTTGCAAGAATAACACTAATGTCCTTCCTATCCATCACTCTAAAAATGTAACAAAATAAGAACTTCAAATATGTTTATGTTTTTCAGCCTGTAGCATGTACAAGAAAATTCCTCCTGCAACTGAGACATTGAGGGACTCGAAACCACCCGCCATTGGAATGCTCAAAAGCTCACAAACCTGCCAGGATTTCTCAGACAGACCACTCCCTTCACAACCCAAAACCAAGCACAATGGAAAATCTTTTAAAGAATTTGCAAACGATTGCGAAAGGACCGATATAGGTTTCGGTTCATTGCTTTCTGGATGGCCAGCCAGCATTTTCATTTGGAATTCATTTTTCAGAACCTCAAGATGACTCCAAGTGCCAGAGACTATTGGAAGCTGAAAAGATGCTCCTCGCGAGGCTCGGAGTGCCTTCTCGTTGAATGGATCACAACACCCAGGAAGCAGAAAAACACCATTCTGTTTGACATAACCGAATATATGCCAGAGAATGTAAAAGCTTGTGAGAAAATGGAGTTCAAGTAAATTTCTTTGAGAAGGAATATAAAATTGAAACAATTGGCAAGATACACCCTGAAAACAAATTTTAGAACACATCGATACAAGCTCAAACGTCTCAAGATTTTCTCCAAACAAGTTAACACTATAGAGAAAAGATGCATAAAAAAGAATATGAGATCTATTACTTGAGCAAACACACAAGCAATGGTTCATCACATAGTTAAAAAACGATCACATTCTTTAACATAGTGATAGCGCCATAAAAGTACTATTTTTCCTAGCTTAATTGGGGCTCATTCGTGGATTTTATAGGTTTAAATATCTATTTTGTAGGAATTCGAGCAAATCTTGTGTCTCGAAGTATTCTGGGTCGTTTGGAGTTGATTTGGAACTATCGGAAATGAAATCGAGCACCTAACGTAAAAATGACAAATGCCCTTGGGGTCAGCATAGAATAGAGTAGCGTAGAGCAGAGCGCAGCTATACTCTACGCTCAAAGGTAGAGAGCAAATTTGGCGAGAGCACAACGACACTCCAAACTTTGACGGACGAGTGACGCGCGCGCAGCGTTGCTACACTCTGGGTATGCGCTACGACTTCTACCCAGAGCATAACGACACTGTAACTAAGCGCAGTGATGCTCTCCCCTTAAATTTGTTTTTAGTCAAATTAGGTCATATGAAGTCCGATTTTGATGATTTCAACGGCAATTTCTCTGTAATTTCTTCCTCCCAGCACTTACATCTTTGTAGTTTTCATTTATTTCATCTCCAAGACTCATCTTGCCACATTATGAGTGGCTAAGGTAGGTTCCTCTAGCTTAGGGTTAGGTTGAAATTCATTTTGGCTTGGTTGAGAGACTTGTAAATTCTGGTTTGTTTTTGATTTTCTATTGATTCTTGATATATTTCAACTTCTATGTATTGGATTCATGTATGGCTTGATCACCAATTGTGTTTTCTTGCTTGCTAGAGAAAAAGGCATCTATGTGTGTTAGTTCCAATAGGACATAGATTAAATCATGCTTGCATGTGAATTTTAAATTATTTAGGACAATTCTTTTGCTACATTGCATGATTAATCATTCAAGAATCGGAGTAATTAGTAATTCCGGCTATCCAATTGCTAATGAACTTAGCTAGATTACCTTAGCTTAATGCAGTATTTAATTAATTTGAGAGCATTTCCCTTTTCTCGGAAGGAAAATGCGAAAGATTGGCTCCATTACCAGCCCTTGGTTCAATTACTACATGGAACGGGCTAAAGAAGCTTTTTATCGAGAAATATTTCTCTGCATCAAAGGCAAATAGCATCAGAAAGGAGATTTATGGCATAGCCTAGAGTGTTGGTGAAACATTATTCAAGTATTGGGAGGGATACAAGCAGCTCTGTGCGCACTCTCCACACCATCAAATATCGGATTAGCTCCTGATCCAATACTTCTACTCAAGACTACTCTCTCATGACCAGAGCACGGTAGATGCCACAGCTGGTAGTGCCCTTGTTGATAAGACCCCTTTTGAAGCCAGGGAGTTGATCTCTAGAATGGCAAAAAATGCACAGCAATTTGGGACAAGAGAAAATGAAATCACCCCATCTGACTAACAAAAGGTAAAAAAGTTACGTTCTCAATTAACTGACTTAACTGTTTTCATGAAACAGATGGCCTGTAGTTCAACCCTCGATCCCCATGGAGGAGGTGAATTACAAGAACAACGAAAATATGATTCACGAGGTAATACTTACAACCCTGGATGGCAAGACATCCCAACTTTTGTTAGGGAGGTCAAGGAGACTACCAGGCGAGTACATCCTATAGTCCTAGCACACAATTGGAGTATGTAACAACACCTAGCCAATATAATTGGTGATCTAACTTCACTCTGTCCCTCAAGAATCACCTTGTCCTCGAGGCGAAAATCTGGAAATTGTTGTTCGAAATCATAAAAAAGCTCCATAGTTCCTTTGTGACTAGGGTTGTCAAAAAAACCCGTGGGGTCGCAGAATCCTCGATTTGAGCAGGGATGGAGGTTAAACCAAGAACCTTATTTGGATCCCCGTCTGGGGACGGGGTGGGGACGGGGAAGGTATCCCCACCCCGACCCCTATTCCCTAACCCCAACCTGAAATATATATATTTTTATATATATAAATATACTGATTCTCGCTCACAATTAGTCTATCTCTCTTGCTCTCTCTCTCTCGCTCGCTCTCATCCTTTCCTCACGAAATCATTGTACCTCTCTCGCTCTCATTCTTTCCTCACTCACAATCACTCACTCTCTCTCACACTCTGGCTCTCGCTCTCTCCTACAGAAGGGGAAACAAGGAATGGGTCCCCGTTTCCCCGACGAGGAATCCCTGCCCTTGTCCCCGCATACAAATGGCGGGGATGGGGGTAAGTTCCCCACACGGGATGGGGATGGGGGACCCCCCCACCCCGTTGCCAACCCTATTCATGACTTGGCAACCCTTTCCATCCCACCAAAACCTCCCAAACTTTTGTTGAAGGATTCTTCCTGTAACCAAATATTTCAGCTGGTTTAGTAAGCTATTCATGCGTTTCAAACAAATACAGTAGCATCGGCTATACCTCTTGATGTTATCCCAAAGCCTTCTTTAACTAGGAAACATGAAATATCGGATGAATGGCGGTTGCCGGACGTAACTCCAATTTATAGGCTACAAGACCAAGCTTCTCGATTACACAATATGGTCCAAAAAACTTAGGAGACAGTTTCACATTCCTCCTCTATTGTAAAGTTGATTGTCGATAGGGTCGAATCTTCAAAAACACCCAATCATCCACCTGAAACTCCACATCACAACGCTTCAAATCAACATTCTTCTTCATCTTCTCTTGTATCATTCGCAAATGCTCCTTCAAAACACACAGGGCCACATGAAGGAACTCAGATATTGGTCTAGCATTGAGTTTGAAGTCAAAGAATCACCATAATACAACAAAGGAGGTGGCAATCGGCCATACATAGCCTAAAATTGAGTGACTCCAATCAAAATCTGAAATGTGGTATTATACCAATACCCCCCCACCCACAATGTAGCCACATAATCCACTCCTTCAGCCTTCCACCACAGAAATAGTGTAAATAAGCTTCAACACTTCAGTTAACGACCTCCGTCTGACCATCCGATTGAGGATGATATGTCGAACTTTGATTAAGCTAAGTCCCTACCAAACGGAAGAGTTCACGCCAAAAATGGTTAACAAACACCTTATCCCCATTAGATACTATCAACTTAGGATACCCATGCAGACATACAATTTCCTTGATAAACACCTCTGCTACCGACTTGGCTATAAAAGGGTGTTTTAAAGCAATAAAGTGGTTGTATTTGCTCAAATGATCAACAACGACAAATATCACATCAAATCCCCCTGCTTTAGGAAGTCCTTCAATGAAATCCATTGAAATATCACTCCAAACCCTATCTGGAATCTCCAATGGCATCAGAAAACCAGCTAGAGACAGAGCTAAAGACTTATTTCTTTGACAGGCCACGCATTCTTCCACATATTTCTTCACATCACCTTTCTTTCCTTCCCAATAAAGCTCCCCTGTCAACCTTTTATAAGTTCTCAAAAAACCCGAATGTATGCCAAACACTGAAACATGATAAGTATGTAACACAGTAGGTATTGAAGTAGAGGACTTTGATAACACCAAATGACACTTGTACTTTAATGTACCTTGCTGCCAGGAGAACTTGGATACACTATCAGCATCTTCTTAAGCTTGTTGATCACTTCCACCAACTTCGAATTCTTCTCCACTTTAGCTTTTATCACGACTACATCAAGCAAAGTTGGAGCAGATAAATAAGCTAACTGAATAGTAGGAGGAACATGTGACAACGCATCTGCCACTTTGTTCTCAAGATCAGGACAATACACCACTTCAAAATCATATCCCAGTAACTTTACTATCCACTTCTGGTGTTGTGGTTGTATAACCCTCTGTTCCAACAAAAATTTCAATGCCTGTTGATCAGTCTTCACCACTAATCTCTATTCAAACAAATAAGGTCTCCATTTTTGCACTACCATTACCACAGCCCTTAATTCCCTCTCATACACTAGTTTAGCACAACTTCGCAAAGATAGAGTATGACTATAGAAAGCAATCAGTCTCCTTTGTTGCATCAATACTGCCCCAATGCCATGGCCGGAAGCATTTGTTTCAACCTCAAAAAGTTGATTAAAACCAGGTAATTCTAATACATGTAACGTCACCATAGCATTCTTCAACTTCTCAAACGCCATCTAAGCCTCTTCATTCGACACAAAATTACCACCCTTCAGTAACTAACTTAGAGGGGCAATCAACCTCCCATAGTGATGGACAAAATGCCTATAGTAACTAGTCAAACCTAAAAATCCCCCAACTTCCTTAATAGAAGCAGGTATCGGCCATTCTAACATTGCTCTTACTTTCTAACAGGTCAACTTCAACTCCTCGACCAGAAATCAAATGCCCCAGATACTCCACTCTTTTCTGAGCAAACTAACATTTACCCTTATTAGCATACAACTCACTCTCCCGTAGGACCGTCAATACTATCTCCAAATGCTTCAAATGATCTTCTAAATTCTTACTATATACCAATGTGTCACCGAAGAATACAAGCACAAACCTTCGCAAATATGGTTTAAAAATGGAATTCATTAATGCTTGGAAAACGGCATAACTAAAAATTTGTAGTGTCCCTCATGTGTTCAAAATGCTGTCTTTTCTATATCCCCCTGATGCATTCTATTTGATGATAACCGGACTTCAAACGATCTTAGAAAAAATACCAGCTCCATTCAGCCCATTGAAAAGGTCCTCAATGAGTGGAATCGAAAATTTGTCCAGAATAGTGACATTGTTCAAAGCTTTATAGTCAACACAAAAGATCCACCATCCTTCTTCCGTACCAGTAACACAGGACTCAATCAAGGATTGGGACTAGGCCGTATCACACCCAAAGATAACATCTCATCCATAATTACTATGTGCATGAATTCCTTCCTTATCCAAAGAACTTTCTCTTGTCCTTCACTCGTAGGCTTTATCAATTCTTTTTCCACCGTAGGCTTCATCAATTCTTCTTCCATCACTTTCTTCCCCTTATCAATCCTCTCTAAAGAACCCGACCAACTTTCCAAGTTTATCCAGCCTTCCATTCGATCATGATTGCCTTCATCTCCTACCATAACAACGCAAATTGGAGATCCATGGTCTCCTCTGCACAATGACTTCTCGCCAACTTCAGAGAATCAAGAATTCAATTTGCAGTCAAGTTTCCACTGCTCCACACCTATCTCCGTCATTTTGTCTTCCAACGTTACGACTATTCCTTCCATTTTTCCTAACCATTCTAGAAATGACTACTTTGTTACCAAAATTGATAGCCCTTAGCATCAATCTTATTTATCAAAAGCAGTGGAGAAGATACAAGAGCTCCCTGTATCTCCCATTTCTCATAAGAGTACCCAAATACAAATGATAACCAAAAAGATCCCCTCCCCTCCCAGCAAAACAATATATAAAATGCCTCCCACATGCAAGTCCCCTAACTAACAATATTCCCAGCCCACAAATAACAAACATTCCGTCACATTTTTTTACTCCCATCTTATTCTTATGTGTATACACTTTTACAATTGGAGGCCTATCACAATTTCAAACTAGAAAGGTGAAATATTCTATCAGCGTTCTTTGACATTGGGAGTTCAAAGAAGGGTCTTCAAACATATTGAGAAGATCTAAATCTATAGAGCTTGTTTTCAAAAAATATAATAAAATAAAATAAAAATAAATTAAGATATGACAAACGAATTTCTCCCGTGAGAATTTTAGTCGAAATAGAAGGCCAAAGACCACTGTGTGATATACCCTGCTTGGTTTCCCTCACAATATTAAGGGGGAAAAGGTTAAAGAATGAAGGATAATAATAATCGTTGGTACTTTTCCTTACCCATTTGAAGGCCAAAGCAGACCTGATTAACGTGCCAAGATTGCCCGGGTCCTTGAACAAACAAAGATGAACTTGTAAATCTCATATTAACATGATATTGAATCAATGTAGGTAAATGTATCAGAAATACTTTATAACATCAAACACTAAGCATAAAGGTCATCATCAAGGCACCATAGGTTAAGAGGACCACCGCTCATTCACTCTTTATAGGTGAGTCCAGAAAAACTAATACGATGTAAATGTGCACAGTTACATATCAGAGTGGGCCAGTGGCAACAAAAGGTAGAAAAATTATCTTAGTAGTAAGGATGGAATGAACTGGGCGAAATGATAACTATATAGTATTTTGCAACAACTTAGAGCCAGGAAAATTAGATGCAGCAAATCACAAGACTTCGTTCAACTCCAAATGAAAGAATACCTGAATTCCCTCAAGGACTAATATTCGATGTGGAGATGGAAAACATCTTTTAAAATCTACTTTTTTTTCATTGCCATCTACACTACAAAAACTGGCAGGTATTCTCATGAGGGCAATTGCATCAATAGATTCTACTGATTGCATGCCAGAAAGCTTTTTCATCACAGTTGGGCTCACCCGCACAATGCGAACAGATGTTGTATCAACTAGTCCATCAGGAACCTCAACGTCATCTAGCAGAATTAGGCACTCCAATGTACAAGTTATCCCATGCAGAGACTCATGAAACTGGCAAATTTCCCTGTAAAAGACTTAAATTAGATGTCAGTGCATACAAACCTAATGAAGTCCAGCAAAACATTTTACCACAAAGAATGACCACTTCAGAAAAATGAACTGATACAAGACAGAATTAGAACTCCTAAGGGGAGGGAGAGCTAATCTCATGGAAAAGTGCTGGTAAATTTTCTCATGGGAAGACCATTAGATGAAGTTTGCCATGCTCCAAGAACAGTGAACTAGGATATATAGATTACATTATTTTATCCTAGATACTGTTCTTAGAATAAATATAAATAATCTATCACGAAATGATTGGAGTAGATAGATACGAAGACCAGCAGACCACACATAAACTTTGAACAATTTTAACTAATAATGAACTGCAATATGTGTAAGCATCCACACAACAGAGGAATAGGATTGTCTTCCTTGCCAACCATGGAGGGAGTAACCTATAGATTAAATGGAGTAACTACAAAGACAAAATATGACTTCAGAAGAGAGAATTTATGCAGAAATTGTTGCAGGACAGCACAGATTCTACATAGCGCCAACAATGTATCATTTTCCAAATCAACATCGACTTTCCAAAGTTCAAAGAACAGAAACTACCATAGATCAATTAGCGAATAGTCACAAGCAAATACAACACTGGATGAAGCTTAAGGGTGCTTCCAAAATTTTAAGTCACAAAATTGCTATACACAGGACTTGATTCCAAGAACTCAGTTCTTCAAAGCATTCGCCAGCAAAACACCAGACACAAAACTGAAATGGGCAATTAGAAATAGTATGGACGAAAAATAGCATGAGAGACGAAGTACTGAAAATCCATGTTAGAAAATTGATTTATTAACCCATATGATAGATTTGCAAAAGAAATTCAAGGGTTTACAGTCCCTTGCTCGAGAACAAATGAAATTTAATAAAAAAAATATTCAAAAAATAAAACCCCGCATAGACTACTTTGGTGTTTCAATCAGGAACTGACAATCATGAACAGAACCAAGAAAAATTGGGGGCAAAGTAACTTATTAAGAGAGAACCTTATTGGAGTAGCTCCGACGACAAGAACGGAGCCATGGAAGTGGCGATAAGAAGAACTGAAGCGAAGTTTGACGCAGTGCTTAACGAAGGGGTTGGAGGTGCTGGTGATGGCTTTCACATGAGAAGGAAGAGAAATTCTTCCAGTAAAATCGATGGAAGCTGCTTGGTTAATTGATGATAGCTTCGATTTGGGAAAGGAAGGTCCGAGTTTCAGAGTGGAGGACCAGGAAACGCAGGAGCATTGCATTCTTCTATCTCCCTCCAGCGGCACAGCTTAATGCTCGTTTTTTTTTCGGTTTTTATTGAAAAGACCGCTTGGAATCCTTAAATCAAATTAAACCCAGCTTCTTTTTGTCTCAATGTTTAATGGTATATCATTCTCTTGACACTCATCATTTGTTAGGGTTTAATATTATTATTTAGTTTAAAATATCATTTTGGTCCCTGTATTTTAAAATTTATTCAATTTTAGTTTTTATACTTTCAAATATCTAAGTTTAGTTCATGTACTCTCAATAAATTTCAAATTTGGACCTTTTTAGTCCCTCAGTTTTGAGAAATAGATTTAAAAGCTCCTTCAAGTTAACTTTTCGTCCACTGTAGTTAAAATCTCAATCATGTCATATGAACATCATGAAAGACACCAAGAATGCACAAAATATGCTATCAAGATTCACAATGAAAAGAAGTTGCAATTATGTTGTCAAGTGGAATTTATGAAGAATCAAGATTTATTTAATGAACAAAGACTTCAAACTACTTCAAATGAGATGTCATTTACTATTGATGGTTACAAATGCATGGAATATGGATGAAAAATACTAATCTTAGATTTATTGTATTTATTAAATGTATTTTTAATTTTGAGTCATTTTATGTATTGTTATATTACAATTAAATCATGGTTTATAATGGTAATTAATTATGAGTATTACAACTCTTTGAATGCCTCATAGAATCTGTAGGGTTAGATTTTGAGGCCTATATAATCCCATGTTATTGTTCAAAAAAGGAGACATGGAAGAAGAGACTTGAAAATGTAGTAAAAGAGCCTTTGAGCTTTCTTTTGGAAAATTGCACGAAATGACCCAAAAACTAAAAACTTATTTATGGATGACCCACTCCCAAAAATTTGACCATCAATGACCTTTTCGCCACTTGAAATACCGATTTTACCCCCTGAAATTAAAACAGCTCAAACGCACCTTTTCATTTTTTCTTTAAAAGTTGTCGCCCACCCGTTGGAAAACCTTTACGATATTTGAACGATCGCTTTCTCTCTCAACCTTTCCGTTTTCTCTCTGAACCTTTCGCTTTCTCTCTCAACCTTTCCGCTTTCTCTCTAAACCTTTTTCTTTCTCTCTCAACCTTTCTGCTTTCTCTTTGAACCTTTCGTTTTCTCTTCTTCCTAGTAGTCATCTTCTGCTTCATCTGAAAGGTTCGCCCATTACGATCGCCCATACTAGGTTTAACGATCACCTCGTCATAGGTTTAACGATCGCTTATAACAGGCTTAACGATCGCTTAGCATAACCCAAGAGATCACTGAACTTCGGGGAATTCGCTAAACCTAGAATAACCGATCACCTAGTCTAGGTTATACAACTAAGCGATCGTTTAAATGACTATGCGATCGTTTAAATTACTAGAAGATCGCATAGATTACTAAGCGATCGTTTATGTCAATAAGCGATCGTAGAGTATGGAATAAGCAATCACTTAGTACTCTAAACGATCTCGTAGTAATATAAACGATCACTTAGTCGTCTAAACGATCGTTTAGTATTTAATAAGCGATCGTTTAATGTTTAATAAGTGATCGTTTAGGAGTTTTTAATCTATTAAACTGATGTTGTACTGCATTTCCTTGCTGTAAGTTGATAATGGTCGTATCTGAGGATAAGTACTTCCCTGCCACCGTCTCCTGCATGGTCCACAAAACCAACTCTCTGATCAAGAGCAAGCTGACAACTGATCAGATGGAAATGTTTAGGAAGACCTCATTTGGTCCATTGCTGGACCTGGACCTAGTGTTCAATGGACAACTATTTCACCACTTCTTGCTACGAGAGGTGAGGGAGGATAACGCCAACTCAATCAGCTTCAACATTATGGGGAAAAAGGTTACCTTCACCCAAGAAGACTTCAATCTCATAACTGGGCTATGGTCGACTGAAGAAACGGTCGAATGAGATATATGCGGCGAAAGACTATGGCGTCTCATCCTTGAACCTAGGGACCCGAATGATAAGAAGGAAAAGCTGGTCAAGGATGTTGAGATTGCCTTCGAGAAGATTAAATTTACGAATTTTCAAAGCCCTCCCTCTGTATATCAAGACGGTTATGATGGGCAAAGACAAGAAGACACAATCCGACATGAAAACTCTTGGGATTGTCGACGACTCTGAAGTTTTTGCCAACTACGACTGCTCGTCTATCTTCTTCAACCGGTTGTTGGATAGCATGAAGACTATCATGCGCATAAAGAAAGAGGTGCATGATATCAAGAAAGTAGACGACCCCAAGCACACCACATACTACTACACCAAAGGATATGTGCTTGCATTCCAGGTACAATTTAGCCCAATTTATACTTCAATTATACTGTTATATTTAGCGTAATCCATAGCCTAATCCGTTTATATTGTGTTTGTTATAGGTGTGGGCATACAAGATATTGTCCACTTTTAGCAAGTTTGTGGCTACCAAAGCATGCAAAAGTGTCATTCCAAGAATTCTGAAGTGGACATGTTCTCAGCCTCCATCGTATAAGTTGTTGGAGAGGAATGTCTTCCAACTCAAAAAGGTAACCAAAAACGTACAAGTTGTTAGATGATCTAAACGATCGTTGATATACATCTACACGATCGTAGATGTCTCTCAACGATCGTGTAGAATATCTAAACGATCGATGAGTTTATAATAAGCGACCGCATAGTCTATGTGATCGCCTAGTATATATACTCGATCATTTGGTACGATATAAGCGATCGTTTAGATTATCTAGGCGATCATCTACATTAATCCAGGCGATTGTTTACTCATATGTTTATTATTGGGTGATCGTTTATTGATTTGTTGTTTGCATTACAGACGATCGTCCAAGCGAGACTTGTGCCTTCGGCAAATGAACTAAGGTACAAGGAGGATAGAATAAGGGGGTTGAGTTGATGCCATGTGTCAACCCTGAGTCAAGAGATCAGCCGTCGGTTGACACCGAGGCAAACCAACCCGAGTTCTCTCACGAAGAAGACCAACTCGAGCAGCCAACAGAAATTCAAGTTGAACCCCCTCTACCACAAGAAGAACAAGTCGAGCAACCGATTATGAAGACAACGACCCCACTCCCGGGTCAATCTAATGGTCAGAGGGGGAAGAAAAGGTGCACTGAGACCTCGGAGAGGCACCCCACCTCCAAAAGGTACAAGCACTCACAGTCGTACAAGGTGCTATGCAAGGAGATATCTGTGGTTCGTAACGACTTGGCAAACTTGACGACAATGGTTCATGAGTAGCACAACCATTTAAGCAAGCAGATAGACGACTTAAGGATGTTTATCGAACGTCTATGTCGAGTTAGATTTTATTCCTTCCGATTGTCTTTTTTTCTTCATATCGATCGCATAATAATAGTTAATTGATCGCTTAATAATACTAAGCGATTGCTTAATAATGCCAAGTGATCGCATACAAACGTTCAAAGCAATCACATATTCATGTTAAACGATCGCTTAGCATTTGTACATGATTGTTTAGCATTTTTATGCTATCGCATCGTAATTTTTGAAGCGATCACGCAGCAACTGTCTAACCTATTGCTTTATTTGTTTAATTTAGGGTGGCGATGACGAAGAAGATAATCAGGGAAGCTACTCCGACGACGCCCCTGATGCCAATGGATCAGGTAACAATGGGGAGAATGAGGGTGGTGGTAGAGATGGTCAAGCTGAAAAAGGGTGTGACGAGGGTCACAAAGGGCCATCTGAGTCAACTCCGACCGAAGGAAAAGACGGTGGCGGGAAGGAAATGGCGATAGTGGTTTATGACCAACCCACCAAGGAAGAAACCACTACCGCCACCATTGAAGAACTCCCCCCAATTGATCCCCCCATGACACAGCCACCCTCTGTCGAAGAGTTCCCCAATGAAGTGCTCCTGTAAGCCCCTACCTGGCGTTGGAAGTTGGCAAGTTAAGAAGAGACTATGAGACGGGCTTTGAATAGAGAAAGTTGGCAGCAAAAGTGGCTAAGTGTTAACCACGCGTTGGTAGAACTATGCGTTGAGGTGTGTCTGAGGCTTGACAAGAAAACCACTGGTAGCTACGCGTAGAAGAAAGGAGCTCGGCATGGATGCAGATGCGAAGGCTACTATGCGTCGAAGGCCACTAGGCGTTGAAGGTCACTATGCGTTGAACGTGACTATGCGTTGAAGGTTCGCGCATAGAAGATTGGTCATAGTCAGCTATCCGGCGATGGGGCGTTGGGCAATTTTAACATAGAAAGTTGAGACTGTGTTGCTGAACCCATGCGCGGAAGGTTGCGTTGGCCAACCTAAGTAGGAAAGCGATGATGGTGCTGGTGAGTTGGTGGTCTATATTTATATGAAAGTAAGTACATCGAATAAATACACACTTTAGACATATTTCGAACTCAGAATTGATCCCATTTCGCATACGAACAACGAGGAGAGGTGGAAGAAGGTGGTTATATCGAATTTAAGTAGAATTCGAATCATTTTCATGGAGAAATTGAAGCGGGAACCAGGAACTTGACTGTTGATGATAAATTTGGATATCATTCGGTATTTGAAGAAGAGTGAGCTGAGGAAGTTGAAGCTAGGGTTGAAAGTTTAAGGTTGGTAAGTTAACCCAATTCTTAGCAATTTTCATGTAGAATGTTTAAGCTGAATTTGAACGAAAATTTGTTAAATTCTAGGAGGAAGTAATCAGAATTGAACTGTTAGATGATTCAAAGCAGCTGGAGATATTTGAGGATAGCTCTCAAACGAAGAAGAGTTATGGTTTGAAATTTTGAGGTAAGTTAGAAAGCTCACTTCCTTACAAGTTTGTAGAAGGGAGGAAGTTCTGAATTTGGCTGGAATTCAATGTTTAGCAGGTTGAAGAACAAATCGGAAGGGAAAGAAGAAACCAGTGGTTGTTTGGGATCGTTAAGGCGTAGTATCGCTAAAGAGCAGGAGAGTGAGCAGCAAAACGGGTGTCGCTCCTTAAGGAGATCTCGCTAGTCTCACGAAGCCTAGTCTCGTTAGTACCGCATGGTTATAAGTCAGTTTCATTATTAATATCGCTGATACTTGCGAATATCGCTCATATGAAAGTTGCTAACAAGAGAGGGATTGACGATGAAATACATGTTGAGATGTTTAAGCACATGTAGTAAATATTAAGAGGAATATTAGTAATATCTAACACGAAAAAGGTGTGTTTACAGGCCAAGAGGAGCTAGAGGAAGCGTATAACCCGCTCGGAGCTTGGAATAAGTAGTGAGTGACATTATAGTTTGTGATAAGCCAGTTGATTATTATTTTGTATATACTTAGTAATATCTGTGAGGCATGACTGAAGTGTACTCTTATGCATGAAGCAAGTACATGTCTTATACGTAAGCTAAAGCATGAAATGTATTAGTTAATTTATGATTAATGTGACGCGCATATCAGCACCTTAGAAAGATTGAATTGGGACCCAATGCTGAAGGACATGAGAAGGCATATGGGCAGCCCTAGTATTTCAATGAAGCTCTCACCAAAGGACATAGAGAAGGTGATCGAGTATGACCTGAGACCCTAATACCAAAGGACATGAGAAGGTATATGGGCAGCCTGAGTTCAGTCAGACATATAAGCATATTCAAAGGCATATGACGTTGATGTGTTGAGTAAAGGTTTATTGACGTTGGGTGCGTTGAGTTCGCTCCGCCTCAACTAAGGTTAACGAAAAGAAACTTAGTTGTATAATTATTATAGTTGCAAGTTTACCGTGCAAGACTAAGCAGATTATACTTGTGATTGTAGTTATGCCTTATTGAGTTATATTTTAGATAGTCACTCACTGAGCATTATAGCTCATAAAATTCTTGTTTCTTTGAAGTTTTCTTTCCAGGTAGCGAGCGTGTTCGGGGTGCTTAGCCTACCATAAAGACTCGTCTAAGCCTATTTAGGATTTTGTACTTGGGAACTTGTAAATCCCATCCCTATGTAGATATTGCTTTTATTTTGAGTGGCATAGTGAGAATCATCAGGCATACTTGTAGTTTTTACACATGGTCTCTTAAGTATTTCTCATATTGTTATATTATCAGTAGATCTTTCCATAACTATTGTAAAGCTAAGTCAATTTTCAGCAGATTATGATTTATAAATGTGTTTATAACAGTTAGGAGTAGGAGGAAGAATAGTTTTAACACTCACTCCTAGGTATAAATATAGATGTACATATATATATATATATATATCTAGGACAGGGGTGTTACAGCTCCCCACTCAATCATTCAACATGAGGAGCATAATAGACTTGACAACGCCCGCCAATATGGTCAAGGTATTTATTTGATGTAATTTCATATACACATTATTTACATATGTATTCTAACAGAATTTCCATGTTGTATAGGAAAAGAAGGTGATTCCTGATCGTCAGAAGAGATATAAGCCAAAGGTTTTCACCAGAGGATGTGAAGAAGTCGAAGAGGGAGCCAACATCCTCTAACACTGGTCCCCCCTCCCTACCGATCCCACCTCAACCCCAACTTCCTCAACCAACTTCCCAACCAACCCAACCTAAACCTCTACCTTTCGAACCTCAACCTGAACCCCAACTTCACCAACCAACTTCCCAACCAACCCAACCTGAATCCCTATCTTCCGAACCTCAGCCTAAACCCCAACTTTCCCAACCAACTTTCCAACCAACCCAACCTCAACCCCTAACTTCCGAGCCTCAACCTCAACCCCAACTTCCCCAATCAACTTCCCAACCAACTCAACCTGAATCTCTACCTACCGAACCTCAACCTCAACCCCAACTTCCCAACCTCCCCAAACTTCACAACCTTCCAAACTTCAACCTTCCCAACCACCGCAACTCAAACCCCTAGTCCTTGTCCCCAACTTCCCTATCAAACCGGTCCGAGTGTATGACCCCTTGTTTTCAATACCAGATGTGTTGTGGGCTGCATATAAGAAATGGAGGAGCAATCCGAAGACAAAGGACGAGAAGAGGACAGTCACATACACCTCCCGGACCAAGGCATTCTTCAGAACCCTTGAGAAGAATACATGGGTAATTGGGGATGTAAGTTTTCCTTTAAACTCAAAGAGTCATAAGTAATCATCCCTTGGAAATCGAAATAGTAATGGTATTGCCTACTCATGTTATTGATCATTATCCGAACTTTTTCCTTTTCTGGGGGGAGATCGATCACTTGGGCAGCTTTGGCCTGCCAACGGGCCAGGAAATCCGTGAATGTTTCATTTGGTCGCTGGCGAGTCATTTCCAGCCCTCTTCTGGTTACTTTAATCGGGGTGTTCTAATTTTCTATTGTTTCAAAAAAGCATTGGCGATGTCATCCCAGGATTTAAGGGTAGATTTGTCAATCTGTGCGATGGTCAAATGATCGCTTAGATAACATTAAACAATCACATAGTTATGTCTATGGGATTGCTTATATAACTATAAGCGATCGCTTAATATGTAAGTGATCGTTTATGATTATATAAGCAATCACGTAGACGGTCTAAGTGATCGTTTAGTAAATGCTAAGCGATCGTTTAGGATTAATAAGCGATCGTTTAGTTCTTTAAATGAAACTCGTGTATTACTAAGCTTTTCAACTGTTTTCTATATAATATGGACATACTAGTGCTCCACGTTCACTAGAAGCTTCAATCCCAGCCCGAATTGTGTTCACTTCGGTTCACGGTGGTGAACACCGGATTTATGGTATGTAACCCTGAACTTGTTTTGTACTTTGATCGATTACTACTGTTATTTTATCTAAACCCTTGATTTTCTACTGGATTCCCTCATGAATCTTGAAGGAATTGCAATTAATATACGACTTGATGGTGTGGTCATGCTCGACGAGACAGTGGAGCCTTGGACCAACAAGGTTGCACACGTCGATTTTTGGGCTATTCACTTGATGTTCCTCGAGTTCACACATGGCCAGAACGAAGACTACAAGCCTGCATGGTTAGAGGTGGATTATGTGTTTGGGCCAATCAACATAAACAAGCATTGGCTCATGGCTGCAATCGACCTTCATGGATCCACTATCTACATCTTCGACTCGATACCAGACTACATCCTTGCGGACATCGTGAATCCAAGACTTGAGCTGCTAGGCGGGGCCATACCATCAATTTGATAGCCTGGGGATTCGACATACGGATTCCAAATTTCAAGTACCGGCTGTGGGAAGTGAAGCGATCCAAGGTTACACTTTAGTGGGGCAAATCCCTCGACTGTAGGATTTTTTGTTGTAAATTTTTGGAATATCTTGTAACGAATACTAATATAAATAATCTAAATTTGAACAATATGCTTGTATTTAGGAGACAATATGTAGCCGAACTATGGGCAAACAAGTTCTTATGGTAATCAATAAAACCAGTGTTCGTGTACATTTCTCGTATTATAATGAATTTAATCCAAATGTTTTATCAATTTCAAGTCTTCGTGTCCAATTCTCGTATTACAATCATAATTCGCGTACATTTCTCTAAGCGATCTTTTAATGCACACTAAACGATCGTTTAATGTACACTAAATGATCGTTTAATATATACTAAACGATCGCTTAATATACAATAAACGATCGCTTAGACGTGTTATAAGCGATCCTTGAGACATGCAATAAGCGATCATTGAAACATGTAATAAGCGATCATTTATTATATGGTGGCCGATCGTGTACATAACTACATGCATGACTTAATTGTATACAATTGCATTAATTAATTAAAACAATCAAATACAAACTAAGTGACTACATTTCATGCATCCCATGCGTCCCCGTAGTAGGCGTTATCAGTGGCTGCCGTCATGTTTTTCTGTTGTGTCCTCTTTGACCGCATTGCGTACACTTATGTACTTGTCGTGGCTCCTCATCAGCAGATAGTATTCTAACGGTCTGCCGTCGACCTACGCTTGGCACCTTTCGCGGTGGTAAGATTTCAAACTCATCGAAATCAGGTCTTCGTCTCCACTCTTGTCGATGACCAACTGGGTATATCGGTTTGGCATACGCGACAAGCACACATTCTACTATGAACCACTTTGAGCACAACGTTTGGACGTTAATGTTCCACATGGCTGTCACAGCTACTATGTGTAAGCATGAAATCTCCATGCAATTAAACTTCATACAAGTACATGTTCGTGAACGGAGATCAACCAGCCCACCAAGATGTCTATCGTCCACATTTAGCACATACATGTCCACTGGAGATACACGATACGTTCTGGACAGTGATTCAGCTTCTTTCAGGATAGTCATTGCATAGTCAGTCACAAGGTTTGTGGATGTCATGGCATGTGTAGGTAGGCTGTCACCCCGGGATATCTTTGAAGCTTAGACCAATATATTTGAAACTCAGACATCCTGTAGGTCTTGACTGCAAGGTAGAAATACAAAACTATGTCCTTATTCTTGAACTTATCCATCAAGTTATTTCGATATACACAGTGCATGAAATGTCTCTGGGAATACGCTTGATATAGCCTTCCCAATGGATATGTAACGATCTGATGTAATCACCAAGCTAGGGATGTCTTCGATCGAGGCCTTCAAGTGGGTCATGAACCAATGCCAGAATGCATCGTTCTCGCTGTCTACAATACCAAAAGCAATTGGATATATGTTGTTGTTGCCATCAATACATGTAGCAATCAATAATATACCTTTATATTTCTCGTGCAAATGAGTACCGTCGATAACAATTACAGGACGGATGCAGTTCAAGAATCCCTTAATGCACGGACCAAACGCCATGTAGACAGACTTAAAGTACCACTGATCCTCTACTTCAACCTCAAACACCGTGCCTGGGTTTGCAAGTTTCAGTGCCTCACCATATGAATTGACAAGAGCATATGATCCTTCTGGCGACCCTCGTGCAAATATTAGGGCATACTCCCTTGCACGGTAAGCTTGCCCATAGCTTATATTTACACCATAATCCCGCCGGACATCTTCAATTATATCCTTTGGACGATATGTTCGGCCTACTTGATCTTACTTGGACTTGATTAAGTGTCCAATAACCCAACTCTTGGCTTGTTGGTGATTATCCTTTCTCATCTCAAGGGAACATTATGGGCTCTCGGATACTTAGTCACTTTGAAAAAATCGCTTCCTTCCAACTTTTTTGCACCGACTCTCCACTTGCATCCCTCAACCAAACACCGCACTATTAGCAAACTCTTCATAGACTTCTTTACATGGGATGCAAAGTTCTTCTTTATTGGGAGTATCGACAATTTAACCAACAGGTCATATTTGGAGAAGAAAATATGATCTTCCCTTATATCTTCGTTGCTCAAACAATCATGGGAATTGTGATGAGGTCGTCGTACGATGGGCCATCGATGGTTCGACTATGTCTATGGATGGTTGAGTTGGGATAGTGGAGGGCACTTGAACGGACGACATTGCCACAGATGGGGTTGGGATTGTCAGTGGTATTGACCACTGTCCATACACGTCATCCATATAATCATATGTCGAAATGCTTTGACCAACCCATTCTTTACTTCTGTCATCTCCCAGGTTGCATGTCTCAACATTCTCCTCCAATGATGACGTGGTCGGAAAATCATATGTTGGAATGCTTGGAACTGCTTCAACTGTTTGATTGCATTCTTGGTGCATGTTATGTACTCCATGCCTTTCGTAAGGTGTAAGTGATACAAACAATAACATCCGAGATGCATCACTTCCTTCTAGAAAAAAACTGAGGTCTTCATCGTCTACTATGTCAATTGGAGGAACTTGGACAAACAGATTATAGCAACACTTGATGTGTATATCGAACAGGTAGGGATCAATGTCCAGTCGTTGGTACAGTATGCTAAATAATGCACTACAGGTTATATCCTTTCTGATTTTCAGACCTTTCATTTGACCTCCAACATAATTGCATCCGGACTAATCCCATTCCCCATCAAATCGCACAAAAGATGCAAAGTAGATTCATTGACCTGTAGAGAAGTTAAGGTTTTTAGTTAGAAATGATCTTCAGAAAAGAAAAAAATGGAGCGATCGCCTAGTAAAATATAAGCGATCACATAGACAATTGTAAGTGATGACCTAATATTACATATGCAATCACCTGGTGATGTTCAAACCGATCACCTATTATCATGTAAGCGATCGCCTAATATCATGTATGCGATGCCTGGTGATGTGAAAGTGATCGCCTAGTATCATAATAATCAATCGCATTATGATGTGTAAGCAATCGCCTAATATTGTGTAAGCGATCGTTGAGAATAATGTAGGCGATTGCTTAGTTAACTATAATCGATCAACTATATGAAGATAATCAATCGTTTACTTCTACATAAGCGACCGTTTGTATAGAACTAAACTATATAGGAAGAGAAACACTTACATTCTCTGTGTTTCTAATTCTAACCCACAATGTTGCTGAAAAGAACACTGGACGAAGATGAAAGCGACCGATGCTATAACTCGCGAGAAAAATGGAAGAAGATTAAGTTCTTCCGGATGTTTGTGAAACTTGTAGAACACAATGGAAGAATGGAAGAATATGTGAGAGCGACTGTCCATAAGTATCCTTGCATGCAATTTTGCTGGTATAATGGTAGTTGGCATTGAATGATTCTAAAAAAATGCTGGTGATGAAGGCGTCAACACAATCAATTTCGGTGGAGAGAGAAAGTTTTGGGCTGTTTTAATTTCGGGGGGTAAAATCAGTATTTCACGTGGCCAAAAGGTCACTGATGGTCAAGTTTTTTGGAATAACATCCATAGATAAAGTTTTAGCTTTTGAGTCATTTCATGCAATTTTCCCTTTCTTTTAGCCTTATGCTATGTTTCTTTTGCAATTCTATGGTGTTTAGATTACATGTTCAGAATTATTCAAACTTGACTTGATCGATCTTGCTTATGGAGTAATTCGAAGATCAAGGTTCGATGGGAGCATAAAGGTTTGTCCAAGCTGTGGTTTTGTCGATCATCTAAGTAATCTACCATCTAGCCATTTTTAGGGGCTGAGATCATCTTGGTTTGGAATGTTTGAGTTTGAGATTTAAAGGTCTTGTTCGTCAATAAGGTTGTTAGATCCAAGTCCTCGATCATTACTTATCAGTAAGAGTGGCCAGTTCGACTCAATATGCCTACCATTTTGAGGATTCGTCTGATTGGGGAGCTGGGAATGCAGCTACACAAGAAGGAACTCACTTCTTCCCTATTGTTAGGGAAAGTAGAGAAATTGCTCCTTTAAGGGCTGATTATAGGGCTTGAACAATGTGGCACCACACTCTCTCTTGGCGCAAGAGGGGTTCGGTTATAGTTGGACTATAACTAGTTGTCCATTAGAGAAATCAGTGGTACTTAAGAAGTTAAATGTAACTACAGAGGTCAAATAATAATTTTTACTCAGTTGTACTTACGAGCAATTTGTGAAGGGTCAATACACTATTGATTAGTTATATCCAATGGACACAAAAATACATCTATAGTGTGAAGAGTGCAGCTGTCGGTCTTTAGTGGAGTGACCGACAGTTAATGAATGGAGATTAATTTAATTAAAGAGTTTAATTAATTAATCTCATATCATTGGAGCTTCAATCTATAGGTCCATAAGGTCCCCTTGTTAGCTCAATAAGGAATAATGAGAATCAAATTTAAAAATCGGATTAATTTGGATTGTTCAAATTAATTTTGGATTAATATAATGAAATTCAAATTTAGAAATAACTCCCTTGGGGGTTATTTCAATTGATGTAGTGAGGAGTTAGGGAGTTATTTCACTTGAGGTAGTAGAGAGTTATTTGATAACTCCCACACATACATCTCTCCCTATATATATGATTCACAACAAGGAAGACAAAGAAGGAGGTGAAAAAGAGTTGCGGTGTTCAGGATCATTTTTTTGGCGAAACACTGAAGAATTGGAGAAAATTGAAGAACTCTTCAAAGGTATTTTCTTTCTTCTTGAATTTCTTCACAATAAAACATCCTTAATTAAAATATGTTTAAATTTCTCTATATTTTTTGTAAATTCAAAATATAAATTAAAAGTATACTCGTTCATCCCTTCCGCACGAAATTTGATTTCGTCATGCTCTTCCAACTCTCTCTCCTCCCTCTTCTCCCCTTTGTTTCTCCCTCTCCTCGTGGCCCATTCTCCATCATTTTTGTTCTTTTATCTTAAATGCCCACACATGTCTACTGCAACACCAGGCTCATCGCCACTAGGTGTTGCAAGAAATTTCCCTCGACACCTGCACTTGTTGATTAAACTCCCCCATGTCAAACCCATTTCCTTCGATTTGTTATTAGCGTGGAAAAAATCTAGATGGAAAAAAAAATATATATGTACATGTTTATAAAAATTATATAAAAAAATCCATTTTCTAATTCAATCCAACCAAATTTGATAGGACCTATAGAAAGAATCTAAGGGTTCAACACAATCAAACCGAGGAGATGGCAGAGGAGATACCAAAAGCAATTCGGGACTACTTCCAACAGACATTACCCGCAAATAAACCCAAAATAATGAATGTGCCCATCAATGTCAACAACTTTGAGTTGAAACCAGGGTTGATCCAAATGGCTAGAGAGCTCGCCTTTAGAGGAAGAACTAATGAAGATCCTCATAAGCACCTACGGTCTTTCTTAGAGATATGCGGGGCGGTAAAGATGAATGGTATTTCTAACGATGTAATTAAACTAAGACTTTTTCTTTTCTCTTTACAGGATTGAGCAAAGGATTGGTTGGAAACCATACCTCAGGATAGTATCACCACATGGGAGATTTTGGCTCAAGCTTTCTTGAACAAATATTTTTCACTGACTAAATCTCAAAGGCTAAGAACGGTGATTGGAACATTTCGCCAACTTGAGGATGAACAACTATATGAAGCTTAGGAAAGGTACAAGGATCTCTTGAGGAGATGCTCTCAAGATGGCTACCCGGATTGGTTGCAAATTCAACTCTTTTACAATGGATTGTCAAGTTCAACCAAATCCATCCTAGATGCCACCGCCGAATGGTCAATCTTCTCCAAGAATGCTCAAGAGGCCTATACCATACTAGAAGACTTGGCCACTATATAGTACAATTGGCTATGTGAACGGTCTTCTCCAATCATCCCAATAGTCGCCGAATGATATGAGATGGACGAGGTAAGTTCTCTAAAGGCTCAATTGGCTTCTCTCACTAATGCTTTATCTAAATTGTCTGAAGGAAGCCAAGCATAAGCAAGTCCACCATTCATAGCTTCCTTTGTGGCCATGACAAATCAACAAGGGCAAAGTGAGTTGGAGGTGGTCAATTATATGAATAGAGGACAACACCGAGGTAAACAACCACTCCCAACTCACTATCATCCCAACTTGAGGAATCATGACAATTTCTCATATGCTAACAACAAGAATGTGTTGCAAGTACCTCAAGGATTCAATGGAGCAGGGAATGCAAAGACATCATCATTGGAGGACATAATGCTTGACTTTGTCAAAGAGTCAAGATCGAGGACAATCACATTGGAGAATTTGGTCCAAGCTATAGCAAACACCGTTCAAAGCCAAAGTAAGGCAATTCAAAACTTGGAGGTTCAACTTAGTCAAATGGTCACATCTCTCCACACAATGCAGAAAGGTAAATTTCCAAGTTGTCCGAGAAAAACCCCAAGGAGGAATGCAATGCTGTCACACCCCCTCCCAAGCTTACCTGCACAACCTGAAAGAAGAATTGAGGACAGTATACATCACCCCTCATGGGACGCATACCATCCATTCCTTTTCACACATTCTAAACTGTTCACAATGTAATCTCCACATTCTAAGACATTTTAAAACATAATATAAAGGAAAGTATATACAAGCCAAAAATGAATTTTCTCAACTCTTTTACATGTCCTTGCACAACCCATAGTTCAACCCCTGGTAATTGTACATACATATCTACATGCCACCTAATAAAGTTTTAACATTCAACTAACACCTAAATAAGTCAAATTATTCAAAGTGTCGAAGCTTAAGCAGGGCGAGTGGGAGTAGGCAAAGCACCAGAAACGTCCTTGCTACCTGGAGGGGAAAGAAAACATTGAAAACATGAGCTAAAGGCCCAGTGAGTGACAATTTTAACAAACCATTTTAGTTCGGAAATCATCAGTAGTAAAACTATGTTCAACATCAAACATAACACATGTAATCACTTCAAATACATTAGTTAAAACAAACTTAATTACCCTTATCACTTCATACATGATTCTCAGCAAATCATAAGAAAACAGTTTAAGTGCAGTACTTTTCCCTTAGTTGAAGTGGAGCAAAACTCAACAGCCCAACGTTGAAAACATATAAGGCTTGATACGGAGCAAGACTCAATGCACCAGCATATAACCTCTATGTGCACATAGGAATATAGCAGGTTGCCCAAGTACCTTCTCATGTCCTTGAGTACTAGGTCCTGGGGAAACTCACATGCCTTGCTAGCATTGAGTCTCCTCTAAAACATTTTATAGGCGGGTTGCCCAAGTACTGGGTCCCGGGGAAACTCACATGCCTTATTAGCATTGAGCCTCCTCTAAAACATTTTCCTTTTTAGAAACAACATTTCATACAAACCGTTCGTATACAAATCGTTCATAAGAATACAGGGCAATTATTATATCAATAACATCTCATAAACATGCTTTTCAATAGCTTTAAGAACATAATGTATGCCTCATAAAGCATTTAATCACAAAATCACATTTCATTGGAAAACCAAACTATCATGTGTAACAAAATCGTTTAAAAGTAAAAGAAGTGTCACTCACAACTCTTTCTAAGCCTCGAATGGATTATAAGCCTTTCCTATCTCCTCTTGGCCTGAAACAAATATTTTCTCTGGTTATACTTCTTTTCCATTCTCTTTAATATATACAACAACTCAACATATGCACAATGCCTATAGTTTATCATGCGGTCAAACTTCCATTAGTTCATTCTCAAGCCTTAAACACTAAGGCTATTACTACTAGCTGTTGCTTACCCTTCTGTTAGACTTCAATTCAAAGAACACTTTGCTTGCAGCTCACTCTTGCTATTATACCAACATTTGAGTTTTATCTTCTTCTTAACAAAGCTGACTGTTACAGCTTTGCTGTCTCTGCTTAATCCCTGCTAAAAACGCATTTCCAGCCCATATTAAGACTTCTTCTCTTCTACAAACTTGTAAAGAATTAAGTTCCACAGCTTACCTCAAAATTTAAAGGCTTAACTCTTTTTCGTTCTCCAGTTATGCCAAAATTACTCCGCGTTGCTCCGAATGCATTGCAGTTCTGTAGTTACTGCTTTTACCTAAAGATTCATGTGATTAACCTCAATTTCAGCTTAACCATCCTTCATAAGACTTGTTAGGAATTATGTTAACTTACTAACCTCAATATTTCAGCCCCAAACTCGGCTTCCTCGAGTCGTTCTACTCCAAACATCGACCACTGTTCAGTATGTGCGTCTATGATCAATCCTCTGTTCCAGCTCGGATTTGAGCACCAAAACAGGTAGAATTTCACCCAAAATCTATAAGAACACCTTCTTTTTCCTTCTCTGGTGGTTTCTCTGAAAGATGGAACTGACTTAAGTTCTCGAAATGTCTAAAAATAATTAAACTCACATATATATATATATATACTGCCGACTTATCCCTCACAAGTACCAAGATGATAATGCCGACTTACCCCTCATCGTAGGTTGGCGCTGGTCTTTCCTTCGACGCAAGGCACTCATGTCTATGTTCTCCTCCAGCGTCTTCAGCAATTAACCATTCTCAGCGCATAGTGTTCTCGACGCCTCCTACCTCCGACGCATACAACATATTCATTCACATCACTAGCTTCATCGCGTCAAGACCGTTCTGTCTTGGACGCAATGTGACTTCAGCGCATGGCTATCTTCGACGCATGGTTATCTGTCTTCGACGCATGGTGACTTCAACGCATGGTTCAAGCATATTTCTTTCCCCGCCAATGATCCCCTTATTCTTCGATGCGGCGACTGCTTCAGCTCACACCCTTCGTGATTTAATCAATAACGCATGGTTTCTCAAATAATTCAACTTCCCACTACATTCACCAACACATGGTCTTGGCCAACACTTAACCAAAATTTTGCTCTACTTCTCGGCTACTTTTCCTATAGCAACGCATATCCTCAATTGCATTGCTCTCCCCAACACTTGGTTTTACAAGTCAGTGCTTACAAATGCCATAAGCTTAAGAAGTGGCAAGGAGTTGAACAAGCACATCATGATAGATGATGATGAGCTTCCACAAGAAAGGATGAAGCCATCATAGAGTGTGCCCTAATACAAAAAGAGAGTGCATCTAAGGAAAAGGAGAAACCAAAGTCAAACATAGGAAGTACTTCTAACTCTACTTCTTTTATCCCTAACACTTTACCTTTTCCTCAGAGATTTCAAAAGAAAAAAATTGATGCTCAATTTTCTAAATTCTTAGACATATTCAAAAAGTTGGAAATTAACCTTCTTTTTGCAAAGACATTAGAACAAATGCCTAAGTATGTCAAGTTTATGATGTGTTGTTTAAGAAGAAGAGATATAGAGATTATGAAATGGTTGCACTAACCAAAGAATGTAGCTCGGTGCTACAAAGAAAATTGCCTCCAAAATTAAAAGATCCAGGGAGTTTCTCTATCCGTTGTCATTTAGGCTATGTTACTAAAGCGCTTTGTGATCTTTGAGCTTCTATTAACTTAATGTCTTTATCCATGTTTAGGAAGCCCAATGGTGGAGAGGTGCAACCAACTACCATATCCTTGCTTTTGGTCGATCGATCATTGTTCTGTTGGGTTGTATGTCCTAAAACTCGTAGTTTTTGTAAATAAGTGAATTTTAGTACATATGAAGTTATTCAAGTGAATTAATTGTTTATTAACTCTAAATCCAATTAAAACTACGAACCCTTGGCTATTATCATGAGTACTTGGACTTTATGTGGAGACATAAACAGGATCAAGTTCGAGTAAGTAGCCTAAATAGTCTATAGTGTTGGGTTGTATGTCTTAAAAACTTGTAGTTTTTGTAAATAAATGAATTTTAGTACATATGAAGTTATTCAAGTGAATTAATTATTTATTAACTCTAAATCCAATTAAACTACAAACCTTGGCTATTATCACGAGTACTTGGACTTTATGTGGAGACATCAACAGGATCAAATTCGAGTAAGTAACCTAAATAAGTCTATAGTACATGGATCAGGTTGGATATCTCTTCCTAGAGACACTATTGAATACGACTCGCTTCATGATTGTTACAAATGTTATAAGGTGTCATAAATGAAATGATCCTGATTTGTTCATGTAGATACATGTGAGCGGGGTATTCTACATAATAAGATTGTGTAAGACTGACCCTGAAATAATCACTGTTACATATTAACACCGTTTACGATTAACACTGAATAATTTCACTTATCGATAACCTAGATAACTTGATCTAAATCTTGAGCTATCTATGAACTCCTGTTTATTCAGAATTATCCCTTGATTTGCATAGGTGAGAGTAGGCTCAATAGCACTGCTCAACATTCCTCCCATTTCAGGGATAAGACCAAGTAGATAGCTGGGGACATAAAATTTGCAAGACGAAATTCACTCATACCCAACTTAGGGATAGTAGAGAGGTTGTTCTCTTAACTGCTGTTCCCAGATCTTGAACAAGGGGCCCTATCCTCTCACTGGCCCGAGATGGAATGGATTTAGTGATTAGATCTAAATCAATTGTTCATTAGAGAGATAGTGGTACTAAAGGAGAAAAGGTGTAACTCAGAGGTAAATCAATAATTGACTTGGTTGAAGTTATGAACGACCTGTGAAAGATTGACTTATCGATGACGGTTATATCAAATGAACATAAATATATCTACAGTGAGGAGAGTGGAGCTACAGGCTTTAGTGGAGTGTCCCGTTAGTTAATAAATGTTGGTTAACTAGGTTAAAGAGTTTGGCCGAGTAATCTTGGATTGTTGGAGCTCATGATCTGTAGGTCCATTAGGTCCTTCTACTAGCTCATAAATGGACTAAAATCTTAGATAGTGTGGTGAATGAGTTTGAACCGTTCAAATCTTGGCTTAAGGAATGAAAGTCAAATATATACGATATATCGACGTTTAATTACGAATTAAATAGACAAATAGAGTTAATTATAATATTTAAATATGATTTAAATATTAATCATATGAATAGAGATTCATATCAATTTTTTAGAAAAATTGGGCCAAGTTGGAAAAATAATATTATTTTATTAAATATTAAATTATTTTTATTTATTTAATAAATTAATTTTTAAATTAAAAATCAATTTTAATTCAATTTTTGGAAATTCATTGAAAATTAATTTTAATATTGATTTTTGAAGATTGGATTTTCCCACTAATTAAGCTAGGAGCTTGGTTGTCTTCTTCATAATTAACCAACAAATTAACCATTTTGTGTTATCAAATTTTGATGCAATTGGATTGTATGTTATTCTTTAATAAATAGAGATGATTTTGACATAAAAATAGTTAAGAATTTTGTGAAATTAAAGGGTTAATTTTGCAAAATTCCATCCATTGTTCATCTTCTTCTCAACCTTTATTCCTTCCCAAATTCACCACAAATTTGGATCCCATCATCCAATCTAAGCCTAGAGAATAGTAGAGAAGACTCTTGTGGTGGTCTACAACTAAGTGCTGCTGAAATTCATCAATAATTGAAGGAGAATTTGGAGCTTCAAGGGTAAGTGTTCTTGAAACTTTGGTTTTTCTTTTTAATTGCATGTTTAATCCTCTCAATTGAGCATCTTAGAGTGAAAATTGATCAAATTAACTTCCGCTGCATGCTCATTCATCCTTCATGTTATCCTTATGACATTTTGGAGGACGTCTTGGTCAAGGTGGGCAAGTTTATCTTCCCCGCAGATTTCGTGATACTAGATGTGGAGGAAGATGCCGAAGTCCCCATAATTCTTAGAAGACCTTTCTTGGCCACTGGAAGGGCCTTCATTGATGTACAAGATGAAAAGCTCACATTCTGCCTTAACGGTGAGGAGATAACATTCGACATCTATAAAGCCTTTTAGCACCCGGGTGTAGAAAGGTATGAGCATCATGAGCCAAGCACAAAAGTAACATCGCCTCTCTCTTCTAGTAAGAACTCTATGCATGTTGATCCTCCTTTGAATGGTAAGATTAACGGCATGCTTGATGTTAAATTAGAAAATCCTATGAAGCATGTTTCTAGTTGTGATAATTTTCCTAGTTCTTTTTGCATGCCTCCAAAACCTAAAATGAATTATGAACAAATCATGGAGAAGCATGTTAAAGATGAAGTGGTGAGTATGGTAAAATGTCACAATGATGACTCCATAATGATACTCGATTATATTAGAAAAGATGATGTTCAAATTGACAATGAATTGTTGACCAACTCACTAAATGTTAATGAATATGTTTGTGAATGTCAATGTGGGCAAAAACTAAAAGTTGTAGATGATCCAAAGCATGGAATGAACAAACCACCTTGGGATCCACTGTGACGTTAGTGCCTCATCTAGCTTGAAGACGTTAAACCAAGCGCTTGTTGGGAGGCAACCCAATTTTATTGCTTTCTTTATTTCCTTTTTATTTTCAATAATCTTTGAGTCACTCATATGCTTTATTAATTTTTCAGGATCTTGGTTCATCACAAAAAGTACTCCTTACACCAAGCCTGTTTGGTGGCTTCCTATTTGCTCCCAGACTTGTTCTTTCTTTGGTTGATGCTCTTATGCATTGGGGACAATGGATGATTCTAAGTTTGGAGTGGGAGTTGTAACTCGTACTTTTGTGTGTTTCTTTATCCTACTATGCATGCTTGTGAGGTTTTAATGATTATATGCATGTTCGTGTCTTAAGTTTCGGCAAGAGTTGCTAAGGAAGGATATCAAGAATGGAACAAAACAAGGTGAATCGAAGCAGAAAAATGTCTTCTATGCCAGAGTGTAGAGAAAAGCGTTGTGACGCTCTGCATGTAACACCTCTGTCCTAGATATATATATGTACATCTATATTTATTCCTAGGAGTGAGTGTTAAAACTATTCTTCCTCCTACTCTTAACTGTTATAAACACATTTATAAATCATAAGCTGCTGAAAATTGACTTAGCTTTACAATAGTTATGCAAAGATCGACTGATAATATAACAATATGAGAAATACTTAAGAGACCATGTGTAAAAGCTACAAGTATGCCTGATGATTCTCACTATGCCACTGATAACTTGTAGAAATACAAGTTATTATAGTCATTATTTGATTTAATTAGAGTAACTTTAGAGTTAAACGCATGATTTTGGTAGTTGAATCATGAAAAATGTATCACCATGCGTTGGCACTACTTACTAAAGAAAATGCCTGAAAAACGATGAGCTTTTCTGTTCCTAACGCATGGTAAGAAGAAAAGAAGTGCAAACAACCAAGTACGAAGAGACGAAGCTGCTGCGAGAACAAGTGGAAAACCATGCGTCGAGCCTATGCATTGAGACCATGGGTCGAAGAAGAAACAGACGCATGCACAAACAGCTATCATGTCATTATAAAAAAGAGCAACAACCTATCAGATCATAGCAGAACAAATAGGCTGACAAATCTGAAAAGTCTATGCATCGTGGCTGAAATTTAATGCAAAGGTGTCAGGTCATCATGATATCAACCTTTTTGACGCCTATAAATAGCCCAAAAGCTTCTCTGAGAGGGGGAGGAGAGAAAGAGAGATCAGTTCAAGAGGCGAAAGCTCTGCACTAATTCTCCCTCACCATAACCAGCCTCCATTTCGAGCTCTTCTGAGAGAAGAATTCTGAGCACCTTCAGAGTCGTCTCCCAGTGAGTGAGAACCTTCACCCTATGGAATCTATGTATCAGATAGCAACCATCTCAAGCCTCCATGAAACAAGACGTTGCCAGTGGCGGCTTGACGCCCTTCATTTCTGTTTTATTCCCATTTCTCTCCTTCTTGCTTATATTTTGTTAATGACATTCGAGAGAATGACTTATTTCTTAATATAAGTTTGATTGACTATTATCTTCCATCTATTTCAGTATTAAACACCTTACACCATGTTTGAATGATAAATGAGTTTGATGTTAAAAGTTAGTTTTTCTTGAGCAATCCTGAGTATATTACATCTTGATTAATGCATATCTTTAGCTTGCATAACTTTGTCTGACAAACACAAGTAGTAAGCATGACTGTCGAGCTTGAGAGAGTGGATAGTTAATCTTTAGCATTATATTAAGACTAGATGAGTTGCAGAGATGTAGTTCATCTTTTGCCAATGCAAACTTTCCATGCGTCTTAGAGATAAAATTAATGTGGCGTCAAAACATCGAGAGATGGATTCACAAACGCAGTTTGTAGGTATATAATTGTACTTAGAAGGTTTAGGTAACAACTAGCTCTTGCGTTAACTCTACTTCTATCGCATGGTTCATTTCATTCTCAACGCATGCTATCTGACACTAAATGACATATGGCTAACCATCACCGCATCCACCTCATTTTTAGTAGTAGGACAATCTTCATTCTTTATGTATAGTTTGACACATACAACCAACAAATGCACATAGTACATGTACAGATCACCGCATAGTCAAGCAAATAATTTCAACGCCTAGTTATTACAAATCCTTGCGTTCGACCCTGGACTCACCAGGAAACCTATAAATACTTATACTTGTGTCTTTATAGGAAAACTTGCTTAATCATGATCACATTTAGAGTAATTCTCGACGCATCCTTGTACGGAAATGTTAAAATCTATTTTTGTGCAACAAGTTAAGAAACTCAATTCAATTTAATTAAGAAATTTATCTCGAACAAGTTTTTGGCGTCGTTGCCGGGGATTTGAATTAATAATTTAGGTCTTGATATTATTTCTTGATTTATGCGGAAAATCTCAATCTTGGGCCGTACAGAACGTTTAGCCGAAGACATATTTGACAGTTTATGAGCAAAGAACAGCCTGTGTTCATTTCTGACCCTGAGATCAAGAGAACCTTTCGGAAAAGAAGTAAGACATTCCAAAGGCCGCGACAATTTTACAGACAGAAAAAGATGCAAAATCAAGCAAACAACGCCAACCAGCCTTTGAGAGCTAACAATGGGACTAACGACAGACGAGAAGAAGCAGTGAACCATGCGTTAGCCCGAGCGCAACTTCAAGCTCAGCAGATTGATCAACAAACTCATCCCATCTTATTGGCACATGATCGAAATCGTTCGATCAGGGATTATGCGTCGCCCATCTTGTATAATTTTTCACCTGGAATTATGCGACCCGAGTTTCATGGTTCAAGATTTGAAATGAAACCAATCATGCTGCAAATGCTACAAACACAGGTCAGTTTGGGGGATCACTTGGTGAGGATCCTCATGCTCACCTAAAGAGCTTCATTGAAATCTGCAATACTTTCGTCATCCCAAACATAAGTGCAGATGACATTCGATTAACGCTGTTCCATTCTCCCTCAGAGATGAGGCGAGACAGTGGGCATATTCCTCAGAACCAGGCGAGATCACCACCTGGAACCAAATGATAGAGAAGTTTATGAAAAAGTTCTTCCCACCGACGGACAATGCTCGAAGAAGAAGAGACATCACCAATTTTCAACAAAAAGAGAGAGAAACCCTGAGCGATGCTTGGGCAAGATTTAAGAGATTGGTGAGAAATTGCCCGCATAATGGTTTCCCTGATTGTGTTCAAATGGAGATATTCTATGATGGCTTGACCGAGGCCTCTCAGACCGCTGCAAATGCTGCCGCAACAGGAGGACTGCTGGATAAAACTTATACTAAGGCCAAGGAAATTCTAGACAGAATATCAAGAAACCACGAGGATTGGGAGGACCATGGATATAGCCGATCTGGCCGCAGGCAAAACAAAGCGTCAGGAGCACCTAAGTATAAAAGTGTTGCTGCATTATAAGCTCAAGTCACCGCCATGACTAACCTGTTACAGACTATGGCCCTGATCAGTCGAATACAGGAGGCGGCGGCCAAGTGAATGCAGTAAATCAAGTGAACGCTGCGGGATGCGTTAGATTCAGGGAGCCGCATGCGTATGAGGTATGTCCATAGAACCCTCAATCTGTATGCTTTATACGTAACAACCCTTATTCCAATACCTACAACCCTGGTTGGAGGAATCATCCAAACTTCTCATGGGGTGGTAATCGTTAGCCTGAGCAGCAAGGTGCGCCTATGCACGAAAGAGGAGGATCATCTGGATTCTCCCATGGACATCAGAGGCAAAATTCACATCAGTCAGCGCCTAGTCCATCATCATCCATTGAAGCTCTTCTAAAGGAATATATGCAGAAGAATGACGCCTTATTACAACCCAGGCGTCATCCATCTGGAATTTAGAGCTTCAGATTGGCCAGATTGCTGGAGAATTTAAGACGCGGCGGAAAGGTTCCCTTCCAAGCAACGCCGAAGCCCCACGCGGTACGGGTAGTTCAGGGAAAGAACAGTGTCAAGCTGTGACATTACGAAGTGGAAGAGCCATGAATGAACTTCCCCGCCCAGAGAACTCTCAACCAATAATTCATCTCTCCAACCCCACAACTGATTCTGACCATTCAACGCAGCAAAAAAAAAGCTGACATGCAAAGAAGTTCATCAGGGAAAGACGCATCAACAAGCATGTCAGCCGAGCTGCAAATGCCTCCTTATCCTCAGCGGTTAAGAAGGAAGAAAAATAATGAGAAGCAGTTTAAATGCTTCCTGGATGTACTCAAACAGTTGCACATCAACATCCCGCTGGTGGAAGCGTTAGAACAAATGCCTACCTATGCCAAATTCCTCAAGGACATACTGTCTAAAAAGAGAGGAATGGGTTAATATAAGACCATTGCTCTAACGCAGGAGTGCAGTGACATGGTCTGTGAACGCGTCCCCACAAAGATGAAAGACCCAGGGAGCTTCACCATTCCTTGTTCTATTGGAGGAATTCACATAGGAAAAGCATTGTGTGATCTAGGGGCTAACATTAATCTCATACCCCTGTTAGTATTCAACAAATTGGGGATCGCATTGGAATATCCAGGAGAACAGGAAACCTGCTAAAACCTCGACGCAGAGAATGAGTTCCATGAAATGTGGCTTGAAGAAAATGATAAAACTATTACAAGTCTGGACGCACAGCAGTCTGAACAATGCTGTGCTTTGGTCTATTCTGCTTTTGAACCCTTGACTCCAAATTAAATCAATCAACGAACAAAACCATCTCTGGAAGAAGCGCCAGAAATCGAGTTAAAAGTGTTGCCAGCTCACCTTAAGTATGCCTACTCAGGAGAAGGTAACTCTCTTCCAGTTATTATTTCAGCTGCTTTGTCCCCTAATCAAGAATCAGCCTTGTTATTCATTCTGAAAAAGCACATCCGAGCTGTCAGATGGACGTTGGCTGATATCAAGGGCAGCAGCCCCACATATTGCATGCATAAAATTCGTCTAGAAGAAGGAAAAGACGGATCTATCGAGGCCCAAAGGCGGCTAAACCCAACAATGAAAGAAGTTGTCAAGCAAGAAGGGCTTAAATGGTTAGACACAGACGTCATCTTTCCCATCTCTGATAGTAAATGGGTAAGTCCTATACAATGCGTTCCCAAGAAAGGAGGTATGACTGTAGTTCCAAACAAGAATAACGAATTGATCCCCACCCGCACTGTCACGGGGTGGAGAATTTGCATGAACTACATAAAGCTCAACGCGGCGACGAAGAAGGATCACTTCCCGTTACCCTTCATTGACCAAATGTTAGATAAACTTGCGGGAAATGAGTTCTTCTGCTTCTTGGATGGCTACTCAGGCTACAACCAGATCATGATTGGTCCAGAAGACCAGGAGAAGACAACATTTACATATCCTTATGGTACATTTGCATTTCGACACATGCCGATTGGACTATGTAACGCCCCAAGCACCTTCCAGAGGTGTATGATGGCAATCTTCTCTGAATTTCTAGAAGAATCTGTGGAGATATTCATGGACGATTTTTTGGTCTTCGGAAATTCGTTTGAAGCATGTTTAGCCAATTTTGAGAAAGTTTTGAAAAGATGCGAGGACACCAACTTAGTGCTCAATTGGGAAAAATGTCACTTCATGGTGAATGAAGGAATTGTCCTCAGTCACAAGATATCCAAGAAGGGCCTTGAAGTTGATCAGGCCAAAATTGAAGCCGTAGAAAAGCTCCCACCGCCTACAAATATAAAGAAACTTCGCAGCTTCTTGGGACATCCAGGCTTTTATAGAAGGTTCGTCAAGGACTTTTCAAAAATTGCATGCCCTTTAAGCTCATTGCTGGAGCAGAATCAACCCTACATTTTTTATGAAGAATGCCTCAAGGCATTTGAGACTTTGAAAACAGCACTGGTGACAGCACCAATTTTAATTGCCCCAGATTGGTCGCAGCCATTCGAACTAATGTGTGATGCCAGCGACTATGCGATCGGCACTGCGTTGGTTCAACGCAGAGACAGAATGCTACATCCCATAACCTACGCCAGCAAAACTTTCAACACAGCCCAAGCGAATTATACCACTACAGAGAAAAAGTTGTTAGCAGTAGTGTTCGCTGTTGAAAAATTCAGAGCATATCTTCTAGGATCGAAAGTCATCATCCATACTGACCACTCAGCTATTCGATATTTGATAACTAAAAAAGATGCCAAGCCGAGGCTCATCCGATGGGTTCTACTTCTTCAAGAGTTCGATGCAGAAATAGTTGATCGCAAAGGTACAAAGAATAATGTAGCAGATCATCTTTCCAGACTTGAGAATATGGAATACGATCGCAAACAGCTGGACGTCAACGCAAGCTTTCCAGATGAAGCTGTATTAAAAGTCACAGAGTCCGCGTCGTGGTATGCAGACATTGTCAACTTTTTGGTATGCAAGCAATTTCCCGAAGATTTCAACACACAATAGAAGAAGAAGTTCTGTTATTGGGACGAGCCCCAACTCTACAAAAGGGGGCCGGATCACATCTTCAAACTCTGCGTCCCAGAGACTTCGCACCAACGCATCCTATCTCAATGTCATGATTCCCCTTATAGAGGACATTTTGGAGGACAGCGAACTGCGGCCAAGGTCCTACAAAGCGGATACTTCTGGCCAACTCTTTCCAGAGACGCTAGGGACTATGCGATTAGATGCGATAGATGTCAACGCATTGGAAATATCTCAAGTCGGAACGAAATGCCACTTACTTCTATCTTAGAAGTTGAGCTCTTTGACGTTTGGGGTATTGATTTTATGAGCCCATTTCCGCCATCAAACGGCCACAACTATATACTAGTACCTGTGGATTATGTATCAGAATGGGTTGAAGCAATCTCATGCGCTAGGAATGATGCGGCGACAGTCTCAAATTTTCTTCAGAAGAATATATTCACGAGATTTGGAACGCCGAGAGCCCTTATTAGCGATGAAGGTACGCATTTCATTAACAAAATCATTTCCAATTTGCTAATAAAATACAATGTACATCATAGGGTGGCAACCACATACCACCTACAGACAAATGGGCAAGCAGAAATTTCCAATAGAGAGTTGATAACTATTTTGGAAAAGGTAGTTAACTCCTCTCGAAAGGACTGGGCGTCCAAATTAAACGAGGCATTATGGGCATATCGTATAACATTCAAAACGCCTATCGGGATGTCACCGTACACGCTGGTATTTGAAAAGGCATGCCATCTGCCGTTGGAGCTAGAACATAAAGCATTGTGGGCTGCCAAGAGATTGAACATGGACCTGAAAGCAGCTGGAGAAGTGCGTCAGCTTCAATTGAATGAACTAGAGGAATGGAGACTGCAGGCTTATGAAAACGCAAAGATATACAAGGAGCGAACAAAGCATTGGCACGATCAACGCAACAGTAAAAAATCCTTGCATATAGGTCAAAAGGTCCTTCTTTTTAACTCAAGACTGCGTTTATTTCCATGAAAATTAAAAACAAGATGGTCTGGTCCTCTCGTGATCAAGGAACTCTTTCCCCATGGTGTCGTAGAGCTGATGAATGAAGACGACATCGATGCATTCAAAGTTAATGGTCAACGCGTGAAACCATATTATGGAGACGGCCTAGAACGCGACAAAGTAACCGTTGACCTGGCAGAGATCGAATGAGGAAACGATGGACGCGCCCTACGTTGCCAACAAACACTCATATCCCAGGGACACATCCTACTTTTTGTGCCTTACTGCATTGTTTCATTTCTCTCTGTCTTTTCATCATTTTAGATGTCGACGCCTTGAAATTGAGAGTTTAGTTTCACTCAACGCAAGATAATAGATAGCACCAAACAAAATTTTTCAACGCGACTAAAAATATTCGAAAAGGCTGACGGCGCTTAAGTCGGCTGAGATCGACGGATGTCAGACCATTTAATGCGGCTATGATGTCACGCATCGAGCCGATCACCCACGCGCTCAGCCTAAACCCTTTATAAACCACTCTTCACCCCTTTTTTAGGTTACGCTTCCATATCTCTCCAAGTTTCCAGATTACCGGCGTGATTTCCTGCTTATTCGAAAATCCTTCCGATTCCCACCCACTTTTCTCTCTTTTCACCAATACCATTCCCATGGCTTCCCAACAACCCACTTCCTCCAAAAGACTTAAACCTATGGCCTCATCCTCGAGGCAGGGTAGTCAGAATCTATCCACTACCTCCACCACACCTGAACCCCTCGCCATTGTTCGCCCCAACAGTCTTGAGTTGGAAGCGACCTCATCCCCATCTCCGCCACGCTCCAGGGACCTGTCTGAAGCTTAAAAGGTGGGAAAGAATGACGAATCCACCGTCTTCAGAGATATTCTAGACTCCATCGATGAAGAAGACGATGACTGGTTGGACGGGTTGGTCGACCAGAGGATAACGAATGAATCGCGTGGGTCAGTCCCTGCAATGAGTGGTCTTGAGGAGTCGGACTCCGATGAAAGACCTATTAGAAAGGTCATAGCGGCGGTGGAAAAGAAGAAATCCGCCAAAGAAAAAGAAAATCAGGCCAATAAGGGCCAAGGAAGAAGCCAAGGAAGATGTCCCACCGCTAAGAAGGAAGAATGAGAAAGTAAAGGATGCGGGGACATCCGAGGCCATCGCATCATCGGTTGCTGCATCATCTGTCGAGCGGTTAGTAGCGAAAGCGGCAGAGAAGTCCAAAAAGCTGAAAGATGACATCTAAAAGATGAAAGCAAGGACGGAGTCGTTTCTCGCTGCAAAGAAGAAAAGAAAAGAGGAAATTGCGGCTGGCGAACAAGTTGTTGAAAAGGCCGCCAGAAAAGCCGAGTTTCTCTGTCGCATAGCAGAGATTGCGACGGAATTAGAAGTAGAGTTGGAAGTAAGTGATGCGGAGAGGGCACCCAAAGCTGAACGCATCAAGGAAAACATTAAAAAAATAAGGGAGGAGAAGAAGAAAGAAAAAGAGGTAGCAATCACCAAAGAGAAGCTACCGGAGAAAAAGAAGAAGACAGGGGTGACTAAGGCACCTGGAGTTGTTATAAGGGACATGGATGCAGGCAGAGCAAGGAGAACACCTGCTAGTCCCATCAATAGGAATGAGAAGGGCAAAGGAAAACTGGTTGAGAAACCAACAAAGGAGGCGGCGAAGAGCCGAAAGAAATAATTCAGTGGGCTCTATACTGAAGTGGGATTTTTTCCACAGCCAATTGAGTTGCCCGCCTTCATCATACAAGGAGTCGACACATTGGGTTGGAGGCAATTTTGTGAAAGTGGCCAAGTCATCCAACCCACCACCGTAGAAGCATTTTACGAAGGAACGATTCACCACAGGGCACACTTAGTTAAAGTTGCAGATGAGGTGATTTCCTTCGAGCCTCAAGAGATCAATGCGTTGTTTGAGCTTTCCAACATCGCGGCGGCGGAAGGTAATAGAATAATGTCGACGCCTACAGACGCCGAAATGCATGACGCCCTCACAATCATTGCCAAATCGGGGTCAGAGTGGAACACTTTCCCAAAGGGCATTTAGTCATTGGCGTCTAACTGCTTGATCGCCGAGGCCAACCTATGGCTTTATTTCATCAAACGGTCACTAGTCCCCACAACGCATGACGCCTCAATTTCAAGGGACCATGCCATGGTCATTTATTGCATCATGCGGGGAATTCAGTTGGACGTAGGATGCATCATTGCCCCACAGATTCAGGGGCTATTTTTCAAGCCAAAGGGTTAGCTATTCTTCCCCTTTCTTGTGACAAGACTGTGCGCCAACGCACAATTCATGGAGGATGCGCCAGTCAGAACAGTGAATGGAGTCCTTTCAGTACAAAGTCTGAGATGAATATTGAAAGACTCATCGCATCTTCTTGACGCAGCCAACCCAAAGAAGAGGCTACCAATGTCACAAGAAACATCATCCCCCCAACCTCAACCTAAGAAGAGGAAACCGGTCAAGAAGAATTTTGAGATTCAGGCGTCGAGCTCACAACCTAGTGAAGCCGAAGAAAATGTTCAGCTCGACGCCTATACCTAAGCTTTGACCATTTATACTCCTCCCATCGACCCAATCACTGAGGAGCCCTCTTCACCACCAACTTCCCCTTCTCCTTCCCCTAAAATCCAAAAAGAGCCATTCCACCTCCCTACCACCCAACGCGGCCTTCCAACGCCTCTTCAGCTTCCTATCGTAGACTTAAACGAAGAGACGAAGGAAGTGTCGCCACCACCACAACACTTTGAGCCGACCCTGACTCTGGATCTTAAGGAGTCATCGCCCTTTCAATTCTCACCGCCTCGCCATGAACCAAAATTTTCCAATCTTCCAACTCCACCAACTACCGAACCTTCTGCCCGCCCAACATCTCAACCGCAGGCAGAAGCAACTACCAGTATGCATCATCAAGAGGAACCATATCACTTACGGCACACCTCTGCTCCGCTGCCGTTTGTTGATTTAAGTTTGGATGATTTGCTGCGGTACTTGGATGATGGGATCCTTCACCCCATCATGGGAGACCTGGATGAAATTCGGCGTAAGGAGATGGAAAATCTCCAGCGGCAAGAAGAGTTGGCTCAACAAGCTTCACAATTGGGTCAGCGAGTAACTCAGATGGCGCAGAAACAATCGGAGCTTCGGAGTTTTGTTCAACGCCAAGCTCAGCGACAAGATGAACAATTCAGCACTTTGATGAATTATATCTATGAAGTGTTCGTCCAACGCATCTAGAGCCAGTCATTCCTCCTTCCCTTCAGCAACCCCTTCAGTTCAACGATTCAAATCCTCCCCCTACAGACAACAATGACAACGCCCCGGGGAGAACTTAAATTTAGGGGTGTTCTTTTGATTTATTTTTCCCCTTCTTTTCTTACGTGTATTCCTTTGAATTTTTTGTAATTAGTACAACGCATAGTACATTTGCATCAATGCCATATCTTCATGAATCTTCTTGTTCTCTTGAGTTTGTACTTTCAACTATTTCTTGCTTTATTATTTTCTCCGCCTTATTTTTGTTTATGCGTTCAACCTCCATGATGAAATTTATGCTCTTCACCTGTAGACTTATTGAAATAAGAGGATTGACTCACAAGTCTTAGGATATTACACTTGATAAATTACTTCTAAGAGTTAGTATGCATTGCAAGCTTTGCCTCAAACCTCTTTTACAAAATTTTTCTAAGGCAATCTCTTAACTCGATTTCAGCAATAAGGAACTTGCTGCCCTTAAATTTGGGGGTAAGAAAGGTTTGAGCCATGCGTTCAGAATTCAAAAAAAAAAAAATAAATAAATAAAATAAAAAAATAAAAAGTATTAATATATTTATTTGGACAAACAACTCCGCTGACAACGCATAAAATTAGCCTGTTAAGAGTTGAGTTGAGAATGGCTCTTTAACACCCCATAATCATAGGTGAGAGTCCAAGGTCAGCACAAAGTAAATAAACGGTACCACTGTCGACGCAATAAAAAAGGAACGCGATAAGTGCCGAGTTATGAAAGGGTATTTGCTCGATGTTGGCTGCCTACATGCATCCCATCGTTGGTATGTCAAAACGAAGGTAGATAGCCTGAATCAACGCAAGTCCATCTAAAAATAAATAAATAAATAAATTAAAAATTAAATTTTTTTTTTTTTGAAACTTTATGAATGTATGAACCCCAAGGCACATTACTAAAATGAGGACACCAGATTGGTTGAAAATGAGTAAGGGTATTTTTGAGGAATAAGCTTGCCGCATCTAAAAATTAGAAGTACTTCCAAAGTGTCGATTGAAAAAGAACTTGGTATGGTTATCTGATTGTTGATATAGTCAAGGATTAGAAGGCATGTTGAGAGGGTGCGCTTTTACTTAGACGGGCTGTAGAATTTAATAAATCTTGAAATAAATGTTCGAGGACAAACATTAACTCAAATTTGGGGGTGTGATAACTTGTAGAAATACAAGTTATTATAGTCATTATTTGATTTAATTAGAGTAACTTTAGAGTTAAACGCATGATTTTAGTAGTTGAATCATGAAAAATGTATCACCATGCGTTGACACTATTTACAATATAAAATGCCTGAAAAACGATGATCTTTTCTGTTCCTAACGCATGGTTAAGAAGAAAAGAAGTGAAAACAACCAAGTACGAAGAGACGAAGCTGCTGCGAGAACAAGTGGAAAACCATGCATCGAGCCTATGCATTGAGACCATGCGTCGATGAAGAAACAGACGCATGCACAAACAGCTGTCATGTCATTATAGAAAAGAGCAACAACCTATCAGATCATGGCAGAACAAATAGGCTGACAAATCTGAAAAGTCTATGCAGCGTGGCTGAAATTTAATGCAAAGGTGTCAGGTCATCATGATATCAACCTTTTTTACGCCTATAAATAGCCCAAAAGCTTCTCTGAGAGGGGGAGGAGAGAAAGAGAGATCAGTTCAAGAGGCGAAAGCTCTGCACTAATTCTCCCTCACCATAACCAGCCTCCATTTCGAGCTCTTCTGAGAGAAGAATTCTGAGCACCTTCAGAGTCGTCTCCCAGTGAGTGAGAACCTCATCCTATGGAATCTATGTATCAGATAGCAACCATCTCAAGCCTCCATGAAACAAGACGTTGCCAGTGGCGGCTTGACGCCCTTCATTTCTGTTTTATTCCCATTTCTCTCCTTCTTGCTTATATTTTGTTAATGACATTCGAGAGAATGACTTATTTCTTAATATAAGTTTGATTGACTATTATCTTCCATCTATTTCCGTATCAAACACCTTACACCATGTTTGAATGATAAACGAGTTTGATGTTAAAAGTTAGTTTTTCTTGAGCAATCCTGAGTATATTACATCTTGATTAATGCATATCTTTAGCTTGCATAACTTTGTCTGACAAACACAAGTAGTAAGCATGACTGTCGAGCTTGAGAGAGTGGATAGTTAATCTTTGGCATTATATTAGGACTAGATGAGTTGTAGAGATGTAGTTCATCTTTTGCCAATGCAAACTTACCATGCGTCTTAGAGATAAGATTAATGTGGCGTCGAAACATCGAGAGATGGATTCACAAACGCAGTTTGTAGGTATGTAATTGTACTTAGAAGGTTTAGGTAACAACTAGCTCTTGCGTTAACTCTACTTCTATCGCATGGTTCATTTCATTCTCAACGCATGCTATCTGACACTAAATGACATATGGCTAACCATCGCCGCATCCACCTCATTTTTAGTAGTAGGAAAATCTTCATTCTTTATGTATAGTTTGACACATACAACCAACAAATGCACATAGTACATGTACAGATCACCGCATAGTCAAGCAAATCATCTCAACGCCTAGTTATTACAAATCCCTGTGTTCGACCCTGGACTCACCAAGAAACCTATAAATACTTATACTTGGGTCTTTATAGGAAAACTTGCTTAATCATGATTACATTTAGAGTAATTCTCGACGCATCCTTGTACGGAAATGTTAAAATCTATTTTTGTGCAACAAGCTAAGAAACTCAATTCAATTTAATTAAGAAATTCATCTCAAACAGCCACTCAAAATAAAAGCAATATCTACATAGGGTTGGGATTTACAAGTTCCCAAGTACAAAATCCTAAATAGGCTCAGATGAGTCTTGATGGTAGGCTAAGCACCCCGAACACGCTCGCTACCTGGAAAGAAAACATCAAAGAAACAAGAATTTTATGAGCTATAATGCTCAGTGAGTGACTATCTAAAATATAACTCAATAAGGCATAACTACAATCACAAGTATAATCTGCTTAGTCTTGCACAGTAAACTTGCAACTATAATAATTACACAACTAAGTTTCTTTTCGTTAAACGTTAGTTGAGGTGGAGCGAACTCAATGCACCTAACGTCAATAAACCTTGGCTGTGTGGAGAAATCTCAACGCATCAGCATCATATGCCTTTAAATATGCTTATATGTTTGACTGAACTCGGGCTGCCCATATACCTTCTCATGTCCTTTGGTATTAGGGTCCCAGGTCATACTCGATCACCTTCTCTTTGTCTTTTGGTGAGAGCTTCATTGAAATACTAGGGCTGCCCATATGCCTTCTCATGTCCTTCAGCATTGGGTCCCAATTCAATCTTTCTAGGGTTCTGATATACGCGTCACATTAATCATAAATTAACTAATACATTTCAAGCTCTAGCTTACGTATAAGATATGTACTTGTTTCATGCATAAGAGTACACTTCAGTCATGCCTCGTAGATATTACTAAGTATATAAAAAATAATAATCAACTGGCTTATCACAAACTATAATGTCACTCACTACTTATTCCAAGCTCCGAGCGGGTTATACGCTTCCTCTAGCTCCTCTTGGCCTGTAAACACACCTTTTTTGTGTTAGATATTACTAATATTCCTCTTAATATTTACTAGATGTGCTTAAACATCACAACATGTATTTCATCGTCAATCCCTCTCTTGTTAGCAACTTTCATATGATCGATATTGGCAAGTATCAGCGATATTAATAATGAAACTGACTTATAACCATGTGGTACTAACGAGACTGGGCTTAGCGAGACTAGCGAGATCACCTTAAGGAGCGACACCCAGCGATACTTCAGCGAGAGTTGTGAGACGCAAAGCCCCTTTGCGTTACTAGCGACACTCGTTTCGCTGCTCACTCTCCTGCTCTTTAGCAATACTACGCCTTAACGATACCAGATGGCCACTGTTTTCTTCTTTCCCTTCCGATTTGTTCTTCAACCTGCTAAATACTGAATTCCAGCCAAATTCAGAACTTCCTCCCTTCTACAAACTTGTAAAGAAGTGAGCTTTCTGACTTAAAAATTTCAAACCATAACTCTTCTTCGTTTGAGAGCTATCCTCAAATATCTCCAGCTGCTTTGAATCATCTAACAGTTTAATTCTGATTACTTCTTCCTAGAATTTAACAAATTTCCGTTCAAATTCAGCTTAAACATTCTACATGAAAATTGCTAAGAATTGGGTTAACTTACCAACCTTAAACTTTCAACCCTAGCTTCAACTTCCTCAGCTCACACTTCTTCAAATACCGAATGATGTCCAGATTTATCATCAACAGTCAAGCTCTTGCTTCCAGCTTCAATTTCTCCATCAAAATGATTCGAATTCTACTTAAATTGGATATAACCACCTTATTCCACCTCTCCTCGTTGTTCATCTACGAAATGGGATCAATTCTGAGTTCGAAATATGTCTAAAGTGTGTATTTATTCGGTGTACTTACTTTCATATGAATATAGACCACTGACTCACCAGCACCATCATCGCTTTCCTACTTAGGTTGGCCAACGCAACCTTCCGCGTGTGGGTTCAGCAACACAGTCTCAACTTTCTGTGTTAAAATTGCCCAACGCCCCATCGCTGGATAGCCGACTAACGTATGGTCCTCTCGGCCACTCTTCTGTGCGTGAACCTTCAACGCATAGTCGCGTTCAACGCATAGTGACCTTCAACGCCTAGTGGCCTTCGACGCATAGTAGCCTTCGCATCTGCATCCATGCCGAGCTCCTTTCTTCTACGCGTAACTACCAATGGTCTTCTTGTCAAGCCTCAGACACACCTCAACGCATAGTTCTACCAATGTGTGGCCAACACTTAGCCACTTTTGCTGCCAACTTTCTCTATTCAAAGCCCGTCTCATAGGCTCTTCTTAACTTGCCAACTTCCAACGCCAGGTAGAGGCTTACAATTACCACCTCCTTACAAAGATTTCGTCCCCGAAATCAGTAAGTAGTCCATTCCTATTTAAACAAATATGGATACTGTTTCATCATCTGCTCCTTCGGTTCCCAAGTTGCTTCTTCTATCTCATGATTTCTCCACAAAACTTTAACTATCGGTATCACCTTGTTTCTTAAAACTTGTTCTTTTTCATCTAATATTTGAACATGCTTTTCTTCATAACTTAAATCTTCATTAAGTTCTACTGGCTGGACTTGTAATACATGAGCAGCATCAGAAACATATTTCCTTAACACTGAAACATGGAATACATTATGTATTCTGGACATCTCAACAGGTAAAGCTAGCCTGTAAGCCACCGGCCCAACTCTTTCTAAAATCTCGTAGGGTCCGATGTATCTGAGACTCAATTTCCCTTTCTTACCAAATCTTAGAATTCCCTTCCATGGTGATAGTTTCAAAAATACCTTGTCACCAATTTCAAATTCAAGATCCTTCCTTCTTTTATCTGCATAACTCTTCTGACGATCTTTGGCGTCTTAAGATTAGCTTTTATCAATTCTACTTTTTCTGTCGTGGTCTGCACAATTTCTGGTCCAATTAACTTCCTTTCACCTACTTCTCCCCAACAAACTGGGGTTCTACACAGTCTACCATAAAGTGCTTCATACGGAGCCATTCCTATACTTGCTTGGTAGCTGTTGTTATAAGCAAATTCCATAAAAGGTAAATGCACATCCCAGCTACCCTGAAACTGTAAAACACAAGCTCTTAACATATCTTCCAAAATCTGAATAATTCTTTCCGACTGCCCATCTGTCTGAGGATGAAAAGCAGTACTGAATTGCAGTTTGGTTCCTTACGCCTTTTGCAAACTTCCCCATAACTTAGAAGTAAATCTAGGGTCTCTATCTGATATCACCGTTACTGGCACGCCAAACTGACTCACGAATCTGTCCACGTAAAGTTGTGTCTAGGGTATAAGTTGTTTTAACTGGCAAGAACCGTGCTGTTTTAGTTAATCTATCAGCAATCACCCAGATCCCATTGATACCTCCTGAAGTCCTCGGTAATCCAAACAAGAAATCCATGGTAATATGTTCCTATTTCCACTCAGGAATAGAAAATGGATTTAATAACCCTGCTGGCCTTTGCCGTTCAGGCTTAACCTGTTGACAAATTAAACACTTTGCTACAAACTCTGCTATTTCTCTTTTCATTCCTGGCCACCAGTAAAATTTTCTTAGCGTTCTATACATCTTGGTACTACCAGGATGCATAGCATACACCGAGCTATGAGCTTCTTCCAGTATTGCCTGCTTAACGTCCTTATCTTTTGGCACGTAAATCCTGTTCTGTTTCAGCAGTACACCATCAGATCTAAGCTCAAAGTCGATCCTTTGCTGAGCTTTTACCTCCTCTATCAAATTTCTAACTACAGGATCTGTTAGTTGCTTCTTTATATCTTCATCTACCAGCTTAGGTTTTAACTGGAAATGTGCTAATAATGCTCCCGTGCCAATTACTTTTAGGCTAGCTATTCCTAAACTCTTGGAGAAAAGTGACCTTAACTGCTGTCAAAGAATTTACTCCACCCCGAGACTTCCTACTTAGAGCATCAGCTACCACGTTTGCTTTCCCTGGATGATACTGTATGGTACAATCATGATCTTTGATCAATTCCAACCACCTCCTTTGTCTCATGTTCAGTTCCTTCTGATTAAAGATGTACTTCAAGCTCTTATGATCTATGTAGATATGGCATTTTTCTCCGTATAAGTAATGTCGCCATATCTTTAAGGCTAGTATAATTGCGGCTAATTCCAGGTCATGTGTAGGATAATTAATCTCATGGGGTCTCAACTGTCTTGAGGCATAGGCGATAACCCTACCCTCTTGCATCAACACGAAACCTAACCCTTGATGAGAAGCATCACAATACACTTCAAACTCTTTTCCTGCTTCTGGAAGTGCCAAAATCGGTGCTGTCACTAATCTTTTCTTTAACTCCTAGAAACTTTGTTCACACTATGCATTCCACTCAAAAGCAATATTTTTCTTAGTCAAGTTAGTGAGTGGCAAGGCTATTCTAGAAAATCCTTGCACAAACCTTTTGTAGTATCCTACTAGGCCTAGGAAACTATGTATTTCAGTTACGGTCTTAGGTCGTTCCCACTTGACTATCGCTTCCGTCTTTTGAGAATCTACACTAACTCCTGCAGCTGAAACAATATGCCCCAGAAACGCAACCTGTTTTAACCAGAACTCACATTTGCTAAACTTTGCAAATAATTTCTTTTCTCTCAAAATCTGCAGAACAATCCTGAGGTGTTTAGATGTTCTCTTTCATCTCCAGAATATACTAGAATATCATCAATGAATACAATCAGAAACTGATCCAGGTAAGGATAGAAAATCCTATTCATCAAGTCCATAAACACCGCTGGGGCATTTGTTAGACCAAAAGGCATCACGAGGAATTCATAATGTCCATACCTCGTTTTAAAAGCCGTTTTTGGTACATCTGTCTCCCTGACCTTCAATTGATGATATCCTGATCTCAAGTCTATTTTAGAAAATATTGGCGCCCCTCTAAGTTGATCAAACAGGTCATCAATACGAGGCAAAGGATACTTATTGCGTATTGTTACTTTATTTAATTGACGATAATCAATGCATAATCTCATAGTTCCGTCCTTTTTCTTCACAAACAACACTGGTGCACCCCATGGGGATACACTTGGTCTAATATATCCCTTGTCTACCAACTCTTGCAACTGCACCTTTAACTCTTTTAGTTCCGATGGTGCCATGCGATAGAGGGTCTGAGAAATAGGAGTTGTTCCAGGTATCAGGTCAATAGTGAACTCCAATTCCCTATCAGGGGGTAATCCTGTCAATTCAAGGAAGACATCAAGAAATTCTTATACCACAGACACATCTTCTGGTTTCAATCTTCTTGACTTCCCATCCATCACATAAGCTAAATATGCCTCACAACCTTTACTGAGCAATTTCCTGGCTTTTACTGCCGATATTACATATGTAGGAAGTATCCTCCTCTTTCCTTTAATAACCACATCAACTCCATCAGGTTTCATCAATTTTACTTCCTTCTTAAAACAATCAACTTGAGCATGGTACTTCGACAGGAAATCCATACCAAGAATAACATCAAATTCTATTAAGGGCAAAGGTAACAAATCAACTGACAAAGCTACGCTATCAAGTTCCAACACACAATCAGGATAAGCATATTCTATTATAACAAAGTCACCAACCGGAGTATGTATCAACAAAGTATCAGATAATGGTTCTAACTTTCTATTTATATGCAAGGCAAACTCACTGGATACGAATGAGTGAGTGGCTCCAGAATCTATTAATATATATGCATTTCTAGAACATATAATTAACATACCCATTACTACATCTGGTTCTCTTCTACTTCTTGTTGAGTTACTGCAAATACTCTGCCCTATTGTCTCATTCTACTTACTTGAGCGTTCAACCTGCCTCCACTGCTACCTTCTCCGCTTCCCATCTCCTGTCGAGGTTGACTTACTGTATGTGAAATAACTTTCTGTTCTAAATCTACTCTTACTCTTGACTGAGGGCAATCTTTCTTAAAATGTCCCGGCTGACCACAATTATAACAGACATCAGCTTCCATCAAACACTGACCCCAATGTTTTCTACCACAGTTATTACACAATGATTTCTTCACTGAACTAGCCACGGATTCACTAGGATGACCATTTTGGTTACTACCTGTTGACACTGACACCGAAGGAAACCTTCACGAACTTTTCTGTATACCTCCACCTTAGGATCCACCTGCACGATATGATCCACCACTAGCTCTGGCTTTGAACTTTCCTCCACCAGAAACTCCTGGTGCAAATCGTCGTCCCTCACCTCGATGCATCTGCTCTCGAGGTGCACTGACTGACTGTCCAGCTTTACTTCCGCTTCTGTTTGCTTTTTCTTCTGCTAAACTCTTTTCTACTCTCGTGGCAGCTTCAACTAGTTTAGTGACATCAGCCCATTCTGTACTCGTTGTCACTGGTGTACGGATTTCACTTCACAAACCTTTCTCAAAGCGCTTGCATTTATCTATTTCCTCTGCAACAATTGCCAAGGCGTACCTGGCAAGTTCTGTAAATTTCCTCTCATATTCAGCTACAGACATAGGCCCCGATACCAAGCTCAAGAATTCATTTTTTTTTTCTCATCACAGTACGATTTAGGATAGTATTTTTCCTGGAAAAGTCTTTTAAAATCAGTCCATGTCAGAGAACCTGCATCTGAACTCCGTCGTTCCATCAATCTCCACCAGTCCTCAGCTCCTCTCTAGAGCATGAAAACAACTAAATTAGGTTTCCTGTCTTCAGGACAATGCATAACCCTGAAGCACTTTTCTACTTGATTTAGCCAGACTTTAGCTTCTGCAGGATTAGTGGTGCCTTCAAATACTTGAGCACCCAAAGCTTTGAATCTTTCTATCCCATATTTTTTCTCAGGATCTCCTTGAGTAGATTCCACACTAGCTACTAATCTTTGGGCTATTCTGTTAAAGAGTTGTTCCTCCATATTGACTTGAGTCTGGGGATTACTAGATTCCCCTTTGGAGGACTCCAACTCGTTTTCAGTAGCGTGCGGTGTCTCGATACCTGCCTGCCTACCTCATCTGGTTCTTTTGTTCATAATCCTATACCACATTTAAATTATCTCATTACTACAAACTTAACATGTTCCTAACTACTATGCATGACCTCATTCCCCAAAATCTTATGCTCTGATACCAAATGTAACACCCCTGTCCTAGATATATATATGTACATCTATATTTATACCTAGGAGTGAGTGTTAAAACTATTTTTCCTCCTACTCCATAAACACATTTATAAATCATAATCTGCTAACAATTGACTTAGCTTTACAATAGTTATGCAAAGATCTACTTATAATATAACAATATGAGAAACACTTAAGAGACCATGTGTAAAAACTACAAGTATGCCTGATGATTCTCACTATGCCACTCAAAATAAAAGCAATATCTACATAGGGATGGGATTTACAAGTTCCCAAGTACAAAATCCTAAATAGGCTCAGACGAGTCTTGATGGTAGGCTAAGCACCCCGAACACGCTCGCTACCTGGAAAGAAAACATCAAAGAAACAAGAATTTTATGAGCTATAATGCTCAGTGAGTGACTATATAAAATATAACTCAATAAGGCATAACTACAATCACAAGTATTATCTGCTTAGTCTTGCACGGTAAACTTGCAACTATAATAATTACACAACTAAGTTTCTTTTCGTTAAACCTTAGTTGAGGCGGAGCGAACTCAACGCACCCAACGTCAATAAACCTTGGCTGTGTGGAGAAATCTCAACACATCAGCGTCATATGCCTTTAAATATGCTTATATGTCTGATGAACTCGGGCTGCCTATATACATTCTCATGTCCGTTGGTATTAGGGTCCCAGGTCATACTCGATCACCTTCTCTATGTCCTTTGGTGAGAGCTTCATTAAAATACTAGGGCTGCCCATATGCCTTCTCATGTCGTTCAGCATTGGGTCCCAGTTCAATCTTTCTAGGGTTCTGATATGCGCGTCACATTAATCATAAATTAACTAATACATTTCAAGCTCTAGCTTACGTATAAGACATGTACTTGTTTCATGCATAAGAGTGCACTTCAGTCATGCCTCGTAGATATTACTAAGTATATAGAAAATAATAATCAACTGGCTTATCACAAACTATAATGTCACTCACTACTTATTCCAAGCTCCGAGCGGGTTATACGCTTCCTCTAGCTCCTCTTGGCCTGTAAATACACCTTTATCGTGTTAGATATTACTAATATTCCTCTTAATATTTATTATATGTGCTTAAACATCTCAACATGTATTTCATTGTCAATCCCTCTCTTGTTAGCAACTTTCATATGAGCGATATTCGCAAGTATCAAAGATATTAATAATGAAACTGACTTATAACCATGCGGTACTAACGAGACTAGGCTTAGCGAGACTAGCGAGATCACCTTAAGAGTGCACTTCAGTCATGCCTCGTAGATATTACTAAGTATATAGAAAATAATAATCAACTGGCTTATCACAAACTATAATGTCACTCACTACTTATTCCAAGCTCCGAGCGGGTTATACGCTTCCTCTAGCTCCTCTTGGCCTGTAAACACACCTTTTTCGTGTTAGATATTACTAATATTCCTCTTCATATTTATTACATGTGCTTAAACATCTTAACATGTATTTCATTGTCAATCCCTCTCTTGTTAGCAACTTTCATATGAGCGATATTCGCAAGTATCAACGATATTAATAATGAAACTGACTTATAACCATGCGGTACTAATGGGACTAGGCTTAGCGAGACTAGCGAGATCACCTTAAGGAGCGACACCCAGCGATACTTCAGTGAGAGTTGTGAGATGCAAAGCCCCTTTGCGTTACTAGCGACATTTGTTTCGCTGCTCACTCTCCTGCTCTTTAGCGATACTACGCCTTAACGATCCCAGACGGCCACTGTTTTCTTCTTTCCCTTCCGATTTGTTCTTCAACCTGCTAAACATTGAACTCCAGCCAAATTCAGAACTTCCTCCCTTCTACAAACTTGTAAGGAATTGAGCTTTCTAACTTACCTCAAAATTTCAAACCATAACTCTTCTTCGTTTGAGAGCTATCCTCAAATATCTCCAACTGCTTTGAATCATCTAACAGTTCAATTCTGATTACTTCCTCCTAGAATTTAACAAATTTTTGTTCAAATTCAGCTTAAACATTCTACATGAAAATTGCTTAGAATTGGGTTAACTTACCAACCTTAAACTTTCAACCCTAGCTTAAACTTCGTCAGCTCACTCTTCTTCAAATACCGAATGATGTCCAAATTTATCATCAACAGTCAAGCTCCTGGTTCCAGCTTCAATTTCTCCATGAAAATGATTCGAATTCTACTTAAATTCCATATAACCACCTTCTTCCACCTCTCTTCGTTGTTCGTCCGCGAAATGGGATCAATTCTGAGTTCGAAATATGTCTAAAGTGTGTATTTGTTCGATGTACTTACTTTCATATAAATATAGACCACCGACTCACTAGCACCATCATCGCTTTCCTACTTAGGTTGGCCAATGCAACCTTTCGCGCATGGGTTCAGCAACACAGTCTCAACTTTCAGTGTTAAAATTGCCCAACGCCCCATCACCGAATAGCCGACTAATGCATGGTTCTCTCGGCCACTCTTCTATGCGGGAACCTTCAATGCATAGTCGCGTTCAATGCATAGTGATCTTCAATGCCTAGTGGCCTTCGATGCATAGTAGCCTTCGCATCTGCATCCATGCCGAGCTCCTGTCTTCTACGCATAGCTACCAGTGGTCTTCTTGTCAAGCCTCAGACACACCTCAACGCATAGTTCTACCAACGCGTGGCCAACACTTAGCCACTTTTGCTGCCGACTTTCTCTATTCAAAGCCCGTCTCATAGTCTCTTCTTAACTTGCCAACTTCCAACGCCAGGTAGGGGCTTACACTACATTACGCTATGGCACAGAAGCTAGAGCGTAGCGACGCTCCGGCCAACATAGAGAAAAGAGTTGTTACGCTCTAACATGCTCTAGAGTGTAGTGACGTTCCTTATCAGCGTAGTGACGCATCAACCTTTGTTCGCGCGTGATGGGCAATTCGTGCCTTTGTGGTTTTTGTTTTATAATTTATTTATATTGATTTATATTGTTTTAAGGTGCCAATTTTGGCCTATTATTGCTTTATTATAGTTTTATAAGTGATAACTTGTAGAAATACAAGTTATTATAGTCATTATTTGAATTGATTACAGTAACTTTAGGGCTAAACGCATGATTTTGGTAATTTAATTATGTAATATGTATTACCATGCGTTGGCACCATTTACAAAAGAAAATACCTGGAAAATATATGACATTTTCTATTCTTAATGCAGGATTAAGCAGAAAAGAAGCACAAATAACCCAAGCACCAGAGAGGAAGCTGCTGGGAGAACAAAAGAAGTGAAAATCCATGTGTCAAGACCATGTGTTGAGAAGAAAAAGTAGATACAGATGCCTAAGCAATAGCTGTCATGTCAATATGCAAAAGGATTACATGTTATCAGATCATGGCAGAACCAATGGGCCGACGATGTGAAAAGTCTGCGCAGCAGGGCATGGAATTTAATTCAAAGATGTCAGGTCATCATGAGTTCAACTTTTTTACGCCAATAAATAGCCCAAAGCTTCTCCATTCAAAGGAGAGAAACGAGTTCAAGAGGCGAAAACTCTGCACAAATTCTCCCTCACCATAACCAGCCTCCATTTCAAGCTCTTTTGTGAGAAGGATTCTAAGAATTTTCAAAGTCATCTCCCAGTGAGTGAGAACCTTCACTCTATGCCATGTATATATCAGATAACAACCATCTCAAGCCTCCATGAAGCAAGATATTACCAGTGGCGGCTTGACGTCTTCCATCTCTGTTCTATCTTCATTTCCCTTCTTCTTATTTATGTTTTGTTAATGGCATTCGAGAGAATGGTTTATTTTCTTAATATAAGTTCAATTGACAATTATCTTCCATTCATTTTCATATCAAATACTTTACACCATATTGTTTGAATGTTGAATGAGTTAGATGTTAAAAGCTAGTTTTTCTTAAGCAATATTAAGTATGTTACATCTTGATTAATGCATATCATTAGCTTGCATAGCTTTGTCTAACAAACAAATTTAACAAGCACAACTGTCTAGCTTGAGAGAGTAGATGGTTAATCTTTAGCATGTATCAAGACTAGATGAGGTTCAGAGATGTAGTTCATCTTTTGCCAAAGCAAACTTACCATGCGTCTTAGAGATAAGATTAATTTGGCGAGAAACATCGAGAGATGGATTCTCAAACCCAAAGTTTGTAGGTATGTAAATATACTTAGATATGCTTAAGTAACAACTAGCTCCTGCGTCAACTCTACTATTATCACATAGTTCCATCGTCATTCTCAACGCATGCTATTTGACTCTAAATGACATTTGACTAACATTCACCGCGTCCAACTCACATTGTTAATTATAGGAAATTTTATTTATTTTTTATGTATAGTTTTAGGTACATACAATTCTTGAACATAATACCTGTATAGTCACCGCATAGTCTTTGTATCTAGTCTCAACGCCTAATTTATTACAAATCCCTGCGTTCGGCCCTGGACTCACAAGGAAACCTATAGAAACTTATACTTAAGCTTTTATAGGAAAACTTGCTTATTAATGATCATACTTGAGTAATTCTTGACGCGACTTTGTACGGAAATTATAACATCTAATCCCCTTTATGCGCAACAAGTTATGAGCCAACAAGTTTTTGGTGTCGTTTCTGAGGATTTGAATTAATAATTTAGGTTTTGAAATTATTTCTTGATCTATGCAAAAATCTCTATCTTGGGCCGTACTGAGCGTTTTGCCGAAGATGTATCTGACAGTTTATGAGCAAGGAAGAACAACCTTCGTTCGTTTCTGACCTTGAGATTGAGAGAACTTTTCGAAAAATAAACAAGACTCATCAAAAGTTGCGGCAACAACTTTACAAAGAAGAGAAAATGGAAAATCAAGCAAACAACCCCAATCAGCCTTTGAGAGCCAATAACATTGGGGTTAACGTCAGATATGACGAAGCAATGAACAATGTGTTAGCCCAAATTTTCGCAAATTGAACGCTGCGGCGACAACATATAATGTATGTTTAATTATATAACTGTTGTATTGTATATTATATGTCATATGGTTTAAAATCCCATCATAAGTTATGTATTGTCATGCATCATATTTAAATATAATTGTTATATTTAAATGTTTAGTTCTAAAGTATGAATATGCATGATATATAATGTGCATGATTATAATATAAGTGTTATCTTGCATAGTTTAATGCATGATAAATGCATTTTTACTATAGTACTATAGTGTTATTTTCATTTAGTTTGATATAAGGGTTATATTTTGGTTTTTAATCAAAATAAATGGCACATAAAGAATGAAACTACATAGAATTATATAAATGTTACATGAGCAATGTCATTAGATGTAATTTTTTAAAAATTTCTTTGGTATAAGAGTTATATCACATAGAATTTAAAATCTATAATGAATAATTGCATGAAAATATAGGGTTCTATTATATTTTTTTTCAATGATTTAAAATTCAATAAAATTTTTTGAAATTGAAACTCTATGTTAAAATATTTCTAATAAAGATTAGAAATAGGGCAATCTTTTATTTGTTTTAATAGGATTAAAATGTGACAATAAAAGATTAATTTTATAAAATATTAACTATAAGGGACCTTTGTCGAGGAAGGTTCGTCTAGGATTGGGGTATTTAAGATGACCATAAAGGAACACCTCTGCTTGGGAACCGATTGTGAAGGTGAATTAGTCAACATTTTATAAGCATGTAATAGATGATTTAAATTTTATTAAAAGGTTTAATAATTGAATCATATGTTGTTATAATATCCAATATAAATGTTACATTGGAGAAATAGAAAAATTACTTAGACAAATGACTTAGCCTAAATTTACCTAAGTAATGAACCGTATTTTATGAAAATAATTATTGTAAGTGGGAGAAGGATATGTGTCAACATTCCCATTGTCTCCTTCATTAGTTTGCAAAATGAGATTTCATACTTGGGCTTGTGGTGCCCAGGGCGCATCCTCCCTTCGAAAGGTAAATGTGTGGAGTCAATATCAGGGGCAAACTCTAGAAATGGATAGGGTTGCCTTAGTTTTTGCATCAATATTGTCCTTCCCTTCAGCAGGATTATTGGGGCAAGATTTTGGAACCTAAAATGAAGGGTCACACTTACAAGAACTCATTAAATAAGTTAATTTTTTCTTGACCAAAATAATGGGAGCTAAACACTATAAGAATAAGAGTTATTCTAGGTATTGTTTGGTTGAGAATGTCTCAATTTAGTGAAGGAATAACTGACTACCCATCGATAACTTTAAGTTCTAAATCATGAAGTATCATTGCAAATTAAAATGACTTTAAGGGTTCTTTCATTATTTATTTGCTAAAAAATTAGATTGGTTTTTTAAGAGCTATGCATTTTTCTAACTAGGATGAAAATTTCTTTATTTCAGCAAAACCATGACTAGTGTTGTGATTAACCTCCTTAGTGCTGACAAACTTACTGGTGAAAACTACACAACCTGGAAAAACACTATTAATACTGTGTTGGTAATAGACGACCTGAAATTTGTTTTCATTGGGGAATGCCTCAAACTCCTGCTCCAAATGCATCATGAATTATTTGTGAAGCATATGAGAGATGGATTAAGGCCAATGAAAAGGCACGTGCATATATCTTGGCTAGCATGTTTGATGTATTAGCCAAAAAGCATGAGATCATGGATTCATTGCATGGTATGTTTGGACAACCATCCTCTCAGATCAAGCACGATGCTCTTAAATTCATCTTTAACTCACAGATGAACGAGTGAACATATGTTAGAGAATATCTTCTCAACATGATAGTACACTTCAACATGGTCGAGATGAATGGGATGGTTATAGACGAAGCCAACTAGGTTAGCTTTATTCTAGAAACTCTTTCGAAGAGTTTTCTTCAATTTTGTAGCAAAACGTTGTTATGAACAAGCTTGCTTATAATCTTACCACCCTACTGAACGAACTCCAAATGTATGAGTCCTTGATGAAAGTCAAAGAACAACAGTGAGAAGCAAATGTTGCAACTTCCAACAAGAATTTTCATAGAGGTTCGACCTCTGGTTTGAAAAATAGAGCTTCTACTTCCAATTTTAAAAAATGGAAGAAGAACAAGGGTGGAAAAGGAAATAAAGTTATCCCTCTCGCTGCTGCTTAAAAAGGGAAGAAAGTCAACCCAACAATGTTTCCATTGCAACCAAGATGGGCATTGGCTTCCCAAAGTACTTGGCTGAGAAGAAGAAAGCCAAAGAAGGTAAATATGATTTATTTGTCTTAGAAACATGTTTGGTGGAAAACGATGAGTCCACCTGGATAATAGATTCACGAACCACTAACCATGTTTATTCTTCTATACAGAGAATTAGTTTCTGGAGGCAGCTGTATGCTGGCAGACGATTCTAAGGGTCGAAAATGGAGAGGTCGTCTCAGTCGTTGCTATAGGGAGCATTAAATTACAGTGTAAAAATTTTTATTTGTTGTTAAACAATGTCTTTATAGTTCCTGGTATTAAAAGGAACTTAATTTTTGTTTCTTGCTTAAAAGTGCTTGAAAAGTGCTTTCTATTCTCTCAAATTAAGGGAGTTCATATTAGATTTCACTTGTTGGCTAGTGGTTTTCAGGTCAAAATAAAGAAAATTAGAAGTGAAAGCCAAAAGATCAAACCGAGTCGGAATTCAGTGAAAAAGTGAAGGAAACTTCAAATCTGCCAAAAATAGGGTAACGCTGCGGTGTTGGTACGTCGTTGTCACAACGTTTTTCCCGAGAGCAAAAGACATTTTAGCGCAGTATCGCCGTCGCGACGCTGCAGCACTGCCACCGAAGGTAGCTTTCCATGACGGTTAGCATCATAGCGCCAGCTTTCCATAATTGAAGATTTGGTATTTTTGGAAAGTTTTTTTAGCGGCAAACTCTATAAATAAGACGGTTTCTAGCAGCTCTAATCACCAATCTACAGAGAAAAAAAGACATAAGAAGAAGAGAATTGAGTGAAAGTTCGTTAGAAGTTCAAAGAGTGAGTTAGCTGCAAGGAAGAGAGAAAAGAGTTCGAGAGAGAGTCGTAATACCGTTCGAGTTTCGACTTGAAGGCCAAGGAGATTGTGACGATGCTTCCTCAATCAAGAGCCTCTTTTCAGTAGAGTTTCCTTTTTTTTACACTCTTTCTTTGTTTATATTGTTTGAACATGTTGCTTCAAGCTATGAGCGGCTGAACTCTTGAGTTTTAGGGTTTTGATGAATTGTTTATGAATTCATGTTGATATTGTAGACTCCTCATGGTTTTGTTGTAATGATTATAATTTTCTTTGTTATTGTGCTTAACTCTTGTTGAATAACCATGTTTAAATGCTAGGTTAGATGTATAATTGAAAGATTGTATGTTTAACTTAGATCCATAATAAAGAATTGTTGTTAATCTCTCATGAAAAATAGTTAGGTTAACAATGAAAATTGTTAAAGATTATTCTTAATGCCATGTAGTTTGTATTGATTTTAAGAGATTAGTAATCAATTGAGTTGCATGAGAAAAGGTTGTTTTTGAGAGAAAATAACTTGGATTGATGTTTCTAGACTAAAACATAAGAATTGCAATAAAATCCATGAACGCTAAAATATTGCATGATAAAGTAAACAAGGATTCATTACCCTAGATGTCACACCCCTTCCCGAACTATCCTCATGTATCCCGAGACGAAGCATGAGGACAGCAGTCATCGACCCTATTATCGACTTCCACTGTCGAACTTCCCTTATGCCTGTTTAACCACTCTTCCTAGGACAGCGATACCATTAACTCTTGACAAACCTCGACTTCGATCAGCAACGGGAACTGTCATGCTACCTGAAAAATGGAAAACATATGAAAGAGTGAGCTAAAAGCCCAATGAGTGACAGATTTTGTAAAACTATCTTCAGTTCGAATGAGGCGTGTTCAAATTATTGTACACCATAGTCATAAAACATGGATTCAAATCATCATCACCGTAAAATCGTACTTTCCAACTTCTTAGTCAAATAACATAAGTACGTTCCAGAATAGTTGTATATGAAATCAATTTGTTCTTTAAAAATTTCCCTTAGTTGAGGCAGAGCAAAACTCAACGCTCTCAACGTTGAAAACATCCTTAGTTGGGGTGGAGCAAGACTCAACACACCCAACGTCGAAATCATTCCTTGCTCGATGCGGAGCAGAACTCGACGCACCAGCAATATCAACCTCTATGTGCACATAGGAAAATGGCGGGTTGCCCAAGTACCTTCTCCATGTCCCTCAGTACTGGGTCCTGGGGAAACTGACATGCCTTCTCATGTCCTTCAGCATTGAGTCTCCTCTAAAACATTTTAGAAACCAACATTTCACATAACTAGTTTATATGAAATCTTTCGTGAAAAATAAGATATTCCTCGGTAAACTACATTTCACAACATGCTTTTCAACAACTTATAGAAAACAATAAGACATGCCTTGTGAACTAAATATATTCAAGCATAATGCTTTTAAAATAAACACTTTTCTTCAAATCATAGCTCAGAATAAAATCAGAATAACATTTCCAATAAAACATTTTTAAAGAAAGAAAAGTGTCACTCACTAAACACTTAAGGATAGTTTCTCCTCTATCTCGAGCTTGTTGGACGTAGCATTCTAACCCTGGAACGCAAGGCCTTATATTCCACTGGCAGCTCGGTTGGTCGCAACCTTGCCCTTGGACGCAAGGTTGATAGCTAACGCAAGGTGCTTCCCAACTCTTTTTTACTTCTCTCTTTGGATGCGTCGACCGCGTAAGGTCCAACTTGGACGCATCGTTCACCTTAAATGCATCATTCGTCTTAAACGCAAGACTGACCCTTTTAGACGCAAGACAACTTCGTTAACACAAGATAGAGCTAAGATATCAAAATATCTTCTCTCTTGGTTGCAGACTTCTACTACGGACGCAAGGATTCCTTCTTTTTCTCAAGAATTCTCACTTCAGTATCATCATTCACTCCTTTCCTCTCAAGGTCCTATTTATAGCTTTGGAGTAGAGGGTTGGTCATACTACTTCTCCTCTCTTTCTACCACTTGTTTCCACATGTCAGCTACAACTTAACCAACCATGTATTTATCCAAGCGTCACCTTGCATGCAATAGTTAACATGCCTTCTAACACCTTCCGTTTATAAGGTGTCAACTTTATATGAAGCCACCTAGCCTTTATAAGCTTATCTCATATGCCCAACATATTCTAATATACAAACTATTCATTCAATCTTACTGCCCCTATGCGTCCACTGAATTTTCTTTAAGGTTTTAGCTTCATTATTTAATTCCTTTACTCTTCGCCATAATACCTTTGAATCCGTTTCTCCATCGCTTACTACTAGGCGTCAATGTCCTAAATGCTCAATACAACCTTACCGCATCGCACCATGCATCCAACTTTCTTCCTTTTAAGCTCTTGGTTACATCCTATACATTTACCCGAAATCAAAGTTATATTTCCATTTACCATGGAATTTAGCTCCTCAAAGCATAGTGCATAGCAACCCTTCGATCATAATTACCTTAAACACTAAATGTCCTTACTTTTGGCATAGACTTCCTTATCAACACCAAAATCCTTACTAACGCATAATAACCCTTCAATGCATGCTGCTCACACCTTAAGGTTCTTTGGTTTCTCTTTTCTTTCTAGCTTAACACCCTCCAAAACCTAATCCCATAGCTTGTTAATTTCGAAGACTAAGTGTGAGCCATGCGTTTCCCCTTTTTCCTAATTCTTGTTTCCTTTCCAAAATTCAATATCAAATTCCCTCTAAATTAAAGTACCATACTTTAACGCTTTACCACCTAAGCATTAACCGGACTATGCTCAAAATACATCTATGCCTCCAATCCTTCATTCTCACTCTTAGTGAAATATCCATTCTTTTCCTAATATTATGCGTTCAACTAGTCTTACTTCTTTCTTTACTTCTTTTCTTACTAGCCATCTTAAGAACTCTGAGATAGAGTCTTACACTAGAACACTCTTTGACTCTTGTGTTTCTTACTTTATTTGCTTTCCTTATTTAGTTTTATTTCCTAAAACAAAACTTCAATTCCAATCCTCAAATAAAATTGATTCGATTCTAGAATAGCTAAGTAACTTAAACCTTCACAATTGGATCTTTAGTGGAACGATATTTGAAATTCACTGTCTTATATTATAACTTGACCCGTACACTTGCGTTTAACACTTAAAGTGCGCATCAATTTTTTGGCGCCATTGCCGGAGATCCAAAGAACGGGTTTGTTTGCATAATATTCTTTAGAATAAATAGATCTTAATTTGATGTGTATATTATTAGGTTGATTATTTTGTCGGTTTATGCATCGTGATAATACTAACATTCTCCCTCTTAACCCCTAGATTGATAGAACCTATAGAAGGAATCTAAGGGTTCTACACAATCAAACCAAGGAGATGGCAGAGGAGATTCCAAAGGATATTCAGGACTACTTCCAACAGATGTTACCGGTAAATCAACCCGGAATAATGAATGTGCCCATCAATGTCGACAATTTCGAGTTGAAACCGGGGTTGATCCAAATGGCTAGAGAGTGCCTTTAGAGGAAGAACTAATGAAGATCCTTATAAGCACTTACGATCTTTCTTGGAGATATGCGAAACGATAAAGATGAACGGTGCTTTTAACGATGCTTTCAAACTAAGACTTTTTCCTTTCTCTTTACAAGACCGAGCAAAGGATTGGTTGGAAACCTTACCTCCGGATAGTAACACTACATGAGAGATTATGGCTCAAGCTTTCTTGAACAAATATTATCCACCGGCAAAATCTCAAAGGCAAAGAATGGATATTGGAACATTCTGCCAACTTGAGGATGAACAACTTTGTGAAACTTGGGAAAGGTACAAGGATTTGTTGAGGAGGTGCCCTCAACACGACTATCCGAATTGGCTACAAATTTAACTCTTCTACAATGGATTGTCAAGCTCAACCAGATCCATTCTAGATGCAACTGCCAGAGGCTCAATATTTTTAAAGAATGCTCAAAAGGCCTATACCATACAAGAAGACTCGACCACTACATCTTACAATTGGCCATGTGAACAGTCTTCCCCAATCATCCCAAAAGCCATCGGACGATATGAGATGGACGAGGTAATTCTCTAAAAGCTCAATTGGCTTCTCTCACTAATGCTTTATCTAAATTGTCCCAAGGAAGCCAAGCCTAAGCAAGTCAACCATCCATAGCTTCCCTTGCGGCCATGGCAAGTCAACAAGAGCCAAGTGAGTTAGAGGTGGCCAATTATGTGGATAAAGGACAATACCGAGGTCAACAACAACTCCCAACTCACTATCATCCCAACTTGAGGAATCATGAGAATTTCTCAAATGTTAACAACAAGAATGTGTTGCAAGCACCTTAAGGATTCAATATAGTGGGGAATGCAAAGACATCATCATTGGAGGACATAATGCTTGACTTTGTCAAAGAGTTGAGATCGAGGACAACCAGATTGGAGAATTCAAGCCATAGCAAGCACCGTACAGAACCAAGGTGAGGCAACCAAAGCTTGGAGGTTTAACTTAGTCAAATGGCCACATCTCTCCACATAATGCAAAAAGGTAAATTTCCAAGTTGTTCGGAGAAGAACCCAAAGAGGAATGTAATGCCATAACCCTAAGGAATGGCAAGGAGTTGAACAAGCACATCATGATAGATGATGATGAGCTTCCACAAGAAGAGGATGAAGCCATCATTGAAGATGCTCAAATGCAAAAAGAGAGTGCACCTAAGGAAAAGAAGAAATCACAGACAAACATAGGAGTACTTCTAACTCTATTTCTTTTATCCCTAACACTTCACCTTTTCCTCGAAGATTTCAAAAGAAAAAGATTGATGCTCAATTTTCTAAATTCTTAGACATATTTGAAAAGTTGGAAATGAGCCTTGCCAAGTTCATGAAGGAGGTGTTGTTTAAGAAGAAGAGGTATGGAGATTACGAAACAGTTGCATTAACCGAAGAATGGAGCGCCACAGTACAAAGAAAATTGCCTCCAAAATTAAAGGATCCAGGCAGTATCCATGGAGTTTCTCTATCTCTTGTCATTTAGGCAATAATTTAGTTAATACAGTGCTTTGTGATCTTGAAGCTTCTATTAAATTAATGTCTTTATCCATGTTTAGGAAGCTCGATGGTGGAGAGGTGCAACCAACTACCATATCCTTACTTTTAGCCGATCGATCATTTGTTCATCCCTACGGCATTGTGGAGGACGTCTTAGTCAAGGTGGGCAAGTTTATCTTCACAGCAGACTTTGTGATACTAGACATGGAGGAAGATGCCGAAGTCCCCCATAATTCTTGGGAGACCTTTCTTGGCCACCTGAAGGGCCCTCATCAACGTACAAGAGGGAAAGCTCACATTCCGCCTTAACGATGAGGAGGTAGCATTCAACAACTATAATGCCCTAAAGCATCTGGATGTAAAAATGTATGAGCATCATGAACCAAGCACAAAGGTAATATTACCCCCTCTTCTAGTAAGAACTCTAGGCATGATGATCCTCCTTTGAATGGTAAGACTAATGGTATGCTTGATGTTAAATTAGAAAATTCTATGAAGCACGTTTCTAGTTGTGATAATGCTCCTAGTTCTTCTTGCATGCCTCCAAAACCTAAAATGAATTATGAACAAATCATGGAGAAGCATGTTAAAAATAAAGTGGTGAGTCCGGTAATATTTCATAATGATGACACCTTAATGCTACTTGATTACGTTAGTAAAGATGATATAAAACTTGACAATGAATTGTTGACCAACCCACTAAATGTTAATGAATATGTTTGTAAGTGTCAATGTAAGCGAAAACTAAATTTCTTAGGTGATCCAACGCATGGAATGAAGAAATCACCTTGGGATCCGCCATGACTTGAGAGCCCTGTCTAGCTAGAAGATGTTAAACCAAGCGCTATTAGGAGGCAACCCAATTTTATTGCCTTATTTATTTTTCTTTTTAGTTTTATTTTCAATAAATCTTTGAGTCACTCATATGCTTTCATACTTTTTAGGATCTTGGTTCATCACACAAAGTACTCCTTACACAAGCCTGTTTGGTGGCTTCCCGCTTGCTCCCAGGCTTGTTCTTTTCTTATTAGATGCTCTTATGCATTGGGGAGAATGCATGATTCTAAGTTTAGGATGGGAGGTTTCACTCGTACTTTTGTGTGTTTTCTTATCTTGCTATGCATGTTTGTGAAGGGTTAATGATCATATACATGTTAATGAAATTTTGAAAATTTTTTGAAAATTTTGGAGCTTTTAAAGTGAATGGGAATGTTTTTTTATGGTTGTCCGCTTTGATGTTGATTGGCCATGATGAATTCAAATTTGCATCATAGATGACTTATTGTGGAAATAGAATAGCATTATCTTGAGTTAAATTCATTGAAGTCCGTCTTAAAATCTCTCATATTCTTGAGCATGTAGCCACTTTAATTTCCTTGCGACGGTCCGGGACGAGGTGGTACTTGTGATATTTCGGCTTGGGACGCCTTTTATTTGGCAGTTTTATGGATGTTAAATACCTTAGAATCTTTAACTGAAAAAAGGATTAAGTTGGGTGTATTTGGTTGTCACTCTAAAAGGCCCCACTGGTTAGAGAGTAGAAATGCATGATAGTTTATAATCTTAGACTAAGGAAAAAGAAAAGAATATACATGACGTTGAAAAAAAAAAAAAAAAGAGAAGTGCACACAAAAATATATGAGCTTTATATGCCTATCTTTTTAGATGTTAAACTTGTAATGTGTATGCATGGATGGGGGTAAAATGAGCTGCCTTTGTTGTGATCAGTAAGGACGCTTGGGAATTGACTAGGTACGAATCCCTACAGTGAATGTGTGAAAGGTAATGCCCCTGGGTTTTGAATGCAAGTTTAGGACCTTTGAAAAAAATATACGATTGAATGGTACCTTACTGGACATATTACTCACTTGAAATGTGTGGATGCTTGAAGATTGGTGCATGAGCTAGAGTAGGGGAAAACTAAAAAAGCTCTCTTAAGTCCCAATTTTAGTTTTAGCATTTTAAATTGAATGAGGCTTGCACACACATACATGGGAGATAACAAGATTTGGCCTTGAATGACTGTAACAATATAGATATGCTTGCATGTTTCTACTTAAGCTCTAAATGCTATTCTCTGAGACATGAGTCAATTGCACATTTCGTCATCTAAACTCCCTTTATTTCATTCTATTCTTTGCTCGGGACTAGCAAATTTCCAAGTTTGGGGTAGTGAAAAGCGCTTCAAATGTGCTTTCTATTCTCTCAAATTAAGGAAGTTTATATTAGATTTCACTTGTTTGCTAGTGGTTTTCAAGTCAAAATAAAGAAAATTAGAAGTAAAAGCCAAAAGATCAAAATCGAGCCAGAATTCAGTGAAGAAGTGAAGGAAACTCCAAGGCTGCCATGGGTAGCACCGTGGCGCTTTTTTCCGAAAGCAGAAGACATTTCAGTGTAGTGTCGCCGCCGCAACACTGCGGTACGGCGACCGAGGGTAGCTTTCCATGAGTTAGCGCCGCTGCGCCAGCTTTCCATAATTGAAGATATGGTATTTTTCGAAAGATTTATTGTGCAACCAACTCTATAAATAAGAAGGTTTCCAGTAGTGCCAATCACCAATCTATAGAGAAAAAGAAACACAAGAAGAAGAGAATTCGAAGAGTTCAAAGAGTGAGTTAGCTGCAAGGAAGAAAGAAGAGAGTTCGAGAGAGAGTCGTAGTGCCGTTCGAGTTTCGACGTGAAGGCCAAGGAGATCGTGACGGTGCTTCCTCAATCAAGAGCCTCTTTTCAGTAGAGTTCTCTTTCTTTACACTCTTTCTTCATTTATATTGTTTGAACATATTGCTTCAAGCTATGAGTGGCTAAACTCTTTAGTTTTAGGGTTTTGATGAATTGTTTATGAATTCATGTTGATATTGTAGACTCCTCATTTGTTGTAATGATTATACTTTTCTTTGTTATTGTGCTAACTTTTGTTGAATGGCCATGTTTGAATGTTAGTTTAGATGTATAATTGAAAGATTATATATTTAACTAGATCCATAACAAAGAATTGTTGTTAATCTCTCATGAAAATAGTTAGGTAACAATGAAAGTTGCTAAAGACTATTCTTAATGCCATGTAATTTGTATTGATTTCAAGAGATTATAATCAATTGAGTTGCATGAGAAAAGGTTGTTTTTGAGGGAAAATAACTTGGATTGATGTTTCTAGACTTAAACATAAAAATTGCAAGAAAATCCATGAAGCCTAGAATATTGCATCATAAAGTAAACAAGGATTCATTATCCTAGAACTCTCTTTGATTCTTGTGTTTCTTACTTTATTTGCTTTCCTTATTTAGTTTTATTTCCTAAAACACAACGTCAATTCCAATCCTCAAATAAAATTGATTCAATTCTAGAATAGCTAAGTAACTTAAACCTTCACAATTGGATCCTCAGTGGAACGATATTCGGACTTTACCGTCTTATATTATAAGTTGACCCGTATACTTGCTGTTAATAGTTAAAGTGCGCATCACTTGCTTAATAAAATATTTGTATTCAATCACATATTCTGCAAATAAATCATTTATTTTCAAGAATGGTGTTGAAATTTGTTCAACAAAATTAGAAAGTAATTTATATGTGCCAAGACTGTTAGCAACAAATTTGCTCCTTAATACTGAATTATTCAAAACAGCAACGACACAAAATAGAAGACTGAAAATTTCTCCTAAAAAAGGGCCCATCTTTGGCATCTAAGACTAGGCTACATAAATCTCAATAGGATTGAGAGATTGGTAAATAATAATGGACTTCTAAAGAAGTTAGAAGAAGATTCTTTACCAATAATGTGAGTCATGCCTTTAAGACAAAATGACTAAAAGACCTTTTATTGGAAAAGATTATAGAGCCGAAGAACCTTTAGAACTTGTACATTCAGATCTTTGTGGTTTAATGAATGTTAAGGCTAGAGGAGGTTTTGAATACTTCATTTCTTTTATGGATGATTATTCAAGATTTGGGTATGTTTACCTAACGTGATGTAAGTCTGAATCTCTTGAAAAGTTAAAGAATATAAGACTGAAGTTGAAAACTTGTTAGGTAAAACAATAAAGACACTTCGTCTGATCGAGGTGGAGAGTATATGGACTTAAGATTCCAAGACTATATGATAGAACATGGAATTACATCCCAACTCTCTACTCCTGGTATACCTCAACAAAATAGTGTATCAGAAAGGAGAAATGATGTGACACCTTAACCTTTGACCTAGTTGCTTAAGACACATAAAGAAAGGAAACTAGGGTAAAGGGTGTAAACTTGGATCACAAGCCTGTGGAGTTGGAAAAATTTAGAGGCAGAAAAACTGGGCTTGTGGAGTTAGCCAAAGTTTAGCCAGTTTAAGGGACCCTATGTGTTGGAAGAAAAAGGAGGAGAAAGGAATTTGTGTCAACTTGAGTTTTGAGTTAAGAATAGGTCATAGGTGAGTTTGGAAGAAAACCACGTTAAGTGATTTTTGAGTCTTGAATGACAAGATCGTGACCTATCAGCTAAGGAAACCTTCTAAGTGTCATAACTAGGCTTGAAGAACTCAACTATACTATAAAAAGGCTAGGTTTGGACCCATAAGCTTGAGGAAAAGAGAGGAAATCACACTAAGTTCTAAAGAAGGTAGAGTTGGAAGCATAGTGAGGAGCTAGTTATGAGTTAGACACATACTTGGAAAGAGAACCACCATGTTGGATCCATGGTTGGTGTTGTGGATGCATGGTGACCCATTTTTGGAGGAAATTGGCTAAGTGTGGGATGAATTGAAGAGTTGAGAAGCAATCTTAAGGAAGGCAAAGTTGGGTTGAACACATACTAGGGAAAGATGGTTGAAAAATAGCCAAGTGCATAAGAGGGGAAAGTTGGAAGCATAGGCTCGAGCGGCACAAGATGGACACATAAGTGAGCAATCAAGGAGTCCATGGGACCATGTTGAGGAGTCATGGACTCATGGACCAAAGAAAAGAAGGAGGTGGATGCATACATAAAAGAGTTCGAGGAAACCACACACAGTGAGTTTTGTGGTAGAAATTTAACTAAGTATGAGAACCTCAGATTAATTGGACGAATACCTCCTGATTTTGGCTAAGTGTTGGATTCTTAAAAGGAGCTTGGACGCATAGGAGGAGGAGGTGAACGCATAGGAGGGTGTTGGCTGGGCTAAGTATAGGAGGATTGGAAGAAGAAAAGAAAGCAAAAGAAGCCAAACCCGAGAAGCATCACCACGCATGGTATAGAGAGGTTGGACGCATGATCCTTATTCTGGGACTAGGTTGAATGCATGGTTGAGCATTTTCGTACTAAGTGGCTTCATTTGGACATAACACTTCATAAGTAGGAGGTGTTGGGGTGCATGACAAGAACACCATGCAAAGAAGCACTTGGTTGGACGCATGAGGTGTTCTTCATGCATGGTGACATGTGGGAGCTAAGTGTCAAGCTTAGAGGGAAGGTTAGATGACAAGGCTTGTGACAACCCAACTTTTAGCAACCGATGCGTTGAAAAGTCCGAAGGAGAGGAATAAAAGACCACATTGGACGCATGGTCAAGACTGAAGTAACGCATAGTAAAAGTGGACGTATAGGAAGTACTCAAGCACTTAAAGGGAAAGAAGTGAGACGCATAGACTTCTATTATAAGATATTTCTAAGTGATGGAAATAGAAGGTGGTGAAGTAGGCATACGAACTAGAACATGTGTTGGACGCATGCTAATTTATCTAAAAGGGAATAGTAAAATAAGGAAAGGTTTAAAAAAATAACCTTGGAAATAATCAAGGAATGACTAAGGATAGGAAGATGGTCATGGACGCAGGATGGAAGTGAATGCAACAGGACCAATGCATAGAGGAAGAGCTTGAGAAGAATTTGTTGTCGTTGACGCTTAGTGGTATTGTGTAAACACTGGATTGTAATAGCGCGACTATACGTTGAAGGTGATCACAAATGGTTGTTGTGAGCTGAAGTAGTCGCCGCGTCGATGGGAGAAGAAACGTATTTGGCTTACCATGCGTTGGTGAGGATGTATGCATTGAGGTCCCTATGCGTTGAGACGGTTATCTTTACGCGTCATAGACGATGATGTAGTTAGTTAAAAGTTAGACAAGTGAGTAGGGAAGCTCAAACCTTGGAGGAAACTCAAGGAACGCTTGAGGGCGCTGTATGGATGAATGGCTGTCTATTTGGAAATAATGGACGAATAAGATGAGTTATAAAGGCCAGGTGGCTCCATATAAACTTGACACCTTAAAACAAGGATGTGTTAAAAAGGCATGTTAGGTGTTGCATGCAAGGTAACACTTGGACAAATGCATGGTTAGTCAGACATGCAGAGCGACATATGGCAATCAAGTGGTAAAAGAGGAGTAGGATGGCAAGATCTCTTTAAATAGGACCCTGGAGAAAGGGTAACGATGGATGATTCGGAAGTAAAAATCCTTGAGAGAAGAAGGAGAACGAAGACAGAAGAAGAAACCCCCTTGCATTGTAAAAGGAGGTCTGCGGCCAAAAAAGAAGACATTTTTGACAACTTAATCATCTGGTGTTAAAGAAGTTATCTTGCGTTGAAGAGGGGTTGACCTTGCGTTGGAAACAAATCTAACATTTAAGGAGAATGTGGTGTTGAAAAGAGATGATGCGTTCAAGGTGACCTTGCGTTCAAGAGAAGTTGACGCATCAGAAAAGAAATAAGAGGAGTTAGGCTGCACTTTACAGTAGCCATCAACCTTGCGTTGAAGGGCAGGATTGTGACCAGCCAAACTGATAGAGGGAGGCCAGTCTTGCGTTCCAGAGTGAGAACGCTGTGACCAACTAAGCTACCGAGAGTGAAAATAGCTAACTAGTGGACTAGAAGCTGAAGCCTTGCGTTAAGAGCTCGAGAAATGGAAATTTGAAAGGAAAAAGGGGGAAATTCCTTAAGAGATTTGTGAGTGACTTTATGGTTTGAAATAAGTTAATTTGAATGTTATTCTCTCCTATATGTTTAATGATATCTTTGAAGTATGAGATGAAATGTACTTTTATGTATAAAACTAGCACATTTCTTTTATGTGAGATAAAGATTGATAATGTATTAGATAATGTTCTAAGTCTCATCAAGCTAGTTGCTACATAATGTTCTGGGAAGTTAAGATATCATGATTATAGTTAATGCGGAGAAACGTATTATGCATGTTTGTGTACTAGAATTATTTGAATGGGACCCAATGCTGAAGGACATGAGAAGGCATATGGGCAGCCCTAGCATCTCTTTTTAAGCTCTTACCTAAGGATATAAAGACGGTGATTGAGTACTTTCCATGGGACCCTAGTACCAAAGGACATGAGAAGGTACACGGGCAGCCCGAGAACACACAGATTTATAAGCAGAATAAAAGAGCAATTGACGCTGATGTGTTGAGATTACTCCACACAGCTAAGGCTTATTGACGTTAAGTGCGTTGAGGTTGCTCCGCCTTAACAAAGGTTCGATGGAAAGATATCCATTTATGTAATAATAATTAAGTACAAATGTGGTTATTTACAAGTTTATGAAGCATGATCTAGCAGTTCCTATAGATGACTGTAGTTATGTTTATTGAGTTGTTTCTTAGTTAGTCACTCACTCAGCATTGTAGCTCATAATGTTTTTCTGTTGTTTTCTTTCCAGGTAGCAAGCGAGTTCGGGATCCTTTGTCTACACGGAAACCTCGTCTGGGCTGTTCTTGACGGAAATGGTTGGACAGTGAACCTTACAGAAGAGTCAAGGTTGCTGTCTTCACACCTCTTCTCGGGTTGAGAAAGGATAATCCGGGAGGGGGTGTGACAAGGCTTGCCATCCAACTTTTATAAATAGGGCCAAAAGGGTAGAGGAGCTCTCATACCATCACAAGCCTCGATTTTCACTAGAGAATAGAGAGAAAGAAGGTTGGAAGAGAGAGTTTGCATTCAAGTAAGGTTGGTAGGCGTCCAAGTTCTGTTTTTCTTACTGACTAAGAGCTGTTTGTGTCCATCAAGCTATCCCAAGCGTCCAAGGAAGGCTGCCCTATGTCCATCTTAATTGTGTAAAGAGAAAAGAAGTTGCCATGCGTCCAACTTGATCTGCCCTGCGTCTAAGGGAGTTCTCTACATCCAAGGAGGAAATTTCTTGCATCCAAGAAGTTGTTTTAGGGTTTCTGAGGTTTTCTAGTTGCTGTTTTCTTAGTGCCAGAGACTCGGGAGAAGCAAAGAAGGATCATGACTAAGATAGAGGAAGGAACCCTAAGTTGGATGACTACGTTCACTGTAAGTTGATTTCCTTTTGCGAGAGAACGTAAGTATATTTCTTATAAATACTTGTTAATAGGACACTTATAAGCTTATATTTGATAGCTGAAATGTAAGCACTGACTTGTAAAACCAAGTGTTGGCGAGGGCAATGCGATTGAGGTTATGCGTTGCTAGAGGAAAAGTAGCCGAGAAGTAGAGCAAAAATTTTGGTTAAGTGTTGGCAAAGACCATGTGTTGGTGAATGTAGTGGGAAGTTGAAGTATTTAAGAAACCATGCGTCATTGATTGAATCACAAAGGGTGTGAGCTAAAGCAGTCGTCGCATCGAAGAATAAGGGATCATTGTCGGAGAAAGATATATGCTTGAACCATGCGTTGAAGTCACCATGCGTCGAAGACATCCATGCGTTGAAGTTACCATGCATCAAAGATAGCCATGCGCTGAAGTCATATTGCGTCTAAGACAGAACGGTCTTGACGCGATGAAGCTAGTGATGTGAATGAATATGTTGTATGCGTTGGATGTAGGAGGCGCCAAGAACATTATGAGCTGAGAATGGTTAGTTGCTGAAGACACTGGAGGAGAACATAGACATGAGTGCCTTACGTCGAAGGAAAGACCAGCGCCAACCTACGGTGAGGGGTAAGTCGGCATTATCATCTTGGTACTTGTGAGGGATAAGTTGGCAGTATATATATAGGTGAGTTTAATTATTTTCAGACATTTCGAGAACTTAAGTGAGTTCCATCTTTCAGAGAAACCACCAGAGAAGGAAGAGGAAGGTGTTCTTATAGATTTTGGGCGAAATTCTACTTGTTTTGGTGCTGAAATCCGAACTGGAACAGGAGACCGATTGTAGACGCACAGACTGAACAGTGGTTGTTGTTTGGAGTAGAACAACTCAAGGAAGCCGAGTTTGGGGCTGAAAGTTTGAGGTTAGTAAGTTAACATAATTCCTAACAAGTATTATGAAGGATGGTTAAGCTGAAATTGAGGTTAATCACATGAATCTTTAGGTAAAAGCAGGAACTACAGAACTGCTATGTAATCCGGAGCAACGCGGAGTAATTTTGGCATAACTAGAGAACGAAAAAGAGTTAAGCCTTGAAATTTTGAGGTAAGCTGTGGAACTTAATTCTTTACAAGTTTGTAGAAGAGAATAAGTCTTAATATGGGCTGGAAATGCACTTTTTTAGCAGGGATTAAGCAGAAACAGCAAAGCTGTAACAGTCAGCCTTGTTAAGAAGAAGATAAAATTCAAATGTTGGTATAATAGCAAAAGTGAGCTGCAAGCAAAGTGTTCTTTGAATTGAAGTCTAACAGAAGGGTAAGCAACAGCTAGAAATAATAGCCTTAGTGTTTAAAGCTTGAGAATGAACTAATGGAAGTTTGACCACATGATAAACTATAGGCATTGTGCTTATGATAAGTTGTTGTTTATGTTTTGATGAATGGAAAAGAAGTATAACAAGGGAAAATATCTATTTCAGGCCAAGAGGAAATAGGAAAGGCGTATAATCCACTCAAGGCCTAGGAAGAATTGTGAGTGACACTTCTTTTACTTTTAAACGATTTTGTTGCACATGATAGTTCGGTTTTCCAATGAAATGTGATTTTGTGATTAAATGCTTTATGAGGCATACGTTATGTTCTTAAAGCTATTGAAAAGCATGTTTATGAGATGTTATTGATATAATAATTGCCCTGTATTCTTATGAACGATTTGTATACGAACAGTTTGTATGAAATGTTATTTCAAAAAAGGAAAATGTTTTAGAGGAAGCTCAATGCTAATAAGGCATGTGAGTTTCCCTGGGACCCAGAGCTTGGGCAACCCGCCTATAAAATGTTTTAGAGGAGGCTCAATGCTAGCAAGGCATGTGAGTTTCCCTGGGACCCAGTACTCAAGGACATGAGAAGGTACTTGGGCAACCCGCCATATTCCTATGTGCACATAGAGGTTATATGCTGGTGCGTTGAGTCTTGCTCTGCATCGAGCCTTATATGTTTTCGACGTTGGGGTGTTGAGTTTTGCTCCACTTCAACTAAGGGAAAAGTACTGCACTTAAACCGTTTTCTTATGATTTGCTGAGAATCATGTATGAAGTGATAAGGGCAATTAAGTTTGTTTTAACTAATATATTTGAAGTGATTACATGTTTTATGTTTGAAGTTGATCATAGTTTTACTACTGATGGTTTCCGAACTAAAATGGTTTGTTAAAATTGTCACTCACTGGGCCTTTAGCTCATGTTTTCAATGTTTTCTTTCCCCTCCAGGTAGCAAGGACGTTTCTGGTGCTTTGCCTACTCCCACTCGCCCTACTTAAACTTCGAGACACTGAATAATTCGACTTGTTGAGGTGTTAGTTGTATGTTAAACCTTAATTTGGTGGCATGTAGATATGTATGTATAATCTTACCAGGTGTTGAACTATGGGTTGTGCAAGGACATGTAAAAGAGTTGAGAAAATTCATTTTTGGCTTGTATATACTTTCCTTTATATTATGTTTTAAAATGTCTTAGAATGTGGAGATTACATTGTGAACAGTTTAGAATGTGTGTAAAGGAATGGATGGTATGCGTCCCATGAGGGGTGATGTATACTATCCTCATGTCTCCTTTCAGGTTGTGCAGGTAAGCTTGGGAGGGGGTGTGACATGAAATGTTATTAATGTCCGTGCTATGGTGAGATAACGGATAGTATATAGTATATCAAGCTTGTTGGATATTAGGTTATATTTTCGATGCTAAAGGATTGTATGAAGGCATTGATGAACAAGTTATATTCCAATGTTGAAGGACCTTGAAATGGATTGATGATGACGGTCATGACTAGAACCGAGATTCGACACCTCACTGGATAGTTAGAGGGTCGGAAGGACCTAATTTCTAAGCCTGTGGCGGCGATCTCCTTGTAGGATGGTTAAGGGCAAACTATGCCTTGTTCCTGAGCCTACAAGAAGTATCGAGAAGATGGTCAGGAGGCTGACGAGCCTAGCTCCTAAGCCTTGAAGGTAAGACTATGTGCATATAGAGAACAGATGAATATAGGAATGATGAGATTAGCTGAGCCAGGTAGCCAGCAGGATAAGTAAAGGATTTGCTGTGCCAGAGGTGCTAGCAGGAGAAGGATTCTGGAAATAACCCTATGGGAGAAGTTTGTGTATAAAGCTCGATATAGTTAGAGTTATACTTGCTTATGATTCGTATTACAATTATTATGATTATTATTATGTTGAAAGGGTTGGTAAACCCTAGTTTATCCAATCACTCACTAGGCTTCATAGAAGCTCATTCTTTTCTTATGTTTTTCTTTCCAGGTAGCAAAGGGGTTCTCGTTGCTGATCGAAGTCGAGGTCTGTCGAGAAATAATGTGCACTTCATCGAAAACGGCAGATTAAACTAAAGAACTAGAGTCATGTCTTTTGTAAAAAATTTGATGAAGAGTTGTAATAGTAAATTATGCATGTTAATATGAGTTAAATTTATTTATGTTTATCTAAGTTACTTTGGCTAGTTTGGGAAAAGGGTAAAGGTTCGACAGTAGATGTCGTAAGAGGGTCGACATCTGCCGTCATCACGCCCTATCTCGAGTCACAGAGGGGTGGCTCAGGGTAGGTTGTGACAAATAGAACCTTGTTGGTCATGGTTAGGTCTATGATGAGCTATGCTCATTTATCTGATACTTTGTGGGGTTGTGTAATAGAGATTGCAGCAACGTTCCATCAAAAAGTGTTTCTAAAACATCTTTTAAATTATGGAAAGGTCGTAAAGGCATTTTACGGCATTTTAGAATTTGGGGATGTCTGACACATGTGTTGGTCATGAACCTAAAGAAACTGGAACCACGTTCGAGGGTGTGCCTATTTGTAGACTATCCCAAAGAAATTAGAGGTGGTCTCTTTTATGTTCCAAAGATAATAAGGAGTTTGTATCGACAAATGCTATGTTCTTAGAGGAACATCATATAAGAGATCACAAACCGCACAGAAAATTATTATTATGTGAAATTTCCTATCATAATGACAATACTCAATAAGAGATGTTGACAATTCTAATACATCAACAAGAGTTGTTAATGGTGCTAGTTCATCTAGTCAAAATTCCTCTCAAGAGTTGAGAGAGTCTCATCATAGTGGGATAGTTATATCTCCTCCTATACAATATATAGGTTTGACAGAAGCCCATGTCATCATATCGGATGATGGCATTGAGGATCCATTATCCTTTAAACAGGTAATGGAAGATATTGACAAAGATGAATGGATCAAAGCCATGGATCTTGAAATGGAGTCTATGTATTATAATTCAGTTTGTGATATTGTAGATCATCTTGATGGGGTAAAACCTATAGGTTGCAAATGGATCTACAAGAGAAAAAGAGGTGTAGATGGAAAGGTACATACCTTTAAAGCTAAACTTGTGGCAAAGGGGTATACCCAAGTCGAAGAAGTTGACTATGAAGAAACATTTTCTCTTGTTGCCATGATAAAGTCTATCCGCATTCTATTGTCCATTGCTGCATATTATGTATATGAAATATGGCAAATGGATGTTAAGACTGCTTTTCTAAATGACAATCTTGGTGAGAGCATTTACATGAATCCACTAGAAGGATACATAAAACAAGGACAAGAGCAAAAAGTTTGTAAGCTGAAATGATCAATTTATGGATTGAAACAGGCATCAAGATCTTGAAACATAAGGTTTGACAATGCTGTCAAATCTTATGGCTTTGAACAAAATATTGATGAGCCATGTGTTTACAAGAAGATCATCAAAAGTACTATTACTTTTCTAGTGTTGTATGTAGATGATATTCTACTAATTGGGAATGATATAGGTTTTCTTACTGACATTAAAAGTTAGCTATTTGCTCATTTCCAAATGAATGATTTGGGAGAAGCGCAATTGAAAAGCTCTTTTTATTCTCTTAAATTAGGCGAGTTTATATTAGATTTCACTTATTTGCTAGTGGTTTTCAGGTCAAAATAAAGAAAATAAAAATTGAAAGCCAAAAGAACCAATTCGAGCCAAAATCATGTGAAACAGAGAAGAAAATCACCAAACTGCCAAAAACAAGGTAGCACCACAGCAGCGACTCAGCACTGTCGCGACAATTTTTCTCGAGAGCATTAAACAACCTCAGCACAACAGCACCGAAGCAACGTTGCGGCACAACATCGAAGGTAGGCTTTTATGACGCACAATGTCATGATGCCATCCTACAGTGCGACGGCGCCACCATACAATGTTGGACAGCGCAGCGGCGCCATTGACTAACGTCGAGGCGCCATCTTTCCTTATTTGAAAAATTTACATTTTTGGAAAGAATTTTGGGCGGCTAACTCTATAAATTGAAGGGTTTCCAACAGCCCTAAAAAGACACCAAGAGACACAAGAAAAAGAGAATTGAGAGAAAATACACTAGAGAGTTCCAAAGAGTGAGTTAGTTGCAAGGATGAGAGAAAAGAGTTTGAAAGAGAGTTTTGGTGCCGTTCGAGTTTCTCACGTGAAGACCAAGAACATCTTGGCTGTTCCTCCTAAATCAAGAGCTTTTTTTAATAGAGTTTCCTTTTCTTTACACGCTTTCTTTCGGAACTTTTAATGATTGAATAAGGAAAGAGAAGATGACTACTTTAGTTTTGTACTTTGTTCATATTGTTTGTGAACATGTTGCTTAAAACTATGAGTGGCTAAACTCTTTAGTTTTAGGGTATTCATGAATTGTTTATAAAGTTATGTTGACATTGTAGACTCTTCATGATTTTGTTGTAATGAGTATGCTTTCCATTGTTATTGTGCTTAATTCTTGTTGATTGGACATCCTTGAATGTTAGATTAGATGTATGGTTGAGATAATTGTATGTCTAATTGGATCTATAACAATTAATTGTTGTTAATCTATCATGAAAAAGTTAGGTTAAGAATGAAAGTTATTAAAGACTACTCTTAATGCCATGTAATTTGTATTGGTTTCAATAAATTAGTAATCAATTAAGTTACATGAGAAAATGTTGTTTTTGAAAGAAAATAACTTGGATTTATATTTCTAGATCTAAGCATATGAACTGCACTAAAATCCATGAACTTTAGAATGTTGCATAATGCATTAAACAAGAATTCATTACCCTAGAACTCTCTTTCTCTCTTGTGTTTCTTATTTACTTGCTTTCCTTTTTAGTTTTTTCAAAGTCACAACTCAAGATCGAATCCTCAAATAAAATTGATTCAATTTTAGAATAGTTAAGTAATTTGAGCTTCACAATTGGATCCTTAGTGGAACGATATTCGAAACTTAACCGTCTTATATTATAACTTGACCCGTACACTTGCGGTAGACAAGAAAAGTGTGCATCAGCAATATGTCCTTGGCATTCAAATCATAAAAGATCGCAAGAACAAAACACTAGCTTTGTCTCAAGCATCTTATATTGACAAAATGTTAGTCTGATATTAGATGTAAAATTCCATGAAAGGTAATTTGTCTTTCAGACATGGAATTATTTTGCCTAAAGAGCAGTGTCCCAAGACATGTCAAGAGGTTGAGAATATGAGACGTATTGTCACACCCCCTCCTAGGTACCCTTCTAACCCAGGAAAAAGTGTGATGACAGCGGATACCATCCCTCTTACGACACCCACTGTCAACTATAAACTCTGCCTTTACCTAATAAACAATTGTAAACCATAAACTACTTCACACATACACCAGAGTTAACTTGCCATACGCACATTCTTTTCATTCAGTCATATAATAGCATAAAAACACAACTCTCTTAACCCTCTCTATATGTACAACACATGATCTAGATCAATTATTTACAATTTTCAGAATACTAAACACCATTGGTAGACCCAGACGAGATCTTGCATAGGCTAAGCATCCCTAACTCGCTCGCTACTTGGAAAAAAAATAGAAAAACAAGGAAAACGTGAGCTTAAATGTCGAGTAAGTGACTAATTAAAGTTTTTCTCAACAATGTATGAAAATATTAAGTCCAGTCATCTCCATCACTAGCATACGTTAGATTATAGTTGAACCACAACTGATTATCTATGGAAACATTACTCACAAACCGTTTCCTTAAATCTCTTTCCCTAGTGGAGGCTGAGCAAAGCTCACCGCACCCAACGTCGATATTCCTTAGCTAATTGGAGTACTCTCAACACCTCGGCATCAATCAATCACAATCTGCTCACAGGCTAACCCAAGTACCTTCTCCCAGTCCCTCAGTACTTGATCCCCAGGATACTCAAGTGCCTTCTCTACATCTCTCAGCACTGAGTACATGCCTTCACATTGTCCCTCAACATTGGGTTTCTTACAACACTGGATTTCCTACATGCCTTCACATTTTCTGTCACACCCCCTCCCAAATTTACCTACATAACCTGAAAGGAGATGTGAAAACAGTATACATCACCTCTCGTGTGACGCATACCATCCATTCCTTCACTAAATATCCTGAACTGTCCACAATATACGTTTCACACCTTAAGACATTTCGAATATAACACATAGGAAGTTATATACAAGCCGATAATTCAAATCTTCAACTCATTCACATGCCCTTATACAAACCATAGTTCAACCTCTTGTAAATGTACATCTAGGTCTACATGCCACCTAAATAAGGTTTAACATACAAGCCACACTTCAACATAAGTCAGATTTTCTAGAAACTCGAAGCTTAAGCAGGGCAAGTTGGAGTAGGCAAAACACTAGGAACGTCCTTGCTACCTGGAGGGGAAAGAAAACTTGAAAACATGAGCTAACAGCTCAATGAGTGACTAATTTAACAAACTGTTTTAGTTCGAAAATCATCAGGAATAATACTAAGTTCAACGTCATGTTTAAAACATGAAATCACTTCATATACATTAGTTAAAACATACTCAGTTGCCCTTATCAATTCATACATGATTTTCAGCAAATCATAAGAAAACAGTTTAGTTGCAATACTTCTCCTTAGTTGAAGTGGAGCAAAACTCAACACTCCAACGTCGAAAACGAATAAGGCTCGATGCACTAGCATATAACCTCTATGTGCACATAGGAATGTGGCGGGTTGCCCAAGTACCTTCTCATGTCTCTCAGTACTGGGTCCCGGGGAAACTCACGTGCCTTCTCAAGTCCATCAGCACTGAGCCTCCTCTTAAACGTTTTTCCTTTAAGAAGCAACACTTTATACAAACAAATCGTATGCAAATCATTCATAAGAACACAGGGCAACTATTATATCAATAACATTTCATAAACATACTTTTCAATAACTTTAAGAACATAAAGTATGCTTCATAAATCATTTGATCACAAAATCATATTCCATTGGAAAACTGAACTATCATGTACAACAAAATTGTTTTAAAGTAAGAAAAGTGTCACTCACAACTCTTTCTAGGCTTTGAGTGGATTATACGCCTTTCGTATCTCTTCTTGGCCTGAAATAAATACTTTCCCTTGTCATACTTCTTTTCCATTCACTTAAACATAAACAACTCATCATATGCACAATGTTTATAGTTCATGATGCGGTTAGACTTTCATTGGTTTATTCTCAAGCCTTAAACACTAATGCTATTACTGCAAGCTATTCCTTACCCTTCTGTTATACCTTAATTTCAAGAAAAATTTGCGTGCAACTCACTTCTTCTGCCACACCAACGTTTTGAGTCTTACCTTCTCCTTAACAAAGTCGACTACTGCAGCTTTGGTGTCTTTGATTCATCCCTGTTAAAAACACATTTCCAGTCCAAACTAAGATTTCTTCCCTTCTACAAACTTGTAAAGAATTAAGTTCCACAGCTTACCTCAAAGTTTCAAGGCTTAACTCTTTTTCGTTCTCCAGTTAATCCAAAATCACTCCGCGTTGCTCCAGATTGCCTAACAATTCTATAATTGCTGTTTTTACCTAAAGATTCACATGATTAACTTCAATTTCAGCTTTACCATCCTTCATAAGACTTGTTAGTAATTATGTTAACTTACTGACCTCAAAATTTCAGCCCTAAACTCGGCTTCCTCGATTCGTTCTACTCCAAACATCAACTACTGTTTAGTCTGTGCGACTAAGAATCAATCTTCAGCTCCAACTTTGTTTTCAGCACCAAGACGAGTAGAATTTCGCCCAAAATCTACAAGAACACCTTCCTCTACCTTCTCTCATGGTTTCCCTGAAAAATGGAGCCGACTTAAGCTCTCAAAAATGTCTATAAATGATTAAACATTTAATTTATTCACCTATATATACTACCGACTTAACCCTCACAAGTACCAAGATTTATGTTGCCGACTTACCACTCACCCGCAGGCTGGCGCGGGATCCTCTCTTCAACGCAAGGCACTCATGTCAAAATTCTCCTTCAACGCCTTCAGCAACTAACCACACTCAGTGCATGGTGCTCTCAACGCCTCCTATTTTCGACGCATGCAACTCAGTCATTCACACCACTAACTTTGTCGGGTCAAGATCGCTCTGTCTTCAACGCAGTGACTTCAACGCATGGTTCAAGCAACTTTCGACGCATGCAACTCAGTCATTCACACCACTAACTTCGCCGCATCAAGACCGTTCTGTCTTCGACGCAGTGACTTCAACCCATGGTTCAAGCAACTTTCGACGCATGCAACTCAGTCATTCACACCACTAACTTCGTCGCGTCAAGACTGCTCTGTCTTCGACGCAGAGTGACTTCAACGCATGGTTTCTCAAATAATTCAACTTTCCTCTTCATTCACCAACGCATAGTCTTGGCCAACACAGCCAAAATTTTGCTCTCCAAAAATTTTTGCTCTCATTCTCGGCTACTTCTCGGCTACTTTTCCTCTAGCAATGCATGGCCTCAATCTCATTGCTTCTCCCCAACACTTGGTATTACAAGTCAGTGCTTACATTTTCCCTCAGCATTGGGTCCCTTAAAAGAAAAACATTATAAAGCAATAAAGCTATGGGGAATGCTAAACCTGTAACATGAATGGAATCCTACACTCGTGAATATGCTTTGCATAAATAGTTCTTAATAAATCATTTCATGATAAACAAAACAATATTAGCATGAAGCTAATTATATACACAAATATCCCACATGCCTTCTCTTCGTACCTCGGCATTCGGAGCCATTCAAATAAGACTACAATATATCATAAAATCATGAGTTTGTAGTATCTCATACATCACAATACTTTTCATATGCTCACACGCTTTCTTTATTCTTACGCTATAATTCATATTCTCATTCATACTCTAGTAACCTCTCATACATCACAATATTTTCATAGACTCATATGCTACCTTTAGTCTCATCGTCATAAATCACATTTCATATGCTCATATGCTCCCTTTAGTCTTACCGTCATATATCAAATACTTAATCATACTATTGTGACCTTTCATACATCACAACACCAAATATAAGTTCATATGCTTTCATTTACTCACATAATTATACATTTCATACTTTTCTTAAGCCTTACCACCCTACAACACGTACATATTCATATACTTGAGTCCACTCCCACATTGCAATATTAATCATAAGTTCCCATGCTTCCATTCGTCTTATCCTTATTATTCACATACTTTTGCTCAGTCTATATATATATAAATAAATATTGAAACAGCTCATTACCGCACATGGAACACACATAAGGTTCATAAAATCCGATCATGTAAGCATTTATCAACAAATATAATCAAGAAACTATGTTAAAACTAAACACTTTTAGATAGAAAAGTCACTCACGACTTGTCCTAGGCCTTGAGTGGATTGTACACCTTTTCTAGCTCCTCTTGGCCTGTAAATCCACATTTCTCGTGTTAGACTTCTCTAGAATTCCTTTCCATAAACATTAGTTTGCATAATCAGACTCCAAACATGCTTCAGCACCAAGACTCACTTCTCCCAAAACAATTCATAATGAGTGAGATTATAGGTAACCAGTGAGACTACTAGCGAGATTGGGTTACACATATTCAACACTAGCAAGATCATAGTGAGCGAGACTAGCGAGATTCACCTTGAGTAGCGATACCTACTGACACTCAGCGAGATTTGTGAGACGCATATCTCTCTGTGCTACCAGCGACACTCGTCTCGCTACTCACTCTCTAACTTCTCAACAACACTGTAGTTTCAGCAACACTCGACAGCAGCAGTTTCTTCCTTTCCATTTGTTCTCACTTCTATCTGATAAAAATCATGCTTCTAGCCAAATTTAGAACTTCTTCACTTCTACAAACTTGTAAAGAAATAAGTTCTCTAACTTACCTCAAAATATCAGAGTATAATTCCTCTCTGTTTGGGAGATATCTTCAAATTACACCGAGCTACTTCAAATCACCTAGCAAATCAGTAACAATTACCTTCACCATACATTTTACATATTTCTCTTCAAATTCAGCTAAAACATCCTTCATAAAAGTTGTTAAGAATTGAGTTAACTTATCGACCTCAAATTTTCAGCCCTAAACTCAATCTCCACAGAACACTATTCTCCAAATACTGAACATTGTTCAGATTGCACGACAGCAATCAACTCTTCTGTTCAAGCTTCAGTTACACCACCAAAACCAATAGAATTCTACTTTAATTCAATATGAACACATTTTTCTACCTTTCTTCGTTGCTCATCTGCAAAATGAAACCGACTCGAGCTCTGGAATGTGTTTAAAATAATTAACCACTCAACCCACTCATATATATATACTGCCGACTTAACCTCCACTTTTTTTCCTTTCTTTAAACAATTTAATTTCCATTTATCCAAATAACGCAACCTCCTTTAGCATACTTGGTTGCTGGCTCAAGTGCTTAACAAGCTTAGACACATCACAACCTTGAACGCATACCCACACAATGCTACTTCCAATGCCACTAGGTTAGCATCGCCCAATGCATGCTTCTTCACACAGCCTCACCAACGCATGGCTTCAATTCATCAACGCATAGCAACCCTCAACGCATGCTACCTCTACGCCTACAGCAGCAATCCACAAACAACTACCTCCAACACATGACAACAACCTTCAACGCATAGCTGCAGTTCATCACATACAGTAGCTTTCCAACACAAAGTAGCCTTACCAATGCATGGTAACAACCTTCAACGCATAGTAGCCCTATCAAAATATAACAACTTTTCAACCTTACCAATGCATAGTCGTGGCCAACACTCAATAGTTTTTGCTCCTTCACTCTCGGCCACCATTTCCTCTTTACAATGCATAATACATGACTTCTTCCTAGCTTGCCTTCTCCCAACGCTAAGCATGTCTACAAGTTAGGGCTTACACGTATACCCTATGCATCAGTTATGGGCAACCTCATGTATGCAATGTTGTGTACAAGGTCTAACATATGTTATATAGTTGGGAATGTTAGTAGGTATCAATCTAATCCAAGATCTAATCACTGGACAACAGTAAAAACAATTCTCAAGTATCTTAGGAGAACAAGGAACTATATGCTTGTGTATGGGAATAAGAATTTGATCCTTACAAGTTACACTAAATTTAATTTTTAGTCTGATAAAGATTTTAGGAAATCTACGTCATGATCAATGTTCACTCTTCAGGGAGGAGCTATAGTTTGGTGAAGTATCAAACAAGGATGCATTGCTAATTCAACTATGGAGGCTGAATATATAGCTGCTTGCGAAGCTGCTAAGCAAGCCGTATGGTTGAAGAAATTTTTAATTGATTTGGAAGTGGTTGCAAACATGTTTTTTGCCTATCACACTTTATTGTGATAAAAGTGGCAATGTGGCAAATTCAGAAGAACCTCGAAGCCATAAGCATGGCAAGCACATCGAAAGGAAGTATCATTTGATACGAGAAATTGTGCAACGAGGGGACATGATCGTCACGAAGATAGCTTCAGAGCACAACATTACTGATCCATTTACAAAAACTCTTACGGCTAAAGTATTCGAGGGTCATCTAAAGGGTCTAGGTCCACGAGATTTATAACCTCTCAACTAGGGTAAGTGGGAGACTGACTGGTGTATATTTGTATGCCCTAGTTTATTGTATTTACTTACTTTGAAGTCTCTTGTACATCCCACTAGCTTTAGGACAAGTGGGAGACTGTTGGGATTTATATCCTAAATTTTGTAGTGTATCTAAATTTGTAAATAAATTAATAAATAAAGTATTATTTATATAATCATTGTCATTTGTTTGCATAGCTCAAAATCCAATACACTAAGATCCTAGGTTACTTAATGTATCTTGAACAATATGTGGTTGTCATATAATTGGATCATGTTCAAGAAATAACCTAAAGGGTCTATAGTATATGGGTGAGGTTGGGTGCCTCATCCTGGTAATACTATGGATACGACCCACTTTGTAAGTGTTACAAATGTTGTAAGTGTTACAAATGGTTTGATCCAAATCGTTCGTGTAATGCATGTAAGTGAGGGTATCCTATACAATGAGTTTGTATAAGATTGGACCACGATATTAAATCTCTCTTTATAACTCCATTAATTGAAGAGTTTTATATGTCAAATGAGAACTATGTAACTGGATCTCAATCTTGAGTGAATTATGAACTCCTATTCATCAATATCGTACTTTGATTTGTATGAGTGAGAGTGGCTTAGCTTCCGACTCAATATGCCTACCATTTTGAGAATGATGCCGAGTGAGGAGCTCGAAACATAAATTCACAAGATGGAATTCATTCATTTTTTACTCTAGGGACAGTAGATAGGTTGTTCCCTTAAGTATTGATTCCAGGACTTGAACCCAGGCCTCACCCTCTCACTAATTTGGGAAGGACTTTGTTTATGATTGGACCATAAACAGTATTGTTCATTAGAGAATCAGTGGTACTTAAGGTGCAAGAGGTAATTATAGGGTTAAAATGGTAATTTGATCTAGCTGTAATTAGGAACACCTTGTCAAGGATTGACTTACAAAATATGGTTATTCAATGGACACATAAATATACTGTAGTTCATAGGAGTACGGCTATGGGTCTTTAGTGGTATGCCCCATGGTTAATGAATGTTGATTAATATAATTAATAAGTTTAATTTATTAATCTCGAATCATTGGAGTTTATAACTGTTGGTCCATTAGGTCCCTCTGGTAACTTTCAACGGGTTAAACACAAGGAAACAAAGTGATAAAGAATTTGAATATTCAAATTAATCAAGGGAATCAATTGTATATGACATGATTAATATTATGTATGAGATACATCATAAAGTTTATAATGTGAGAATAAACTTTATAATATGAGAATATTAATATTTGAGTAGGATTTAAATATTAAATTAGTATGAATTGGATTCATATTAAAACCATAGGTAATGAGGATATATGTGTATTATGACACATTGACTCAAATATATGATATTTGATTTCCTTTAATTAATTAAATAAGATTTTATTAATTAAATGGTTAATTAATAAATATTTAATTATATATATAAATTAATTAAATTTGATTTATTAATTTATATTAATTAATTAATATAAATTAATAGAGAACGAAAGATTGGTATCTTGAGGATTACATGAAACTACGCAGAAAAATCATTCACACTCTCAACTCTCAAAAGAAGTTCTCTATTCTTCCCTCTTTCTTGGAGAACGAGAGATTGGTACTTTGAGGATTAGATCTACAAAGATATTTAAACTTTTCCCTTTGAATTATTTGATGTGTTTCAAAACACATATATATATATTCTTGTTTTTGTACAAATTCATAAAACTATATTGGAGCAAAGCGATTAAACGCTTCCGCGAAGAGGACTCAAATCCTTTCACCCACACTCTTACACCCATTGCTAATTAGTTTTGTATGTTGAGAAATGTTGTCGCCAATGGAAACATAATAAAACACTATTAAAATTTTGGTGAATAACATACTATTATGTATATATAGCATAATCGTAGTTGCATTTTAATTAACATATATCACATTTTATCTTATACACATTTATATCACTATATAGACTGGCAGCACCACTCTACCTATTGTAGATGACGGGCATTTGAACCAAAATGGATAATAATGTGGATTACAAAAGTATGAGAGATTGTGTTGGATTATGACTTGTCCTGTGTTTCTTGTTTAAGAATTAGGAGTGAAAAAAATTGTTAGATAATTATTTTCTTTTTCTTATTTTTTTAATCTTTTTTCTCCACTTTTTCCCTTGTTTAATAGTTTCAGTACAATTTAATTTTACAATATGAAAAATTTATAACATTCATTTTAAAATATATATAAAACATAATTTATCAAAAGTTTACTTTATCTAATACAAATAAGTCTCATTCCAAAATCAACAATAATAATACAACTATTTCTATCATTTAAATGTTGGTCCAAATTTGATTTGCATTGTTATTTGTCACTCATTTATTTGGGTTAAATGATATCGACTTCGATCCAACTCAATTATATAACTTTTGTAAATGTGGTAAGTAGTAATAAATAGGAAACAATACATTTCTTCTAAATTACTTTAGGAACTATAGAGCTACTCCTTCCCTCACTTATAAATTACTTCATTCACTTCATTCCATTTCCTCTTTTCTCTCAAAGATTTTCTGATGATTTTTAATTTTTTTATCATGTTTTTCGAGCAAAGTTCTGAAGGGTGTTAGATTTTCAATTGGTTTAGGTGCAATTTTGATTTACTGGTTTTTTGTTGTTTTATCCTGGGGATGGCGTTGCAAGTTGCTAAACTGCTTGCACTCTGGCAGAGCAACGAAACATCTTAAAGAGAGCGAGCTCCCTGACTCAGTCTTTCATGAGTTTCTATTTTGCAGGTTCTACACTTGTCGTTCTTTCCTAACGACTGTCATTCGCGCTGTCAGTAATTGTCATTTTTTGTCCATCAGAGTAGCTGTTCCAACAGAGAGGTGAGAGGTGAGAGTCGATGCATGCAGACAATGAAATCACAGTAGCGAGAGAAGGAAAAAGGAGACGATCGCTTGTTTTGTCAAGAGAGAGAATGAGAGAGGAGAGATAAATATTAAATAAATATATATTTTTCCATGCCATTTTGCCATGTTAGTTGCCAAATCATTTTTCTGTTTAAATTTAATACTATTGTTAATGGAGGGACAATTTAAACCTCTCTTTCCTGTGCTATCAAGATGAATTTTTCCCTGATTTCGAAATTGCGTATCTATTTCATAAAACTGGACCAAAAATGTATGTTTTAAAAATTTAGGGACCAAACTGACCTAGGAATAAGAACTTAAAAATCAAAAATGTATTTCTTTTCCTAAAAAATATTAAAGTACATTTATATAGCAAAATTCGTATCTGATAATATATAAATCTGCCTATTGAAAAATGTGAAATTCAAATTCAAAATAATTTATACATATAAAATTTATTGTGATAAAAAAGAAAATATAAAATTCAAAATAATATATAGAGATATTTTTAAATATAGAAAAGCAGTTGAAAATAATTACAAATATAACAAGATTTTACTTTTTTATTTGTGATAGATCATGATAGACTCAAATAAACATCTATCATTACCCAGATAGACAGTCTATCTTGATCTATCGCAGTCTACCATAAATAAAAAATAATATTTTGCTATATTTGTAAATATTTTAAACAATTTTACCATTTTAAACAATTTTTCTAATATATAAATATAGAATTAAGAAAAATAAAACAAAAGAGAAAAGATCTAAATGGTTTCATTTGGGAACAAAACCAAGAACTCATATTAAATTGCTTGCTTGTGTGCTTTCCACAACCAACAAACCAACATCAAATTTTGTTTTCTTGATGGAATATGTAAATAGAAAAAAGAAATAAAACAGGAACACACTACTTTTAGTAATTTCCAAAATTCAAGTTCAAGTTTAGTAACATTTCAATTTTTAGAAACAAGAAACGCGATGAATTATTAAATAAGCCTATTTCTTAAAAAAAAAAAAAAATTGATAATGCATTAGCTGTATAGAAAAACATTTGGAAATTTGGAAATTCTTATAATTGTAAAACAAAAATTGGGTAAGAGATTTAAAAACTTACGTAAAATTTAATATGAAATTTGGTAAAGATAACTAATAACACTGAAAAATGTGCTATCTGGCTCCACTTAATTCAAGATTGTACCTGTATTTTGCATGTTTATTTAATTATTTTATAGGTTTCGAGCGCCTAATGGGCAGAATAAAGCATTAATGATGAATGAAGCTAAAATGAGCTAAAACGGAGCTTAATTGCATCAATTGGGAAAGAGAAGGCCGAAATTACAATTATGCCCCACAAGATAGTGTTATAGCCTGTTCACATAACCGAAAGATTTTGAAAAATGCACACAACATCATATCGCTGCCTTTTAGCATCATGATGCTCTGAAGACAGAATGCAGAAGAACTTGTTGTTGAGTTTTATATCCTAAAACTCATAGTTTGTAATTTATGGAACTTATATTCAGTAAAGTTGTTATGTGAATTGCATTTATTAATCTAATAAACTAAGATCCCATGACTATATGTGATTACTTAGACTTTATGTCACACCCCCTCTCTGATTACCTACTTAACCTGAAAGGAGGTGTGAAGACAATATACATCACCCCTCTTGTGATGCATATTGCCCCATCTTACATAACTTCCTACAGAAACATTCCATACGTATACATTCACAGAATTCAGCCCTATTAAGGCATGATCATAATATAATAATCCTTCCTATACACGGTACACTTTTATAACATACTCTCTCATAACCCACTTATAAACAACTAAATCTACATGCCACCAGTGTTAAGTTATTTACACGTACAACAACGAGAAATTAAACTGTTTTTGGAAACTTGAAGCTTAAGCAGGGCAAATTGGAGTAGGCAATGCACCAGGAACGTCCTTGCTACCTGGGAGGAAAAGAAAATATGGAAAACGTGAGCTAAAAGCCCCGTGAGTGACTAATTTTGTAAAACTATCTTTTGTTCGAAAAACAGGCATGTTAAAATCATAATAACGCCATAAACGTAATCGTGATTCAAATAATTATTTCTGTAAACTCATAATTTCAACAACGTAAATAAATCACATATGTTCATGCCAAAATGATCGAATACGAAAAACAGTTCGTTCTCAAAACTTTCCCTTAGTCAGGGCGGAGCAAGACTCAACGCACTCGACTTCGAAAACAAGTAAGGCTCGATGCGGAGCAAAACTTAACGCACCAGCATATAACCTCTATGTGCACATAGGAATATGACGGGTTGCCCAAGTACCTTCTACGAGTCCTTCAGTACTGGGTCCCGGGGAAACTCATATGCCTTCTCATGTCCTTCAGCATTGAGCCTCCTCTAAAACATATTAGAAACCAGCATTATACGTAAATAGTTCACATGAAAATCTTTCATGAAAATCAGATATATCACGATAAACAACATTTCAAGACATGTCATTCAACATCTTATAGAAAACGGATAAAACATGCCTTGTGAACAATATCATCAAACATCATGCTTTTCAAGAAAACAGTTCATCTCAAAGCCATATCTCATAAGAAAAACCAAACTAAACATTTTCAATAAATTCGTTTTCAATGAAAAAAAAAATGTCACTCACAATTTGTCCTTAGGCCCTGAGCGGATTATACGCCTTTCTGAGCTCTTCTTGGCCTATAAATACACATTCCTCACATTACGTTTTTCTTAAACTTCCTTTACATGATCATTAAACGTGCATACTTAAACTCTAATCATGATTCACCACCGAGACTCCCTTTCTTTCCTAAAATACACATAATAAGCGAGATTCTATGTCACTAGCGAGATTACCAACGAGATTTCACCTTACTAGCGAGTTTACTAACGAAATTACACAACAGGTGACGGCACTTGCGACACGAGCATAGGCGATACCAGCGACACTACTTGATGAGCGATACTAAGCGAGAGCTAGCGAGATTTGTGAGAGAAAATCCTCCTTTACACGATTAGCGAGACCAGTGTCGCTACTCACGCTCCAATTCTCAGCGTTACCTGCTTCCAAACGACAGCCGACAGTAGAGTTTCTTCCTTTCCTGTTTGCTCTCACTTCTATCAATTCAAAGTCATCCAGCCAGATTTAGAACTTCTTTCCTTCTACAAATATGTAGAGAAACATGTTTTCTAGCTTACCTCAAAAGTTCGTGGCTTAACTCGTCCTGGTTCGTCAGATATTTCAAGTTTTCTCCGCGCTGCTCTAGATTGCACAGAAATTTCGTATCAGTAATTTCCAGCTAAAAGCGTACAGGTTTCTAATCCATTTCAACTCAAGCATCCTTCATAAAAGTTGTCCAGAATTGAGTTAACTTACTAACCTTAAAATTTCAGCCCAAAATTCAATCTCTTCAGCTCGATATTCATCAAACACCAGACCTGGTTCAAGCTATACGACAGCAGATGAAGCTTCTGTTTCAGCTTCAGTTTTACCATGAAATTTTCCAAAACCTTGCACGAAATTGCCCTAGAACTCTTCTTCAACCTCTCCATGACGTGTAGCTGAAAAATAGCATAGAATTTCTTTTGAAAATGAGTAGAATGAAGTCGGCAAAATTTTCTGTCTAATGAAAGGTTAAAAAACCGACTTCTCATCCTTATCATCTCTTTTTCTTTTTCTTTTTCTTCTCTTTTCTTTTTTTTTTTTTTACTTCCTTTTTCTTTTTTTTTCTTCCTTTTTTTTTAGTTTTCCTCTTCCTCTTTTTTTTTTTTTTTTTTTTTTTTT
>QLSR01000188.1:715121-731360 GCA_031780015.1 Citrullus colocynthis
TTTTTTTTTTTTTTTTTTTAAATTTACAATATGAGATTATTAATACTAGTTCGCTTAAAGCTTTTGAACATGCTTACCAAGTAGGTGCTTACACTTTATGTGGTGACATAAAAGTGGATTAAGTTTAAGCAATAACCAAAACGGTCTATAGGATATGGATAAAGGTTGGGTACCTTATCCTAGGGACACTATTGATGAGGCCCACTTTGTATTTGATACAAACGATGTGATCCTAAATCATTCATGTGGAGACATGTGAGTGAGGGCGTCCTATGTAATGACTTTGCATAAGATTGGACTATGGAATAATTACTTTTACTTTATAACACCGTTTATTGTTAAAATTGATGATTTTAACTTGATGACCTAGGTAACTCGATCTAACCCCTAAGCTAACTATGAACTCTTGTTTGTTTGAGATTATCCTTTAATCTGGGGTGAGAGTGGTTAGATTCACTGACTCAATAAGCCCTCCATTTTAGGGATAAGATCAAGCAGATAATTGGGGTTATAGTTCTGCAAGATAGTCACTCCTACCTTATTTAAGGATAGTAGAGAAGTTATTTCCTTAAGTGTTGACTTTGGGTCTTGAACAAGAGCCCCACTCCCTCATTGGCCCAAGAGGGACTCGATTTGTTGGTTGAATTACAAATCAATTGTTTATTAGAGGATTAGTGGGACTTAAGGACAAGAGATAATTACAGAGGTAAAACGGTTTTTTGACCCAGCTGTAATTATGAACAACTTGTGAATTTGACTGACGAATCATGGTTATATCAAGTGGACAAGAATATATCTATAGTGAGGAGAGTGCAGCTATTGGACTTTAGTGCAGTGACTCGGTAGTTAACGAATATTAGTTTCGGATTAGAGATTCATCGAATTTGAAATTGCTGGGAAAGTAGAATAATTATTAATTTAATATTATTAATTAATTAGTTTTTAAATTAATATATTAAATTAATATAAATTGATTTTGGAAATCGATTTTGAAATCTCAATTGAAAATTGGGATTTGAGAAAATTTACTGAAATTGGAGTTCTTTCCACCGATTGCATGTTGAAGTAGGAGGTGGAGACCTCTACTTCACCTTTTTCATCCACTTCTTTTTTCAGCACCTTATTCACAATGTGTGGTGTCAATCAGCATCAGAAGTGTACACGGATTGGGTTGAGCCAAGTTAGGGCTTTTTTTTTACCAACTCGAAATTTTGGGTTGACCTACGCTTAACCACGTCGATTCCATTTTGGAGGGTCAACCCAACCCAATATTTTTGGGTTGGGTCGGGTTGGTTCACCAGGTTGAGAGAGAGCGAGATAAAGCGATAATAAGAGCGAGAGAGAGCGAGAGCGTGAGAGAAAGAGAGAGATGGATGATGTTTATGATAAAATGGCATGTGTGCTCTCGCTCTCTCTTCCTCTATCTCTCGCTCTCGCTTGATCATACATTTAGGTTAAAACTGAATAATAATAATAATAATAATAATAATACATATATTGTATATAGGTTGGGTTGGGTCGACGTGTATGGAAAACCCAACAACCCAAGACCCAACCCGAAAAATAAAAAAATTCAAAAATTTTAACCCAACTTAACCCCTACGATTTGGGTTGGGTAGTCCGAGTTGGTCGAGTTACCGGGTTTTTTGAACACCCCTAATCAACATGTAAATTTGATTTACATGGTTTCTTTTATAAATAGAAGAAGAAAAACTGAAGAAAGAGGTTGACAATTCTAAAAGAACTTTACGGGAAAGCTCTTTTTCCCTTAAAATCGAAACTGTGCACCACACCAGTTTTCTTCCAATTTCTGCTCAATTTGGATCCTACTATCCGTTCTAAGGTTTGAGAATAACAAAGAAGACACTAGTGGTGGTCCACGAAGAGTTTGTGATAAGAGACTTGGAGGAATTCGTCATAAACTGGGAACTACAACACGAAAGTGCTACTTCCTTTGTATTTTCAATTTGTTAAGCATGTTTAATCTTGAAATTAATGTAATTAGAGTGCTTTTGATCTTGATTACTTCTGATGTGCTATCTTTAATTCCATCACAACTATCTTTAATTCCATCACTTGTGACAGCACCATAACACTCCGAATGCATATAAGTAAGAATTATCGATTTTTAGGTCATTCATTTTGCCACCAGTCGATTGGGATCGATTTCTCTCATCTCTTGACCTTTTTGATATGTTTATGCATCAAAAATCTTCCCTATTAATCAATATGTCAATTATGGGTTAAGGTAACGATTTTCTAGCTTGGGTTTCAAAATTCTTTCCCTATTTCAATGTATTTGTGAGATTTTGAACCAAGTTTTGTAATTGTTGGATTCAATTATGTTTCAATTAGATTTAAATCATATTATCAGAAACTTGAGGATGTATGCTTATTGCTTTGAATTAATATGCAATTCATGACACTTGGTTGTATGTTGATTTGTAGAAAACAATAGGTTAGGTTGACTTGCGATTCAAATTAGATTAGTATTGATCCAACCAACTTAGAACTGAACCAAAAGAATATTCAATCATGATCTTTCTAGTTAAATATTCACCCTAACATTCCATAGACCTTAATGCAGTTAGAACAACTTGGTTTGCATGTCTTTCATCTAATCAATTTGGACTAGTTTGTCAATTAGGACAATTTAATTATCATTTTTAATTAAATTGGTTAGGTGCAATCAACTATTTAACTTCCTCAATGAGAATTCGATGATCGAATTAATTGAATAAGTGAAATCCGTTATAACCCAAGCTAGGCTTCCTCATTATAATTTTCTCAACCATTATTAGCTCAATCTAATTTTCTTGCAAAATTCGACTTCAAACCCTCCCCTTTCAGTTACTAGAGTTTTTTTTCAATTCATTAGCAGGATTCCTTCGGCTCCCTGTGTTCAACCCGGTCTTACCACTACTATGATTTTGGTGGACGGTTATTCATTTGGCATGGAATTGGGTTATGAATTTCGTCCGCCAATAACAAGAAAATTTTAAAAGATATAAGTTGTGGTATAAGATTTGGAAATATTATATAATATTTGAAAAAATTAGTAGAATCTCGTTGTTAATCCTATGCTAGATTTCACTGAGAAAGCACAAAACAATAAATAAGATGAAAAAGTTAACTTTTGTATCCAAATCTTGGAGGTCGCGATCTCGACCGAGATAAACCAAAAAAACTATTTCAACGAACTTTCAAAAAGGGTACTAATTCTGAAATATGGAAATATTTGAGGGTTATTTTTGACAATTTTCGGACAAAATCTTAAATCCAATTGTTCTTCAAATTATTCTTTGATTTAAGATTTTTAAATCAGGTAATTCCAATTTAACTACGGAAAATTATTTTAAATGATAAAACTGTTAAAAATATTTATAAACAATAACAAAATATCACAATTTATCTGTGATAGATAGTGATATATAGAGCGCAAGTGACTACTATATATGTCTATCATGACACAGATAGATACAGATAGTAGTCTATCGTAGTCTGTCTCAAATAGACTGGAAAATTTTGCTATATTTTGTAGATATTTTAGTTCATATTTCTGTATTTGAAAACAATCATTTAATTATTTAGGTTCAAATTTTCGATTTAATTATTCATGTATAATTTTTTTGTCCACAATTCTTACATTACTTCCTTCTTACGAATTAAAAATTCAAATTGTTTTCAATTTCATAAATACCGAATTACTGTGGGAATCAAAAATCAGGTAATTCAAAATTAACAATATAAGTTTAAATTAAAGAAGATTATTATAAATAGAAAAAATATTAAACTATTTACGAGTATAAAAATATTTATCGGCGATAGACCACGATAGACTTTTATCGCTTCAGTGATAGACTTCTATCACTATCTATCGCTCTATCACTGATGGACAATGAAATTTTTCTATATTTGTAAATAATTTGACTCATTTTGCTATATTAAAAAATAATTCTTAAATTAATTATCGTACACAATTTCTGAATCAATTTGGTAACTTAAAATTAATAATTTAAGCTCAAAACTACGATACACCATTTCTTTTACATTGTTTCATTCATGCATATGACAGAATGGTACTTGAAGCACTATACCTTTTGAGAATGATTAGAAAATTAAGGTCGATATTATTAGAAAAATCACAGTCCAAACATTTAAAGGAAAGAAAGGAGATCCACTGCGAAGTCTGAAGTTACGTTGATTGTTGTAGATAAAAGGTATTACAATTTTTTCTACATTATGCAAATATATATAACTAAACATTTCTTTAATGATCTAAGAATAATTGCAGGGAACATGTAAGTCGCTTTATTCAATAAAATTATTGATAAATTCAGTGAGATAATTGAAAAAGGAAAAACATATAAAATTCACGAGAGAAGTATAAAGTCTGTTAATATAAGATATCAAAATGTTCATCCAAGGGTTTGAGATATCTGTTGAAATTAATTTAGACTTAGTGCATGAATTTACATTATTACGTATACATTAATGGTTGACATTAAAGAATAGTTAGATACACGAATTATTAGATACATTGATAAATGTTAAATGTAGTGTTGAAGAGTCACATGTTTTTATATTTATTGTGGATGTTGTTTGATGTACTTTCCTTAGTATAAATATGTGTAGGATTTCTCATTTGTAGGTAAGTAAGAAAGAAACGCAAGTTTATAAGAAATATTCAAGTTCAATTCTCCTATATTGTGTGAGTAAGAGAACAATCTTCTTCTCTTGTCTCTTGATTTGTAGTGTGAGGGTTTACTATATTTCCAACAAGTGGTATCAAAGCTCATATTAGAGATGACTTTAAATGGTAACATGTTGCAACCCCAACTTCCAAGATTTAATGGGAAGAATTTCAATAAGTGGAGTATTCAAATGAAAGTGTTATATGGCTCACAAGAATTGTGGGATATTGTTGAAAGAGGATACACTGAAGTAGAGAACAAGGAGGAGCTCACAAATCAACAACTTGTTGAGTTGAGATAAAATCGTAAGAAAGACAAGAAGGCTTTATTCTTCATTCAAGTTGTTGATGAATTTGTTTTCGAAAGAATTTCAACAGCTACTTTTGCAAAGGCGGCTTGGAATATTTTACAATCCACCTATCAAGGAGAAGATAAGGTAAAAGTGGTAAGACTACAAGCTCTCAGATCTGAATTTGATGGCATTAAGATGAAAAAGTCTGAAACTGTTGAAGAATTTTTCAATCATATTCTTGCGATTGTCAATAGATTGAGAACAAATGGTGAAGAAGTTGGTGATCAAAGAGTTGTTGAAAAGATTCTTAGAAGTATGCCGAGATAGTTTGAGCATATAGTTGCAACTGAAGAATCAAAAGACTTATCTACGTTGTTTGTAAATAGCTTGATGGGGGTTCTCTTCAATCCCATGAGCTCATATTAAAACAATTTGATGTTAGCCCCGAGGAAGCTTTTCAGATGCAAACTTCATCTAGAGGCGGTTCACGTGAAGACGTGGTGGCCGTGGAAGATGATGAGGTGGAATAAACTATGATAATAGAAATGGTGGGCATTCAGAAAATTCACAAGAAAACTCTTCTTCATCTTGAGGAAGAGGAAGAAGAAGCAGAAGACGAAGAGGCTTTGGTAGAAACCAAGGAGGTGGTTGTTGATGCGCACTTTCCGTGTTAACTGCAAGTGTACGGGTCAAGTTATAATATAAGACAGTGAAATTCGAATATCGTTCCACTGACGATCCAATTGTGAAGGCTTACCACTGACGATCCAATTGTGAAGGCTTAAGTAACTTAGCTTGTAAGCCCCGTACTTGTTATTGAGGGAAGGTAAGTAAGAAGAAATTATGGGGTAGGCAAGTAAAGAAAATTGGCCAAGTTGTGTGTAAGCACCTAATTTGTAAGCACGTTCAAAAGCTTAAAGCGAATTAATATTAATAATCTCATTTTATAAATTAAATAAAAATATATATAAAAAAAAAGAAAAAGAAGAAAGAGGAAAACAAAGGGAAAAGAAGACAAAAAAGGAAATTAAAGAAAAAAAAAAAGAAAAGAATAGAAGATAAGGAAGGGGAGAGAAGTCGGTTATTATTTTTATTGAAGGGGAAAACTTTGCCGACTTATTTCTCTTCATTTCCAAACTCATTTCTATGCTATCTTCTAGCTGCACATCATAGAGAGATTGAAGAAGAGTTCTAGGACAAATTCGTGCAAGGTTTTGGACGGTTTCATAGTAAAACAGAAGCTGAAACAGAAGCTTCATCTGCTGTGGCACAGTTTAAACCAGGTTTGGTGTTTGGTAAATATCGAGCTGAAGAGATTGAATTTTGGGCTGAAATTTTAAGGTTAGTAAGTTAACTCAATTCTGAACAACTTTTATGAAGGATGCCTGAGCTGAAATGGAATAGAAACATGTAAAGTTTTAGCTGGAAGTTACTGATACAGAATTTCTGTGCAATCTGGAGTAGCGCGGAGAAATCTTGCAATATCTGACGAATAAGGATGAGTTAAGCCACGAATATTTGAGGTAAGCTAGAAAACATATTTCTCTACAAGTTTGTAGAAGGAAAGAAGTTTTAAATCTGGCTGAAAATATAACTTTTAACTGACAGAAGTGAAAACAACAAGAAAAAGAGGAAACTCTGCTGTCGGGTGTCATTAGGAAGCTGGTGTCGCTGAGAAATTGGAGAGTGAGTAGCGAGACAAATCTCGCTGGTAGTGCAGAGGAGCTTTTTGTCTCACAAATCTCGCTGACTCTTGCTCTGTGTCGCTCCTTAGGTAATCTCACTAGTCTCGCTTATTCTGGTGTCGCTAGTGCCTTGTATCTGTTATGTAATTTCGTTAGTATTCTCGCTAGTAAGGTGAAATCTCGTTGGTAATCTCGCTAGTGGCATAGAATCTTGCTTATTATGTTTATTTTAGAAAAGAAAGGGAGTCTGGTGGTGAATCATGATTAGAGTTTAAGTATGCACATTTAATGATCATGTAAAGGAAGTTTAAGGAAAGCGTAACATGAGGAATGTGTAATGTGAGGAATGTGTATTTATAGGCCAAGAAGAGCTTGGAAAGGCATATAATCCGCTCAGGGCCTAAGGACAAGTTGTGAGTGACACTTTTCTTTCTTTGAAAACAAAGTTTATTGAAAATGTTTAGTTTGGTTTTTCTTATGAGATATGGCTTTGAGATGAACTGTTTTCCTGAAAAGCATGATGTTTGATGATATTGTTCACAAGGCATGTTTTATCTGTTTTCTATAAGATGTTGAATGGCATGTTGTGAAATGTCGTTCATCGTGATATATCTGATTTTTCATGAAAGATTTTCATGTGAACTATTTACATATAATACTGGTTTCTAAAATGTTTTAGAGGAGGCTCAATGCTGAAGGACATGAGAAGGCATGTGAGTTTCCTTGGGACCCAGTACTGAAGGACTTGTAGAAGGTACTTGGGCAACCCGCGATATTCCTATGTGCACATAGAGGTTGTGACGTTGGGTGTGTTGAGTCTTGCTCCACCCCAACTAAGGTTGTTATCGACGTTGAGTGCGTGGAGTTTTACTCCGCCTCAACTAAGGATGTTTTCGACGTCGGGTGCGTTGAGTCTTGCTCCACCCTGACTAAGGGAAAGTTTTGAGAACAAACTGATTTTCGTGTACGATCATTTTGGCATGAACATATGTGATTTGATTACGTTGTTGAAAATTATGATTTTACAGAAATGATTATGTAAATCACGTTTACCTATATGGTGTTATAACGATTTTAACATGCCTGTTTTCGAACAAAAGGTGGTTTTACAAAATTAGTCACTCACGGGGCTATTAACTCATGCTTTCCATGTTTTCTTTTCCTCCCAGGTAGCGAGGACGTTCCCGGTGCTTAGCCTACTCCAGCTCGCCTTGCCTAAGCTTCGAGATATCAGGAAAAAGACACATTTGAGTCATTGTACGTGTATATAACCTTGTATAGGTAGCATGTAGACCTAATTACATAATAGTTGGGATGTGAGACGGGTTATTGTGCAAATATGTTGTGAATATGTTGAAAGATTAATTGTAATAATACAGGTCTTTATGGTTTTGGATTTGTAAGCGAATATGTATGTTATAGTCTCACAGGTTATTCAGGTACAATTAGGCAGTGAATGTCACAAAAAAGGTGATGCTTGCTGTCTTCACATCTCTTCTCGAGTTGGGTAGAGTAGCCTGGGATGAGGTGTGACATTGTGGGAGAGTGAAAATGGTTAAGTGTTGGCCATGTGATGAGTGATCATGCGTTGAAGGTATGTTTAAGCTTGACAAGAGTTGCCACTGATAAGCATGCGTTGAAGGGGCAGCTCGACGGGGAAATAGATGTGAAGGGAGAAGGGTGCAATATGCGTTAGTAGAAGTATGTGTTGAAGGCTACTATATGCTAGAAGTTGGCATCGCTATGTGTTGAGATGGCTTATGCGTTGAAGGATGGTATGCGTCGGACATAAAAAAAAAAAAGTGGCCGAAAGGGCCATGCGGTAATCAGCTATTCGGCGTTGAACAATCAATGGCATAGTAAGTTGAGACTATGCATTGCCGAAGCCATGAGCGGAAGGTTGCATTGGCAAATTCCAAAAGGAGGATGATGTTAGAGCTGGTAAGTTGGTGATTTATATTGACATATAAAGGAGTGCATCGAATAATTAAGCATTTTTTGATATATTTTCGAACTCAGATTAATCCATTTCTTACACGAACAATGAGGAAAGGTAGAAGAAGGTGCTTATATCGAATTCGAGTAGAAATCAGATCAGTTTCATGATGATTTTGAAGCTGGAACCAGAAGCTTGATTGTTACTGATAGCTTTGGACATCAATCGGTATTTGAAGGAGAGTGAACCGAGGACGTTGAAGATGGAACTGAAATTTTGAGGTTAGTAAGTTGAGTCAATTTTTAGCAACTTCCATGAAGGATGATTAAGCTAAATCCGAGCAAAAATATGTTAATCTCTAGGAAGAAGCCAGCGGAGTTGAACTGCTAAGCAAATCAAGGCAGCCGAAGTTATTTAAGAATAATTCTCAAACGAAGACGAGTCATGGTCTGAAATTTTGAGGTAAGCTAGGAAACTCACTACTTTACAAGATTGTAGAAGAAGGGAAGTTCTGATTTTGGCTGTAATATAGTTTTAGCAGGATAAAGGAAGAGTTTGAAGGGAAGGAAGGAAAACTGTGATATCAAGTGTCACTAGACAGTGGTATCGCTAAGAAGCTAGCGAGTGAGCAGCGGAACGGGTGTCACACCCTCCCCCAGATTACCTTCCTAACCTAGGAGTAGGTGCAACCTATACACATACACGTCATCTTATATTTTGAAACACAATTAATACCAGATCAAATGTACAAACGTTTATACTAATGAAATGATAAGGTAATCATAAGTTTTACATAAGGTTTCTCAGCTCATAATTGATCATACAAGTGTATTTGTTCAACATACAGTACAAAACCCACACTCGTTATGCCACAAAAATCATATATGACAAAATATGTACTTAGACTGAGTATTTGCAACTATCCTAGAGAACTAAAACCAAGTAAGCACAGACGAGGATCTTCTGTAGGCTAGGCGTCCCGGACACGCTCACTACCTGAAACGAACAACAAAAAACAAAAAGGTGTGAGCTTAAAACCCAGTGAGTGACTAAATTATCAATCACAATTTAATCATTGAGTTAATGCTAATCATAAAACTGCTATATAGCTTATTAGTACAGATTACTGGGTCACTCGTGCCATTTAACAAGATAGAATAAATATTTATCTAATAAGCAACGAAGCAAAGCTCAACGCTATTAACCTCATAATTCAATTACTGGTATTCATAAGTTCATACGCCTTCACATTTCGTCCCTCGGCGTTTTTACTCTCAAGTACTTTCCTCATATTGTCCCTCAGCACTGAGTTTCATTATTAATTCACTGCTCAAGTGCCTTCACTCATAGTCCTTCAGCACTGAGCCATCATATACTGGTTTCCATATGCCTTCTCACAAGGTCCTTTGGCTTTGGAAACTATCTCAATCAATTTCACAAGTGCCTTCACTCATGGTCCCTCGGCACTGTGTATCATATATCATATCTCCATAGGCCTTCACACAGAGTCCTTCGGCCGTGGTTTGCATTTAGATACTACGCATACAGGAATTCACATAATATACTCATTTTCACTTGCACATTGTTAACGATGATCCTTGGATAAATTAGAGAGCCACTCACGGTTTGTCTTAGGCCCCAAGCAGATTATATGCTTTTCTGAGCTCTTCTTGGCCTGTAAAACACATTTCTCATATTAGGTTTTCTTTGGACTCCTTTTTCAAAATCATTAGGTATGCATATCAATAACTAGCGATACTCTATGTTACTAGCGGGTCTACCAGCGAAATTTACACTACTGGGTACTATACTTGTCACACCCCCTCCCAAATTACCCTTTAACCCAGGAGTAGGTGTAACCTATACATATATGCATTATCTTGTATACTGAAGCATACTTGAAAACCTAATCAAATGTACAACTTCTATACTGATGAGAACATTATAAGGCAATCATAAGTTATACATAAGGTTTCTCAGCACTAGAATTTATCATACAGGTGTATTTGTTCGGCATATGTTACAAAACCCACACTCGTTATGCCACATTGCTCATATACAACAAAATATGTGCTTAGACTGGGTATTTACAACTATCCCAGAGTACTAAAGCCAAGTAAGCCCAGACGAAGATCTTCTATAGGCTAGGCGTCCCGGACACGCTCGCTACCTGAAACAAACAACAATAAACAAAAAGGCGTGAGCTTAAGCTCAGTGAGTGACTAAATTATCAATTACAATACAATCCTCAAATTTATGCTGATCATAAAATTGCTATATAGCTTAATAATACAACTTATTGGGCCACTCGTAACATTTAACAAGGAAATTCACACTACTGGGTACTATACTAGCGAAACCGAAGTGAACTAGACTAGCGATATCACCTTAAGGAGTGATACCTAGCGAGACTTCAGCGAGAGTTATGAGACGCAGAGCTCCTTTGCGTTTATCAGCGACACCCGTTCCGCTGCTCAGACTCCAGCTCCTTAATGATACCACTGTCTAGCGACACTTGATATCACAGTGTTCCTTCCTTCCCTTCAAACTCTTCCTTTATCCTGCTAAAACCATATTACAGCCAAAATCAGAACTTCCTTTCTTCTACAATCTTGTAAAGTAGTGAGTTTCCTAGCTTACCTCAAAATTTCAGACCATGAATCGTCTTCGTTTGAGAATTATTCTCAAATAACTTCGGCTGCCTTGATTTGCTTAGCAGTTCAACTCCGCTGGCTTCTTCCTAGATATTAACACATTTTTGCTTGGATTTAGCTTAAACATCCTTCATGGAAGTTGTTAAGAATTGACTCAACTTACTAACCTCAAAATTTTAGTTCCAGCTTCAACATCCTCGGTTCACTCTCCTTCAAATAAATTGATGTCCAAAGCTATTAGTAACAATCAAGCTTCTAGTTCCAGCTTCAAAATCATCATGAAACTGATCTGATTTCTACTCGAATTCGATATAAGCACCTTCTTCTACCTCTCCTCGTTGTTCATTTGCGAAATGGAGTTAATCTGAGTTCGAAAATATATCCAAAAATGCTTAATTATTCGATGCACTCCTTTATATGTCAATATAAATCACCGACTTACCAGCTCTAACATCATCCTCCTTCTGGAATTTGCCAATGCAACCTTTCGCGCATGGCTTCGGCAACGCATTGTCTCAACTTACTATGCCACTGATTGCTCAATGCCGAATAGCCGATTATCGCATGGCCCTCTCGGCCACTTTTTTTTTATGTCCGACGCATACCATCCTTCAATGCATAGGCCATCTCAACGCATAGCGATGCCAACTTCTAGCACATAATAGCCTTCAATGCATACTTCTACTAACGCATATTGCACCCTTCTCCCTTCACATCTATTTCCCCGCCGAGCTACCCTCTTCAACGCATGCTTATCAGTGGCAACTCTTGTCAAGCTTAAACATACCTTCAACGCATGGTCACTCATCACATGGCCAAAACTTAACCATTTTCACTCTCCCACAACTTGGCCAATTTTCTTTACTTGCCTGCCCCATAATTTCTTCTTACTTAGCTTCTCTCAATAACAAATACGGGGCTTACAATTACCACCTCCTTATAAAGATTTCGTCCCGAAATCAGAAATGGTCAATTCTTAAGCAAATAAATGGGGATATTGTTTCATCATCTGCTCCTTTGGTTCCCATGTCGCTCTTCTATCTCATGATTTCTCCATAAAACTTTAACCAATGGAATTACTTTAGTTCGTAGTACTTGTTTCTTTTCATCTAATATCTGCACTAGTTTCTCTTCATAACTCAAGTCTTCATGAAGCTCCACTGGTTGTATTTCTAACACATGATTAGGATCTGAAACATATTTTCTTAAGACTAAAATATGGAATACATTGTGTATTCTAGACATTTCCATTGGTAGTGCTAATCGATAGGCCACGGGTCCCACCCTTTCCAAGATCTCAAAGGGTCCTATATACCTGGGGCTCAACTTTCCTCTTTTCCCAAATCTTAGGATCCCTTTCCATGGTGATAATTTTAAGAATACCTTATCACTGATCTCAAATTCAAGGTCCTTCCTTCTTATATCTGCATAACTTTTTTGTCGGTCCCTGGCCGCTTTAAAATTAGCTTTAATCAACTCTACTTTTTCCGTTGTAGATTGCACAATTTCTGGTCTAATTAACTTCTTCTCACCAACTTCTCCCCAGCACACCAGGGTTTTGCATGGTCTACCATAGAGTGCTTTGTATGATGCCATTCTAATGCTCGTTTGGTAGCTATCATTATAAGCAAATTCCATCAAGGGCAAATATTCGTCCCAGCTACCCTTAAACTGTAGTACACAGATTCGTATCATATCTTCTAAAGTCTGTATCGTCCTCTTTGACTGTCCATCAGTTTGAGGATGAAAAGCAGTACTAAATTGCAACTTTGTCCCTAGCGCCTTTTGCAAACTTCTCCAGAACTTGGAAGTAAATCTAGGGTCTTTATCAGATACTACAGTTACTGGTACACCGTACTGACTCACAATTCTATCCACATAAAACTGTGCCAATCTATCCAGGGTAAATGTTGTTTTAACTGGTAGAAACCGGGCTGTCTTAGTCAGTTGGTCTACTATTACCCATACACCGTTCATACCTGTTGGTGTTCTCAGTAATCCAAATAAAAAGTCCATAGTAATATGTTCCCATTTCCACTCAGGAACAGGAAGTAGATGTAACAATCCTACTGGCCTTTGACGTTCGGGTTTGACCTGTTGGCAGGTTAAACACTTGGTCACATACTTAGCTATTTCCTTTTTCATACCCGACCACCAATAGAATCTTCGCAATGTCCTATACATCTTGGTACTACCAGGATGTATAGCGTATGCCGAACTATGTGCTTCTTCCAAGATTAACTGTTTAATTTCTTCATTCTTTGGCACACAAGTTCTACCTTGCTTCAAAAGCACACCATCAGACCTAAGCTCATAATCTGATCTTCGCTGTGCTCTTACTTCTTCCATCAACTTCTTTATTTCAAGATCTTCTGACTGTTTTCTTATTACCTCATCCACAAGTTTGGGTCTCAACTGGAAATGTGCTAGTAAAGCTTCGGTTCTGGTTACACTCAAGCTAGCTGCATTATCTTTAAATTCTTGTAATACCACCGCTCTGATTGTATTTACTTTTCCAGCTACACTTCTGCTTTTCCTGCTTAAAGCGTTAACTACAACATTTGCTCTTCCTGGGTGATAATTTATGGTACAATTATAATCTTGATCAATTCTAACCACCTCCTTTGTCTCATGTTGAGTTCTTTCTGATCAAAGATGTATTTCAAACTTTTGTGATCCGTATAGATTTGGCACTTCTCTCCAAACAAATAGTGCCGCCATATCTTTAGTGCCAACACCACCGCTGCTAGTTCCAGGTCGTGGGTAGGGTAGTTAACCTCATATGGCCTCAACTGCCTCAAGGCACAGATTATAACTCTACCTTCTTGCATTAGTACACAACCTAGCCCCTGATGAGAGGCATCACAATACACTTCAAACTCCTTTTGTAAACCCCTACCTGGCGTTGGAAGTTGGCAAGTTAAGAAGAGACTATGAGACGGGCTTTGAATAGAGAAAGTTGGCAGCAAAAGTGGCTAAGTGTTGGCCACGCGTTGGTGGAAATATGCATTGAGGTGTGTCTGAGGTCTGACAAGAAGACCATTGGTAGCTATGCGTAAAAGAAAGGAGTGGTATGAATACGGATGAGAAGGCTACTATGCATCGAAGGCCACTAGGCGTTGAAGGTCACTATGCGTTGAAGGTTCGAGCATAGAAGAGTGGCAGAGAGGGCCATGCGTTAGTCAACTATGCGGTGATTGGAGTTGAGCAATTTAAACATAGAAAGTTGAGACTGTGTTGCTGAACCATGTGTGGAAGGTTGCGTTGGCCAATCTAAGTAGGAAGGTGATGATGGTGTTGGTGAGTCGGTGGCCTATATTTATATGTACGTAAGTACATCGAATAAATACACACTTTAGACATATTTCAAACTTAGAATTGATCCCATTTCGCAGACGAACAACGAATAGAGGTGGAAGAAGGTGGTTATATCGAATTTAAGTAGAATTCGAATCATTTTCATGGAGAAATTGAAGTTGGAACCAGGAGCTTACTGTTGATGCTAAGTCTGGACATCGTTCGGTATTTGAAGAAGAGTGAGCTGAGAAAGTTGAAGCTAGGGTTGAAAGTTTAAGGTTGGTAAGTTAACCCAATTCTTAACAATTTTCATGTAGAATGTTTAAGCTGAATTTGAACAGAAATTTGTTAAATTCTAGGAGGAAGTAATCAGAATTGAACTATTAGATGATTCAAAGTAGCTGGAGATATTTGAGGTTAGCTCTCAAACGAAGAAGAGCTATGGTTTGAAATTTTCAGGTAAGTTAGAAAGCTCACTTCTTTACAAGTTTGTAGAAGGGAGGAAGTTCTGAATTTGGCTGGAATTCAAATGTTTAGCAGGTTGAAGAACAAATCGGAAGGGAAAGAAGAAAATAGCGGCCGTCTGGGATCGTTAAGGTGTAATATCGCTAAAGAACAGGAGAGTGAGCAGCGAAACGGGTGTCGCTAGTAACGCAAAGGGGCGTTGCGTCTCACAACTCTCGCTGAAGTATCGCTGGGTATCGCTCCTTAAGGTGATCTCGCTAGTCTCGCTAAGCCTAGTCTCGTTAGTATCGCATGGTTATAAGTCAGTCTTATTATTAATATCGCTGATGTTTGTGAATATCGATCATATGGAAATTGTTAACAAGAGAAGGATTGGCGATGAAATACATGTTGAGATGTTTAAGTACATGTAGTAAATGTAAAGAGGAATATTAATAATATCTAACATGAAAAAGGTATGTTTACAGGCCAAGAGGAGCTAGGGGAAGCGTATAACCCGCTCGGAGCTTGGAATAAGTTGTGAGTGACATTATAGTTGTGATAAGTCAGTTGATTATTATTTTCTATATACTTAGTAGTATCTATGAGTCATGACTGAAGTATACTCTTATGCATGAAACAAGTGTATGACTTATATGTAAGCTGGAGCTTGAGATGTACTAGTTAATGCTCCTAAGTTAGTGTTAGTTGAATGCTCTGAAAACGTTGAGGTATCATGATTTATGTTAATTTATGATTTATGTGACGCATATATCAGAACCCTAGAAAGATTGACTTGGGACCCAATGCTGAAGGACATGAGAAGGCATATGGGTAGCCTTAGTATTTCAATGAATCTCTCACCAAAAGACATAGAGAAGGTGATTGAATATAACCTGGGACCCTAATACCAAAGGACATGAGAAGGTATATGGGCAGCCCGAGTTCAGTCAAACGTATAAGCTTATTAAAAGGCATATGACGCTGATGTGTTGAGATTACTCCACACAGCCAAGGTTTATTGACGTTGGGTGCGTTGAGTTCGCTCCGACTCAACTAAGGTTTAATGAAAAGAAACTTAGTTGTGTAATTATTATAGTTGCAAGTTTACATTGCAAGGCTAAGCAGTTTACACTTGTGTTTGTAGTTATGCCTTATTGAGTTATATTTTAGATAGTCACTCACTGAGCATTGTAGCTCAAAAAATTCTTTTTTTTTTTTTTTTTTTTTTTTTTTG
>QLSR01000188.1:731737-820909 GCA_031780015.1 Citrullus colocynthis
TTTTTTTTTTTTTTTTTTTTTTTTTTTGATGTTCTTTCCAGGTAGCGAGCGTATTCAGGGTGCTTAGCCTACCATCAAGACTTGTCTGAGCTTATTTAGGATTTTGTACTTGGGAACTTGTAAATCTCATCCCTATGTAGATGTTGCTTTTATTTTAGTGGGATAGTGAGAATCATCAGGCATACTTGTAGTTTCTACACATGGTCTTTTAAGTATTTCTCATGATGCTATATTATCAGCAGATCCTTGCATAACTATTGTAAAGTTAAGTCACTTTTAAGCAGGTTATGATTTATAAAGGTGTTCATAACAGTTAAGAGTAGAAGAAAGAAGAACTTTAACACTCACTCCTAGGTGTAAATATAGATGTATATATATATATATATATATATCTAGGATAGGGGTGTTACACTTGGTATCAGAGCATAAGATTTTGAGGAATGAGGTCATGCATAGTAGTTAGGAACATGTTAAGTCTGTAGTAATAAGATAATTTAAATGTGATATAGGATTATGCACAAAAGAACCAGACGAGGTAGGCAGGCAGGTACCGAGACACCGCACACTACTGGAAACGAGATCGAGTCCTCCGAACGGGAATCTAGTAATCCCCAGACTCAAGTCAATATGGAGGAACAACTCTTTAACAGAATAGCCCAGCGATTAGTAGCTAGTGTGGAATCTACACAAGGAGATCCTGAGAAAAAATATGGGATAGAAAGATTCAAAGCTATGGGTGCTCAAGTATTTGAAGGCACCACTAATCCAGCAGAAGCTGAAGTCTAGCTAAATCAAGTAGAAAAATGCTTCAGGGTTATGCATTGTCCTGAAGACAGAGAACTTGATTTAGTTATTTTCATGCTCCAGAGAGGAGCTGAGGACTGGTGGAGACTGATTGAACGACGGAGTTCAAATGCAGGTTCTCTGACATGGGCTGATTTTAAAAGACTTTTCCAGGAAAAATACTATCCTAAATCGTACTGTGATGAGAAAAGAAATGAATTCTTGAGTTTGGTACAGGGGCCGATGTCTATAGCTGAATATGAGAGGAAGTTTACAGAACTTGCCAAGTACGCCATAACAATTGTTGCAGAGGAAACAGATAAATACAAGCGCTTTGAGAAAGGCATGCGAAGTGAAATCCGTATACCAGTGATAGCGAGTACAGAATGGCAGACAGAAGTGGAAGTAAAGCTAGACAGCTAGTCAGTGTACCTCGGAGCAGATGCATCAAGGTGAGGGACGATGATTCGCACCAGGAGTTTCTGGTGGAGGAAGGTTCAAAGCCAGAGCCAGTGGTGGATCATATCGTACAGGTGGATTCCGAGGTGGAGGTATACAGAAAGGTTCGGGAAGGTTTCCTTTGGTGTCAGTGCCAGCAGGTAGTGACCAATATAGTTATCCTGGTGAATCAGTGGCAAGTTTAGTGAAGAAACCATTGTGTAATACTGTGGTAGAAAACATTGGGGTCAGTGTTTGATGGGAGCTGATGTCTGTTATAATTGTGGTCAGCCGGGACGTTTTAAGAAAGATTGCCCTCAGCCAAGAGTAGGAGGAGATTTAGAACAGAAAGTTATTTCACATACAGTAAGTCAACCTCGGCAGGAGATGGGAAGCGGAGAAGGTAGCAGTGGAAGCAAGGTGAAGGCTCAAGTAGGTAGACCGAGACAGCAGGGCAGAGTATTTGCAGTAACTCAACATGAAGTAGAAGAGAGACCAGATGTAGTAACGGGTATGCTAATTATATGTTCTAGAAATGCATATGTATTAATAGATTTTGGAGCCACTCATTCGTTCGTATCCAATGAGTTTGCCTTGCATATAAATAGAAAGTTAGAACCTTTGTCTGATACTTTGTTGATACATACTCCGGTTGGTGACTCTGTTATAATAAAATATGCTTATCCTGATTGTGTGTTGGAACTTGATAACGTAGCCTTGTCAGTTGATCTGTTACCTTTGCCCTTAATAGAATTTGATGTTATTCTTGGTATGGATTTCCTGTCGAAATACCATGCTCAAGTTGATTGTTTCAAGAAGGAAGTAAAATTGATGAAACCTGATGGAGTTGACGTGATTATCAAAGGAAGGAGGAGGATACTTCCTACATGTGTAATATCGGCAGTAAAAGCTAGGAAATTGCTCAGTAAAGGTTGTGAGGCATATTTAGCTTATGTGATGGATGGGAAGTCAGGAAGATTGAAACCAGAAGATGTGCCTGTGGTACAAGAATTTCTTGATGTCTTCCCTGAGGAATTGACAGGATTACCACCTGATAGAGAATTGGAGTTCACTATTGACTTGATACCTGGCACAACTCCTATTTCTCAGACCCCCTATTGCATGGGACCATCGAAACTAAAAGAGTTAAAGGTGCACTTACAAGACTTGGTAGATAAGGGATATATTAGACCAAGTGTATCCCCATGGGGTGCACCAGTGTTGTTTGTGAAGAAAAAGGACGGTACTATGAGATTGTGCATTGATTATCGTCAATTAAATAAAGTAACAATACGCAATAAGTATCCTTTACCTCGTATTGATGACTTGTTTGATCAACTTAGAGGGGCATCAGTATTTTCTAAAATAGACTTGAGATCAAGATATCATTAGTTGAAGGTCAGGGAGACAGATGTACCAAAAACGGCTTTTAGAACGAGGTATGGACATTATGAATTCCTCATGATGCCTTTTGGTTTAACAAATGCCCCAACGATATTTATGGACTTGATGAATAGGATTTTCCATCCTTATCTGGATCAGTTTGTGATTGTATTCATTGATGATATTCTAGTATATTCTAGAGATGAAAGAGAACATACTAAACACCTTAGGATTGTTCTGCAGATTTTGCGAGAAAATAAATTATTTGCAAAGTTTAGCAAATGCGAGTTCTTGTTAAAACAGGTTGCGTTTCTGGGGCATATTGTTTAAGCTACAGGGGTTAGTGTAGATTCTCAAAAGACGGAAGCGATAGTCAAGTGGGAACGACCTAAGACCGTGACTGAAATACGTAGTTTCCTAGGCCTAGCAGGATATTACAGAAGGTTTGTGCAAGGATTTTCTAGAATAGCCTTGCCACTCACTAACTTGACTAAGAAAAATACTGCTTTTGAGTGGAATGCAGAGTGTGAAAAAAGTTTGCAGGAGTTAAAGAAAAGATTAGTGACAGCACCGATTTTGGCACTTCCAGAAGCAGGAAAAGAGGTTGAAGTGTATTGTGATGCTTCTCATCAAGGGTTAGGTTGCGTGTTAAAGCAAGATGGTAGGGTTATCACCTATGCCTCTAGACAGTTGAAACCCCATGAGATTAATTATCCTACACATGACCTGGAACTAGCCGCAGTTATACTAGCCTTAAAGATATGGCGACATTACTTATACGGAGAAAAATGTCATATCTATACAGATCATAAGAGCTTGAAGTACATCTTTGATTAGAAGGAACTAAACATGAGACAAAGGACGTGGTTGGAATTGATCAAAGATTATGATTGTACCATTCAATATCATCCAGGAAAAGAGAACGTGGTAGCTGATGCTTTAAGTAGGAAGTCTTAGGGTGGAGTAAATTCTTTAACTGTAGTTAAGGTTACTTTACTCCGGGAGTTTAGGAATGGCGCAGCTAGCCTAAAAGTAATTGGCACGAGAGCATTACTAGCACATTTCCAGTTAAAACCTAAGCTGGTAGATGAAGTTATAAAGAAGCAACTAACAGATCCTGTAGTTAGTAAATTGATAGAGGAGGTAAAAGCTCAGCAAAGGATAGACTTTGAGCTTAGATCTGATGGTGTACTGTTGAAACTGAACAGAACTTACGTGCCAAAGGATAAGGAAGTTAAACAGGCAATACTAGAGGAAGCTCATAGTTCGGTGTATGTTATGGATCCTGGTAGTACCAAGATGTACAGAACGCGAAGGAAATTTTATTGGTGGCCAGGTATAAAAAGAGAAATAGCAGAGTTTGTAGCAAAGTGTTTAATTTGTCAACAAGTTAAGCCTGAACGGCAAAGGCCAGCAGGGTTATTAAATCTACTTCCTATTCCTGAGTGGAAATGGGAACATATTACCATGGATTTCTTGTTTGGATTACTGAGGACATCAGCAGGTGTCAATGGGATCTGGGTGATTGTTGATAGGTTAACTAAAACAGCACAGTTTTTGCTAGTTAAAACAACTTATACCCTAGACACAACTTTACCTTTGATGGAATTCGCTTATAACAACAACTACCAAGCAAGTATAGGAATGGCTCCGTATGAAGCACTTTATGGTAGACCGTGCAGAACCCCAGTCTGTTGGGGAGAAGTAGGTGAAAGGAAGTTACTTGGACCAGAAATTGTGCAGACCAAGACAGAAAAAGTAGAATTGATAAAAGCTAATCTTAAGGCAGCCAGAGATCGTCAGAAGAGTTATGCAGATAATAGAAGGAAGGATCTTGAATTTGAAATTGGTGACAAGGTATTTTTGAAACTATCACCATGGAAGGGGATTCTAAGATTTGGTATGTCACACCCCCTCCCATGTTTACCTACATATCCTGAAAGGAGATGTGAGGACAGTATACATCACCCCTCTTGTGACGCATACTATCCGTCCCTTCACACACATTCTGAAACATATTAAACATCACATATGGAAAAGTATATATAAGCCAAAACGAAATTCTCTCAATTCTTTTACATGTCCTTACACAACCCATGGTTCAAACCTTAGTAATTGTACATACATATCTACATGTCACCTAATTAAGGTTTAACATACAACTACACTTCAACAAGTCGAATTATTCAGAGTCTCGAAGCTTAAGCAGGGCGAGCAGGAGTAGGCAAAGCACCAGAAATGTACTTGCTTCCTGGAGGGGAAAGAAAACATTGAAAACATGAGCTAAAGGCCCAGTTAGTGACAATTTTAACAACCCATTTTAGTTCAGAAATCATCAGTAGTAAAACCATGCTCAACATTAAACATAAAACATGTAATCACTTCAAATACATTAGTTATAATAAACTTAATTGCCCTTATCACCTCATACATGATTTTCAGCAAATCATAAGAAAACAGTTTAAGTGCAGTACTTTTCCCTTAGTTGAAGTGGAGCAAAACTCAACACCCCAATGTCGAAAGCATATAAGGCTCGATGCGGAGCAAGACTCAACGCACCAGTATATAACCTCTATGTGCACATAGGAATATGGCGGGTTGCCCATGTACCTTCTCATGTCCTTGAGTACTGGGTCCCGGGGAAACTCACATGCCTTATTAGCATTGAGTCTCCTCTAAAACATTACATAGGCGGGTTGCCCAAGTACTGGGTCCCGGGGAAACTCACATGCCTTATTAGCATTGAGCCTTCTCTAAAACATTTTCCTTTTTAGAAACAACATTTCATACAAACCGTTCGTATACAAATCGTTCATAAGAATACAGGACAATTATTAGATCAATAGCATCTTATCAACATGCTTTTCAATAAATTTAAGAACATAACGTTTGTCTCATAAAGCATTTAATCAGAAATTCACATTTCATTGGAAAACCGAGCTATTATGTTCAACAAAATCATTTTAAAGTAAAAGAAATGTCACTCACAACTCTTCCTAGGCCTTGAATGGAATATAAGCCTTTCCTATCTCTTTTTGGCCTGAAACAAAGATTTTCCCTTGTTATACTTCTTTTCCATTCACCAGAACATAAACAACAACTTATCATATGCTCAGTGTTTATAGCACACATGCGGTTAAGCTTCCATTAGTTTATTCTCAAGCCTTAACTCTAAATCTATAACTACAAGTTATCCCTTACCCTTCTGCTATACCTTGATTTCCTAGAACACCTTACGTGCAGCTCACTTGCTGTTATATCAACACTTGAGCCTTAGTTTCTCCTTAACAAAGCTGACTGTTACAGCTTGATGTCTCTACTTAATCCCTGCTAAAACGCATTTCTAGCCAATAATAAGACTTCTTCTCTTCTACGAACTTGTAAAGAATTAAGTTCCACAGCTTACCTCAAAATTTCAGGGCTTAACTCTTTTTCGTTCTCCAGTTATGCCAAAATTACTCCGCGTTGCTCCGGGTTGCATAGCAGTTCTGTAGTTACTGCTTTTACCTAAAGATTCATGTGATAAACTTCAGTTTTAGCTTAACCATCCTTCATAAGACTTGTTAGGAATTATGTTAACTTACTAACCTCAAAATTTCAGCCCCAAACTCGGCTTCCTTGTGTCATTCTACTCCAAACAACAACCACTGTTCAATCTGTGCTTCTATGATCAGTCCTCTGTTCTAACTCGGATTTGAGCACCAAAACAGGTAGAATTTCGCCCAAAACTATAAGAACACCTTCCTCTTCCTTCTCTGGTGGTTTCTCTAAAAGATGGAACTGACTTAAGTTCTCAAAATGTCTGAAAATAATTAAACTCACCTATATATATACTTCCGACTTATCCCTCACCGTAGGTTGGCGCTGGTCTTTCCTTCGACGCAAGGCACTCATGTCTATGTTCTCCTCCAACGTCTTTAGCAACTAACCATTCTCAACGCATGGTGTTCTCGGCACCTCTTACTTCCGACGCATACAACATAGTCACTCACATCACTAGCTTCATCGCGTCAAGACCATTCTGTCTTGGATGCAATGTGACTTCAGTGCATGGCTATCTTCGATGCATGGTAACCTCAACGCATGGCTGTCTTCGGCGCATGGTGACTTAAACGCATGGTTCAATCATATTTATTTCCCCGCCAATGATCACTTTTCCTTCAATGTGCCGACTACCTCATCTCACAACCCTTCTTGATTCAATCAACAACGCATGGTTCCTCAAATAATTCAGCTTCCCGCTACTTTCACCAACACATGGTCTTGGCCACCACTTAATTAAAATTTTACTCTACTTCTTGGCTACTTCTCCACTAGCAACGCGTAACCTCAATCGCATTGCTCTCACTAACACTTGGTTTTACAAATCGGTGCTTACATGGTAAAAAAGGGAAATTGAGTCCCAGATACATTAGACCCTACGAGATTCTAGAAAGAGTTGGGCCGGTGGCATACAGGCTAGCTTTACCTATTGAGATGTCCAGAATACATAATGTATTCCATGTTTCAGTGTTAAGGAAATATGTTTCTGATGCTGCTCATGTATTACAAGTCCAGCCAGTAGAACTTAATGAAGATTTAAGTTATGAAGAAAAGCCTATTCGGATATTAGATGAAAAAGAACAAGTTTTAAGAAAGAAGGTGATACTGATAGTTAAAGTTTTGTGGAGAAATCATGAGATAGAAGAAGCAACTTAGGAGCCGAAGGAGCAGATGATAAAACAGTATCCATATTTGTTTAAATAGGAATCGACTACTTACTGATTTCGGGGACGAAATCTGTCAAACCCCATCCCGAACTACCCTTCTGTAGCCCGAGACGGAGCATGAGGACAGTAGTCATTGACTCTATTATCGACTTCCACTGTCAACACTTCCTTTATGCCCATTTAATCGTCCTTCCTAGGGCGGGGATACCATTATACATTTGACAAACCTCAACTTCAGTTGGCAACGGGAACTGTCATGCTACCTGGAAAATGAAAAACATATAAAAAGATGAGCTAAATGCCAAGTGAGTGACAGATTTTGTGAAACTATCTTTAGTTTAAAAGCAGGCATGTTATCATCATTATCTCGTAAAATACTTAATTCAAATCATCACCTCTATAAAATCATACTTTTCAACTTATAATCAAATCACATGAATACACTCCAGAGTAGTTGTACATAAAATCAGTTTGTTCTCAACAATGTCCCTTAGTTGAGGCGGAGCAAGACTCAACGCTCTCAAGGTCGAAAACATCCTTAGTTGGGGTGGAGCAAAACTCAACATACCCAACGTCGAAATCATTCCTGGCTCGATGCGGAGCAAAACTCGACACACCAGCAATATCAACCTCTATGTGCACATAGGAATATGGCGGGTTGCCCAAGTACCTTCTCATGTCCCTCAGTACTGGGTCCCGGGGAAACTCACGTGCCTTCTCAAGTCCATCAGCACTGAGCCTCCTCTTAAACATTTTCCTTTAAAGAAGCAACACTTTATACAAAACAAATCGTCTGCAATTCATTCTTAAGAACACAGGGTAACTATTATATCAGTAACATTTCATAAACATACTTTTCAATAACTTTAAGAACATAAAGTATGCTTCATAAAACATTTGATCACAAAATCATATTCCATTAGAAAATCGAACTATCATGTACAACAAAATTGTTTTAAAGTAAGAAAAGTGTCACTCACAGATCACTTTAAGGATAGTTTCTCCTCTATCCCGCTATTTCTTTTTTTCCCCGAGCTTCTTGGATGCAGCGTTCTAATCCTGGAACGCAAGGCCTTATATTCCTTTGGTAGCTCGGTTGGTCGCAACCCTGCCCTTGGATGCAAGGTTGATAGCTAACACAAGGTGCTTCCCAACTCTTTCTTACTTATTTTTTGGATGCGTCGACCGCCCAAGGTCCCACTTGGACGCATCGTTCACTTTGATACTTAAACGCAAGACTGACCCTTTTTGACGCAAGACAACTTCTTTAACACAAGATATAGCTAAGTTGTCTGGAATATCTTCTTCCTTGGCCACAGACTTCTATTACGGACACCAGAATTCCTTCTTTCTCTCAAGGATTCTTACTTCAGATCATCAGTCACTCCTTTTCCCTCAATGTCCGCTTTATAGTTTTGGAGTAGAGGGCTGGTCATACTACTTCTCCCTTTATGCCATTTGCTTGCCACATGTCAAGCTGCATGTTTAACCAATCATGCATTTATTCAAGCGTCACCTTGCATGAAATACTTAACATACTTCTAACACCTCCTGCTTATAAGGTGTCAAGTTTTTGTGAAGCCACTTAGCCCTTATAAGCTTATCTTATACGTCTAACATATTCTAATTTACAAACTTTTCATTTAATCATACTACCCTTGTACGTTCACCAAATTTCCTTTACCTTCCGCCATAATACTTTGGAACCATTTCTTCACCGTATCTTGCTAGGCGTCAGTGTCCCAAATGCATACTACTATGCGTTTGTACCTTACCACATCGTACCATGCGTCCAACTTCCTACTCTTTGAACTCTTTAATTATAACCTATGCGTTTATCCGAAATCAAAATTATATTTCCATTTACCATGACATTGAGCTCCTTAACGCATATAGCTGGTAGTCACCCCTCAACACACAGCAACCCTTCATTCGTAGTTGCCTTAAACATTTGGTCTTTGGGCATAGACTTCTTTATCAACACCAAAATCCTTACTAATACATAATAAACCTTCAACGCATGTTGTTCACGCCCCAAGGTTCTTTGGCTACTATTTTCTTTCTAGCTTAACACCTTCCAAGTCAATCCCATAACTTGTTAATCCAAGACTAAGTGTGAGCCATGCGTTTTCCTCTTTTTCCAAATTCTTGTTTTTCCATTTCAGAATTCAACATCAAATTCCTTCTGAATTAAAGTATCACGTTTCAACACTTTACCATCTATGCCTTAACCGAACTATGTTCGAGAATATCCATTGTTTTTCCTAATATTGAGTGTTCAACTACTCTCCTTTCTTACTTTTTTTTTCTCTTACTAACCATCTTAAGAATTCTGAGTTAGGGTCTTACAAAATCATTGTAAGGAGGAGGTAATTGTAAGCCTCTACCTAGTGTTGGAAGTTGGCAAGTTAAGAAGAGACTATGAGACAGGCTTTGAATAGAGAAAGTTGGCAGCAAAAGTGGCTAAGTGTTGGCCACACGTTGATTGAGGTGTGTCTGAGGTTTGACAAGAAGACCATTGGTAGCTATGCGTAGAAGAAAGGAGCGGTATGAATACGGATGAGAAGGCTACTATGTGTCGAAGGCCACTAGGCGTTGAAGGTCACTATGCGTTGAAGGTTCGAGCATAGAAGAGTGGCCGAGAAGACCATGCGTTAGTCAACTATGCGGCGATGGAAGTTGAGCAATTTAAACATAGAAAGTTGAGACTGTGTTGCTGAACCATGCACGGAAGGTTGCATTGGCCAATCTAAGTAGGAAGGCGATGATGGTGCTGGTGAGTCGGTGGCCTATATTTATATGTACGTAAGTACATCGAATAAATACACACTTTAGACATATTTCGAACTCAGAATTGATCCCATTTCGTAGACGAACAACGAATAGAGGTGGAAGAAGGTGGTTATATCGAATTTAAGTAGAATTCGAATCATTTTCATGGAGAAATTGAAGTTGGAACCAGGAGCTTACTGTTGATGATAAGTCTGGACATCGTTCGGTATTTGAAGAAGAGTGAGCTGAGGAAGTTGAAGCTAGGGTTGAAAGTTTAAGGTTGGTAAGTTAACCCAATTATTAACAGTTTTCATGTAGAATGTTTAAGCAGAATTTGAACAGAAATTTGTTAAATTCTAGGAGGAAGTAATCAGAATTGAACTGTTAGATGATTCAAAGTAGCTGGAGATATTTGAGGTTAGCTCTCAAACGAAGAAGAGTTATGGTTTGAAATTTTGAGGTAAGTTAGAAAGCTCACTTCTTTACAAGTTTGTAGAAGGGGGGAAGTTCTGAATTTGCTGGAATTCAAATGTTTAGCAGGTTGAAGAACAAATCGGAAGGGAAAGAAGAAAACAGAGGCCGTTTGGGATCGTTAAGGCGTAATATCGCTAAAGAACATGAGAGTGAGCAGCGAAACGAGTGTCACTAGTAATGCAAAGGGGCGTTGCATCTCACAACTCTCGCTGAAGTATCGCTGGGTGTCGCTCCTAGAGGTGATCTCGCTAGTCTCGCTAAGCCTAGTCTCGTTAGTACCGCATGGTTATAAGTCAGTCTTATTATTAATATCGCTGATGTTTGTGAATATCGCTCATATGGAAATTGTTAACAAGAGAAGGATTGGCGATGAAATATGCTTAAGTACATGTAGTAAATGTAAAGAGAAATATTAGTAATATCTAACACGAAAAAGGTATGTTTACAGGCCAAGAGGAGCTAGAGGAAGCATACAACCCGCTCGGAGCTTGGAATAAGTTGTGAGTGACATTATAGTTGTGATAAGTCAGTTAATTATTATTTTCTATATACTTAGTAGTATCTATGAGTCATGACTGAAGTATACTCTTATGCATGAAACAAGTGCATGACTTATATGTAAGCTGGAGCTTGAGATGTACTAGTTAATGCTCCTAAGCTAGTGTTAGTTGAATGCTCTGAAAACGTTGAGGTATCATGATTTATGTTAATTTATGATTTATGTGACGCACATATCAGAACCCTAGAAAGATTGAATTGGGACCCAATGCTGAAAGACATGAGAAGGCATATGGGCAGCCCTAGTATTTCAATGAATCTCTCACCAAAAGACATAGAGAAGGTGATTGAATATGACCTGGGACCCTAATACCAAAGGACATGAGAAGGAATATGGGCAGCCCAAGTTCAGTCAAACGTATAAGCTTATTAAAAGGCATATGACACTGATGTGTTGAGATTACTCCACACAACCAAGGTTTATTGACGTTGGGTGCGTTGAGTTCGCTCCTCCTCAACTAAGGTTTAATGAAAAGAAACTTAGTTGTGTAATTATTATAGTTGCAAGTTTACATTGCAAGACTAAGCAGTTTACACTTGTGTTTGTAGTTATGCCTTATTGAGTTATATTTTTGATAGTCACTCACTGAGCATTGTAGCTCATAAAATTCTTATTTTTTTTTTATGTTTTCTTTCCAAGTAGCGAGCGTGTTTGGGGTGCTTAGCCTACCATCAAGACTCGTCTGAGCTTATTTAGGATTTTGTACTTGGGAACTTGTAAATCTCATCCCTATGTAGATGTTGCTTTTATTTTAGTGGGATAGTGAGAATCATCAGGCATACTTGTAGTTTCTACACATGGTCTTTTAAGTATTTCTCATGATGCTATATTATCAGCATATCCTTGCATAACTATTGTAAAGTTAAGTCACTTTTAAGCAGGTTATGATGTATAAAGGTGTTCATAACAGTTAAGAGTAGAAGAAAGAATAACTTTAACACTCACTCCTAGGTGTAAATATGGATGTATATATATATATCTAGGATAGGGGTGTTACACCTTTCCTGTCTCTTGAAGTGCCAAAATAGGTGTTGTTACCAATCTGGTCTTTAGCTCTCGAAAACTTTGTTCACAATCCTCATTCCACTCAAATTTAGTACTCTTCTTAGTCAAGTGGGTCAGTGGCAATGCTATCTTAGAAAATCCTTGCACTAAACGCCGATAATATCCTGCAAGTCCCACAAAACTACGAACCTCTAATACAGTCTTTGGTTGTTACCACTTGGTAATTGCTTTAGTCTTTTGAGGATCTACACACACTCCTGCAGCTGAAACAATATGCCCAAGAAACATTACTTGTTTCAACCAGAACTCGCATTTGCTAAACTTGGCATATAATTTCTTTTCTCGCAGAACCTGCAAGACGGTCCTAAGATGTTCCACATGTTCATCCTTGCTTCCAGAGTATACCAAAATGTCATCAATAAACACAATTACAAACTGGTAAAGATAAGGATGGAAAATCCTATTCATTAAGTCCATAAAAACTGCTGGGGCATTCGTCAGCAAAAGGCATCATGAGAAATTCGTAATGTCCGTATCTCGTTCTAAAAGTTGTTTTCGATATATTTGTCTCCCTAACCTTTAACTAATGATATCCAGATCTTAAGTGTAAGCCCCGTACTTGTTATTGAGAGAAGGTAAGTAAGAAGAAATTATGGGGTAGGCAAGTAAAGAAAATTGGCCAAGTTGTGGGAGAGTGAAAATGGTTAAGTGTTGGCCATGTGATTAGTGACCATGCGTTGAAGGTATGTTTAAGCTTGACAAGAGTTGCCACTGATAAGCATGCGTTGAAGAGGGCAGCTCGGCGGAGAAATAGATGTGAAGGGAGAAAAGTGCAATATGTGTTAGTAGAAGTATGTGTTGAAGGCTACTATGTGCTAGAAGTTGGCATCGCTATGCGTTGAGATGACCTATGCATTGAAGGATGGTATGCGTCGGACATAAAAACAAAGTGGCCGAGAGGGCCATGCGGTAATCGGCTATTCGGCATTGAGCAATCAGTGACATAATAAGTTGAGACAATGCGTTGTCGAAGCCATGCGTGAAAGGTTGCATTGGCAAATTCCAGAAGGAGGATGATGTTAGAGCTGGTAAGTCGGTGATTTATATTGACATATAAAGGAGTGCATCGAATAATTAAGCCTTTTTGGATATATTTTCGAACTCAGATTAACTCCATTTCGCAGATGAACAACGAGAAGAGATAGAAGAAGGTGTTTATATCGAATTCGAGTAGAAATCAGATCAGTTTCATGATGATTTTGAAGTTGGAACCAGAAGCTTGATTGTTACTGATAGATTTGGACATCAATCGGTATTTGAAGGAGAATAAACCGAGGACGTTGAAGCTGGAACTGAAATTTTGAGGTTAGTAAGTTGAGTCAATTCTTAGCAACTTCCATGAAGGATGTTTAAGCTAAATCTGAGCAAAAATATGTTAATCTCTAGGAAAAAGCCAGCGGAGTTGAACTGGTAAGCAAATCAAGGTAGCCAAAGTTATTTTAGAATATTTCTCAAATGAAGACGAGTCATGGTCTTAAATTTTGAGGTAAGCTAGGAAACTCACTACTTTACAAGATTGTAGAAGAAGGGAAGTTCTGATTTTGGCTGTAATATGGTTTTAGCAGGATAAAGGAAGAGTTTGAAGGGAAGGAAGGAAAACTATGATATGAAGTGTCGCTAGGCAGTGGTATCACTAAGGAGCTGGAGTGTGAGCAACGGAATGGGTGTTGCTGATAAACGCAAAGGAGCTCTGTGTCTCACAACTTTCGCTGAAGTCTCACTAGGTATCATTCCTTAAGGTGATATCGCTAGTCTAGTTCATTGCAGTTTCGCTAATATAGTAACCCAGTAGTGTGAATTTTGTTGGTAGACCCACTAGTAACATAGAGTATCGCTAGTTATTGATATGCATACCTAATGATTATGAACAAGGAGTTCAAATGAAACCTAATATGAGAAATGTGTTTTACAGGCCAAGAAGAGCTCGGAAAAGCATACAATTCGCTCGGGGCCTAAGACAAATCGTGAGTGGCTCTCTAATTTATACAAGGATCATCATTAAAAATGTGCAAGTGAAAACGAGTATATTATGTGAATTTTTGTATGTGTGTTATCTAAATGTGAACCACGGCCAAAGGACCATGTGTGAAGGCTTATGGGAATATGATATATGATGACTCAGTGCTGAAGGACCATGAGTGAAGGCACTTGAGAAACTAATTGAGATAGTTTCTAATGCCGATGGACCTCATGAGAAGGCATATGGAAACCAGTATATGATGGCTCAGTGCTGAGGGACCATGAGTGAAGGCATTTGAGCAGTGAATTAATAATGGAACTTAGTGCTGAGGGACAATATGAGAAAGCATTTTAGAGTTGAAACGCCGAGGGACGAAATGTGAAGGCGTATGAATATATGAATACTAGTAATTGAATTATGAGGTTAATAGAGTTGAGCTCTGCTCCGCTGCTTATTAGATAAATGTTATGCTATCTTGTTAAATGGCACGACTGACTCAGTAATTTGTACTACTAAGATATATAGTAGTTTTATGATTAGCACTAATTCAAGGATTAAATTGTAATTGATAATTTAGTCACTCACTGGGCTTTAAGCTCACGTTTCCTTGTTTATTGTTGTTCGTTTCAGGTAGGGAGTGTGTCCGGGACGCCTAGCCTATAGAAAATCCTCATCTGGACTTACTTGGTTTTAGTTCGCTGGGATAATTGTAAATACTCAGTTTAAGTACATATTTTGTCATATATGATCCTTGTGGCATAACGAGTGTGGGTTTGTACTGTATGCTGAACAAATACATTTGTATGATATATTGTGAGCTGAGAAACCTTATGTAAAAGTAATGATTTCCTTATCATGTTTCACTCATATAAAAGTTTGTACATTTGACCTAGTATTGAATTGTGTTTCAAGATATAAGATGACGTGTATGTGTGTAGGTCCATAAATCAATCTCTCTTTCAAAGTATTAAAAGCTAGTAGACATGCATCATCAAACACAAACTTAGAAAAATCTTTAATAAATCTCCTATAAAACCCTGCATACCATAGGAAGCTTCTGACTCCCTTCACATTATTGGGTGGTGGCAATTGTTCAATGGCAGCTATTTTTAGCCCTATCCACCTCCAATCCCTTTGGAGAGATTTTGTGCCCCAGAACGATGCCCTTCTTGACCATGTCACTTCTCCCAATTCAAAACAAGGTTAACATCTTGGCATCTCTGGCAAACGCGAGCAAGATTAGCAAGACAAGAATCAAATGAAGACCGAAATACAGAAAAATCATCCATGAAAACCTCCATTATGTTTTCAATGAGGCCTTGAAAAATAGACATCATACAACGTTGAAAAGTAGTAGGGGCATTACAAAACCAAATGGCATTCTCCTAAAAGCAAAGGTCCCATAGGGACATGTGAATGTAGTCTTTTCTTGATCCTCAGGAGCAATGAGAATTTGATTATAACATGAATATCCATCTAGAAAGCAATAATGAGAGTAACCTGCAAGTCTATCAAGCATTTGATCTACAAAAGTAAGGGGAAATTGATCTTTTCTAGTAGCTTTATTCAACTTCCTATAATCAATGCATACTCGCCATCCTGTCATAGTTCTAGTGGCTATCGTCTCATCTTTTTCTTTCTTAACCACAGACATACCACCTTTCTTTGGTACTACTTGAATAGGACTTACCCATGAGCTGTCAGATATGACATAAATGATTCCTGCATTCAAAAGCTTGAGCACTTCTTTCTTAACTGCCTCCTTCATGGTGGGATTATGTCTCCTTTGGTGCTCTACTAATGGGTTAAAGGTATCTTCCATCAAGATTCTGTGCATACAGACCAACAGACTAATACCTTTACGATCCTCAATAGACCAACCAATGGCAGACATATGATCCCTTAACACTCACAACAATTTTTCTTCTTCCATAGAATTAACATTAAAAGATATGATAACAGGAAAAGAAGATAAATCATCAAAGAATGCATATTTCAAGTGAGGAGGTAACACCTTTAATTCAAGCACAGGTTTCTCAACATCATTTATAACATGCAAAGAAGCTAGAGGCATAGGTTTATACATTTTAGTGCATATTGGCATGTTATCTAACCACTTAGCATACAAAGCAATTTCATCAAAAATTGTATCCATATTGTCAACATCCATTATGCTTTGTTCTAGATAATCATTAGCCAACATAACCTCTACATGTTTAGAAATAGTATGATCAATTATGTCTATAACATGTCAAGTACTACCCTCATCATGATGACTCAAGGACTTGTAAATATTAAAGACAACATTCTCATCATTTACCCTAAGAGTCAACTTCCCTTGTTGGACATCTATGATAGCCTTCCCAGTTGCTAGGAATGGCCTCCTAAGTATGATAGGAATCTAAGAGTCCTTCTCCATGTTCAAAACTACAAAATCTGTAGGGAAGATAAATTTATCAACTTTAACTGATACATCCTCAACAATACCTCTAGGATAAGCCAATGATCTATTGGCTAGTTGCAAAGTGATGGTGGTAGGTTGCACCTCTCCAATGTCAAGCTTCCTATAAACAGATAAAGACATTAAAATGAGAGAAGCACCAAGATCACAAAGAGCTCTAGTAGCATTTAAAGAACCAATAGTGCAAGGTATAGTAAAACTCATTGGATCTTTTAATTTTTGTGGTAGCTTCTTTTGCAGCACAACACTGTATTCTTCAATCATGCTAATCATCTCATATTGCCCAAACTTCTTCTTTTTTAGATAAGATATCTTTCATGAATTTAGCATAGTTGGGCATTTGCTCTAAGGCCTCAGCAAATGGGATATTAATGTGAAGCTCTTTAAATAATTCAATAAATTTGGTAAATTGAGAGTCTAATTTTTTCTTCTTAAAACATTGAGGATAGGGTAAGGTATTAGGTACAAAAGGTAAAGGGTTAGATGACTTGCTTGAAGATGCTGACTCCTTTACCTTTTCCTTTTTTTCTCAGACCACCTTGGGTTCATCTTCTATGATAGGTTCTTGGATGGTCTCATCTTCCTCTTACTCATCATCCTCATATTCGATCAAGGGAGTGGGCAACTTTTCCCCATTCCTCAAAGTCACGGCTTTGCACTCCTCCTTTGGATTTCTTTTGGGGCAACTAGGGAATTTGCCCTTTTGCATTGTTTGGAGTGAAGTGGCAATTTGGCTAATTTGTACCTCAATGTTGTGGATAGCCTTACCATGACTTTGTATAGTGAATGCGGTGGTCTTTCCTCTTGACTCTTTTATGAACTCCACCATCAAGTCTTGTAAGTTGGACTTTTTTTCGTTGTGTGATGGACCTACATTGGAAAACCCAGGAGGACCTTGCAAAACATTTCTATTGTTAGCATAAGAAAAGTTTACATTGGTTCCTCAAGTTAGGATGGTAATAAGTTGGAAGTTGTTGTTGGTGGTGGCTTCTATAGTGTCCTTAATCAACATAATTGGCCATTTCATTGTCTCCTTGTTCCAACTTTTTTTGTGTGGCCATCTTCGTTGCCAAGGTGGTAAGGGAGGCTATGGATGGTGGACTTGCTTGAGATTGAGATCCTGCAGTCAATTTAGAAAGAGCATTAGTAAGAGAAGCCATTTAAGCTTTGAGAGAATTTACCTCATCCACCTCATACAATCCGACGGCTTTTAGAATGATTGGAGAAGACCGTTCACATTGGCCAATTGTAAGATGTAGTGGCCAAGTCTTCTAGTATGGTATAGGCCTCTTGAGCATCTTGGAGAAGATTGACCCTCTAGCAGTGGCATTGTTGCGCAGCAGATCTGAAGTGCAAAACTTGCTGCTGCGTTTGTCTATTATTATTAAGCTTCCTATGCGTTTAACATACTATGCGTTGAACATGCTTAATGTTATGCGTTTATGATCTGTCAAGTTTTCCTATTCTTAACCCAAGTATAAGCAAAGAAATAGGTATACTCAGTGAGTCCGAGGTCGAATACAGGGACTACGCTGATTCTATAATTCGTTGGATTATTAGAGTTGGAGTGGTAACTAAAAATAGTTGATAGGATGCGTCTAACTAAAGAAAGCGATAACATGTACACTAGATTAAAATGTGGTAAATGGTAAGGTATGCGACACAACAAAGTCAGCTAAATGGATTAAATGAATGGATAAAAACAGGGATCGGGTTGGTTAACATCTAAAATCAGAAAAGCATGGTGGTATTCTATTCATACTTGCGACTCTTCTCCCGGTTGTCAGCCGCTATGCGTTATTTGTCTATACCGCATAGGAGAGAGTTAAGTACCAAGGTTCTTCCTATAGACAGGTAACACTTCTTGGCCTTGTCAATTGAGTTCCACAATCACTTACCCTCTCGAGCAGTTTGATTATTACTACTTATATTGATTAGATAGATGGACATAAGCATCGGATTAAGATTACAATTGACAAGATGCAATAGTTACACTATGGTTCTTATTTAGATGCTAACGCAACCCGTGACCCTTGAAAGATTAGCTACTCATGGATTCAAAGTAATAAGCGAAAAGTGTGGAGAAATGGATAAACATGGAAGAATTTTAGATTAATGAACGGAATACAATTTCAGACAGCTCAATGTCTTGGCACAAATCTAAAATTAAAGCTAGAAAAAGAGATAGAAAGCAGGAAAGGCGTCAATGTCTTGAGTCGCCAGAATGGAAGTGTGAGGTTCTGGAGAGAACTCTGTTGTCACTTAGGAATTCTTTCGAGAATCAACAATCCTTTTTCAGCTTACAGGTCTGCCATTTTATAGAGACTACGTTCGTAATCAGTGGCAAATCTGCGTGATTGGAGGAAATTGATGTCGTGCGTCTTTCACGTCTAATTACGTAATTCTCAGTTCAATTTAGATCAACCACTTTAGCCACAGATCATGCATGTCAATCTTCCGACAATCTCTCAAGATTTTGATCTGATTTTCCGCTGCCTTGTGTTTCTGGTCGTTATGCGTCATGAAGAATTTAGGTTCATGCGTTCACTCATGTCGACGCATCCATATGTTCTAACGCATCATCCTGCGTCGAGCGGACACGCATCACAGGTTGCGAACGCATAGTCCTGCGTTAAGAATCTATAGGTTGCTCGCGTTCCTACGTTCAAACATGCGTTTTAGGCTCAAAAAGCTATAAAATAGTTATCTTCATCAATTTACAAGAGTAGAACACATAGGAAGATTTATCAATAGAATTTAACATCAACTGCCGCTGATTCTCTATTTAATCTCTATTTTTCTAAGAAAAAAGCTGCAATAACTTGTATTTCAACAAGTTATCACACCCCCAAACTTAGAGAAACATTTGTTCTCAAGCATAACTTCTATCTAAGAAACTTCAATCAACCTTAAAATTTTATCAACGCATTGACTAGTCTCTCATAATGCTATACTCAATCAGCTACCCGTCAGTTATATTACTTCTCTACCTCTATATTCTTTTCTTTAGAACGGGTCTAATTTGTATGCGGCAAACTTTCTTTTCAAAATTCTTTACTCATTATTCACAAAATTTTTGTTTCTTCTTTTAACATTGAGTCTGAAAAGATGAAGATATAAAGTTCCTTTTTCTTTCATTTGTTTTATTGTTTACAAGTAACCATGCGTCGAGTAGGGTTACCCACCTTCATTCTGACATACCAACTATGGGGTGCATGGAGGTAGCCAACTACGAGCAAGTGTCCTTCTCAACTAAACTCTTATCTAAGTTCGGTTTCCTAACTAGACATTAGAGTTTGTTATTTATCTATGCATCGCTGATTACAATTACCCACATGAAGGCGGCCAACTACGAGCAGGTGGCGTTTTCAGCTAAACTCTTAACAAGATGAATATATTAGTCTTGTCAGCGGAGTTTTGCATTTAAAAGATTTTTTTTTTTATTTGGATTAAGTTCCTCATATTTTTATCTTTGACAGTTCAAACCTCTTCCACCCTCAAACTTGAGAGTAGCAAGGTCCTCATTGCCTAAATTGTAAAGAAAGATTATGTTGAAGATTTTTGTAAAAGAGGTTTGAATTGGTAGCTTGCATGCATGCAAAATAGGTTTGCGTTTCTAAGGAATAGTATGCAGACGCTTTGAAAGTAATCTAGCTTAAGAGTGTACAAAAAGTGCAAGCATGATTATCATCATAGTGACTAACTTTTCAATGCAAAGATAGAATTTGGGAATCATTAAATGTACTGATAATGAATTTACAACACGGGGAAAAAGCAAAGAGGTAATTAGAAATTCAATGCGGTGAAGAAATTTTCATTCTATTAATTTCTTTTCCCACAAATGCATACAGCTGGAGATGAAGATAATTGCAAGGAAAGATATAAAGAATATACAACTATAACTACACCCCTAAATTTTAACTATTCGACTCGTCTTCATCAGGTCTGCGTTTCTGCTCAGGTGCAGGGCATTACAGCATTGGGAAGACAAGCGTATGTTGTAGGCGTTCAGGAATGTTAGGGTGCAGGACTTCCAGTCGAATCGAAAACAGTTGATGAATATAATTCAATGTGAAGTGAAACTACTCCATCTGCCGACATGCTAACATATTCATTGACTGCATTATTGGATGCAAGATTGATTGTTATAGGTATGTTTTTCAGTCGAGGTCGAGTTGGGTTTCTTGAGGTTGAGGCTACGGTTGTGGTTGAGGACGGTTTGGCTTGGGGCGAGAAGTTGATGGAGTTTCATCAAACGCAGAGGATGATGGACGCATAGTAGTTGCGCCAAAATCCCCGTAGTGTGAGCCAACTCTTACTGAGGAGATTGGGGAGATGGGTTTTGCAGAAGGTTGAGGTTGAGAAGGTTTTGGGAGATGCGTTTTAGAAGGAGGTGGATATGGCTTTGGGTGTTGCGTCTCAGGATGAGGTGGAGGAGGCGTTGGCTCTCTTGCGGTTAATGAGGGTGGAGGTGAAGGACTTGAGGAAGGGGAAGGTCTAATGACTTCCCCTTCTTCTACGTTTGTGGCTTCGGAGGCGACACTTTAGGTGACTGAGTGGGTTGATGAGTTCTTTTGGTGACCTTAGCAGGCTCTAGCAAATGGTGCGATCCTCTCATCAACCGACGCAGAGTCTTATGGGCGATTACCCCACTGACTTCGATCATCTTCTCTGTGTCTAACACTTCTGTCTGCCCTCCGATGGCAGCATTGGCGCATAGGTTCATGATAAATGAGGGGGAAAAAGAGTTGGCCTCTTTGTTTGTTGAAAACCCCTCTTATTTGCGCCGCAATTATGCGTCCGACATCAAGGGGGATGCGACGCATAATGCAATAAGCTGCCATTACCCGATCCCTTGACATTGTTTTGTCATGCGTTGTGGGGATTAGCCACTTCTTCACCAAATATACCCACAAGTTGGCCTCTTGGCCGTAGGCTATTAGCAGGCAAAGTTTTAATGCCTGTGAGTGATACGTCCCACTTCGCCTCGGGCTTCGCCAATACTCGGACTGTGTCTTCCATTAACTCCGATGGAGTTGATTCTATTATTTTGTTTCCTTCCGCATCTGCATTGTCCCTCAACTTATAGATTTCGTTTATTTCTCTTGCGTTGAATGGGACTTCATTTTCTTCAACCACTACCATGTCCTCCTCTTCATCAATGCCTCCGTTATAAAAGCTGCGGACTAAGTCAGGTTGGATCCAAAGAGTGCTGAAACAGAAATTTCTCTAACCGTGGTGGTCGATGAATTCAGTGATATATGGTTGCAACGGGGCTTCTTCATGGAAAAATCCCACCTCCATCAATAAATCAGGGAACGCCCTATGTCTCCCTTTTCCATCCTTCTTCTTTGGTGACGCATAGGTCACCTTCTCTTTTCCTTTGGCCTTAGCAGGGATTTTATCCACCGTCTTTTTCTTGCTATCGGCCACTTTAGTTGGAGCGTCAGTCACTTTCTCCTTCCCTTTGCGTTTCTTTTGGTGAATGCCTGGGAGTTTGGTGAGTAACTCCTTTTTTTCTTTCTTTTTCTTCTTTCTCAAGGTGCTGACACCTTGCTCCTCTAACGCATCTTCCCCTATTCATTCCTTCCTCGTAGGCGAGTGGTGCCTACTTTTCTTCTTCTTTTTCCTCTTGCCCTCCCTCTCTTCTTGGGCATTTATTCGTGCAGCCAACTCCTCATCTTCTTCTATTTGCAGCTCTCTCTCAAGCTCCTTAGCTGCCTTTTCTATTCTTTCTTCTTCCTTCATTTCCTCCTCCAATGCCATAGCGGCTTCGTCAATTTGAGGATCAGGAAGGCCTTGCGTTTCCCATTCTTCTTGGGGCCGCACTTCCCTGCCCGCCTTTTTGCTAGACAATGCGTCCTTAGCAATTTTCTCCGCTCATTTTTTAGGGTTTTGAGTTCTTCTTAATTTAGCTCTCTTCTTCTTCATCTTTTCTGCCAGTCAATCAAAGGATGTTGCCGCAATCGGGGACTCAGGACCGTCTCCTTACTCTGCGTTTTTCGGCTCTTCACCCTTGGCAGTTTCTTGTGATACCTTATTTTCTTTCTTATCAGGGGTACCATTTCCTCTTCTTTTTCTCTTCTTTTCTTGGCCTCTGTGGCCATTACAACCTTTTTGATAGGTCCTTCATTGGAGTCTAGGGTCATCTCCTTAGGACTAATAGACGCAGGGACTGACCCATGCGTTTTGAATGGCTCGCTTACGATCTCCTTGCTATAGGCGGCGTCTCCTTCCTTATTTCCCCCAGTCTTTTCACCCTCCTGAGTCTCTTTTAGCTGACTCTGGACATCTTTTATCGGCGAGGGTGATTCCCGTCTTGCGTTTGATACGCATACTTCAAATGGGTCTCGCAGGCCACTCAAGATGTGTGCGATCCATTCGTCTGGGAAACGTGCAAAGTTCACTTTCCCTTCTTCCACAACCACATCCTCTTCTACCCCTCCTCCCACTTCATCAGTCCCTATTGTGCTGGGGTGTCTTGATGAAGGCAAAAGCTAGTTGACCTCCCCGTCATCCTCCCTCACCTTTGCATTTCTTTCCCCTTGAGCAATCCTCTCGAGGATGTCGCCGAAGACATTTCGCTCGTCTTTGCTGCGGACTTCACTACTTCCATACAGTGTGCTAGCTTCATCACGAACCGTTCCAGGACCCAGTTGCTCGGCTTCGGAGTTTTCCGTGCTTAGACGTTGGTTTTCGGCATTGAAGTTTGCGGGTGAAAAACTCTCTCACATTCTTCATTCTGCCCTTTAAAATGGACTTGACTCAGTTTTTGGGTTATGGAAGAGGTGCCGGGTCGATTTGGCTCAAGGGTGGGATGTTTAGGACTTCTACGCAATCGTCTGAGTCAAGGTCGACTACTGGTGGACGGACTGGAGGTCTGACAAATGGTCGGAAAAATAGGGTTACAGGTGGTCTTTGGGCACTAGCCCTGATTCGTGACGCCGAGAAAGTTGGGATAAATGGTGGGCTGGGGTGTGGAGGTCTAGGGTAGACCAGAAAAGCGAAAGGCCTCGCAGGTCAGGTAGGTCGAAATAGTGGTGGAGAGAAAATTGGAGCTCGAGGGTTGGGAAATACCTCAGGGACTGGTCGCGGTTCGGATGAGAAAGAAGATGGGGTCGAGTCCTGGGTGTTGTAGGAAGATATTGGGGAAACGTCGCCGGTGAAGTGTTCTTGGTTTTGGGAGTCTGATTGGCTAGACATATACAAGGATGCGAAGAACTTAAATCGCCAGAGGTTTGAGAGATGAAGGGTTCTGAAAATGGAAAATGGAAAATGGAAAATCGAATCGCGTTGATGAAGGGCTAATTAAGCCGTCGGTAATAAATGCAGATACGTGATATCCGAAATCCCACTGATCTAGGCAAATTTATTAAGCCGCACACCCATCAAGTGTGATGGGTGGCTAATGACGCAAATAAGCACTCGAGTGCTTCTGGGAAAATGCATCGACTAAAAAGACGTATGCATTCCCCAGTTTGCTCTTTCTAAAATGCATACATTCTATTGATAAATGCATGACTGATGAACGCATGGTTCTCAGTTCACTTATGCATTGGACTCAGCTTGAATGGCAAAGTGTGCGCTAAACTCAAATAGTTTGCATTGAAGCCCGACACATAATTTCATGCTTATTTAATTTACATTACTTCTAAAACTGAATTCAAAGAATGAAAAATAAATACTAAAAATAAAGTCAAAAGAAAATAAGCAAAAGTAAAAGAAAGCGTCCCTAGAAAATTAGGCGTTCAGCAATGCAGGGACCTTTCAACGCAAGCTCAGTCATTACACTCACGTAGGTCAATGGAGGTTTTGTCGATTTCCAACTCTCCAATGTGGTAGGGTTTTACCCTTTGTCCATTGACCTTGAAGGAGGTGGTTCTGTCTTCATTTGTTAGTTTGACAGCACCATGCGGAAACACTTCCTTGATTATGAATGGTCCAGACCAGCGAGACTTCAGCTTACCTGGAAATAAACGCAACCTTGAGTTAAACAATAGGACCTTCTGGCCGACGTATAGTATTTTCTTACTGATATTTTTGTCATGCCATTTTGTGGTCCTTTCTTTATACAGTTTTGCATTTTCGTAAGCTGAATTTCTCCACTCTATGAGTTCGTTTAATTGAAGCTTTCTTGCTTTGCTAGTTGCGTCCTGGTCTAGATTGAGCTTCTTCATGGCCCACATGGCTTTGTGTTCCAGCTCTAGTAGGAGATGGCACGCTTTCCCAAACACCAACACATAGGGTGACATACCTATGGGTGTTTTAAATGCCGTTCTGTATGCCTAGAGAGCTTCATCTAATCTCTCCGTCCAATCTTTCCTTGATATGCTCATAACTTTTTCAAGTATGGACTTAATCTCCTTGTTTGTTATCTCAGCTTGGTCGTTTGTCTGTGGGTGATAGGCAGTTGCTACCCTGTGCCAGACATTAAATTTTGTCAATAAGTTAGTGATTATGCGATTTATAAAATGTGTACCTTCATTGCTAATTATCGCCCTTGGTGTCCCAAATCGCGAAAAGATTTGTCTCTTTAAGAACTTGGACATCGTGTTTGTATCGTTCTTCGCACAGGCCACTGCTTCTACCCATTTTGATACGTAGTCAACCGCCACTAGGATGTATTGATTACCGCAAGAAGGAGGGAATGGTCCCATAAAATTGATTCCCCATACGTCGAACAATTCAACTTCTAGGATTGAGTTAAAAGGCATCTCATTTCTGTTGGAAATGTTGCCTGTTCTCTGACAACGATAGCAAGCTACCGCATATGCCCTTGCGTCTTTGAATAATGTGGGCTAGAAATACCTACTCTACACCACCTTCGCAGCTGTTCTCTGTCCCCCGAAGTGTCCTCCATAAGGTGCTTTATGACAGCTTCTCAGAATGTGGTCCGGGCCAAGTCTATATAGATATGGCTCATCCCAACAGTAGAACTTACTTTTGTGTCAGAGCCTCTTCCTTTGTTGAGCATTGAAATCTTCAGGCCATTGGTTGCAGACCAAATAATTCACTATGTCAGCATACCACGGTTCCTGACTCTCTGCGTTTGTGATGTGCTCGTCTGGGAACCGTTCCTCTATATCACTCTAACTTTCTTGAACCTCTTTATTTTCCAACCGAGATAGGTGGTTCGCAACCCGATTCTAGGTTCCCATCATATCTTTGACCTCCAAATCAAATTCTTGTAATAATAAGATCCATCGGATGAGTCTAGGCTTTGCGTCCTTTTTCGCCATTAAATACTTGATCGCAGAATGACCAGTATAGATGGTCACTTTTGACCCTTCCAAATATGCCCTAAATTTGTCAACCACAAAGACTACGACTAACATTTCCTTCTCAGTAGTAGTGTAGTTCTCTTGAGCAGTGTTCAATGTTTTACTAGCGCATAAATGATCGGGTGCATTATTTTCTCTTTCCTTTGCCCCAGCACTGCTCCCACTGCATGGTTGCTTGCGTCGCACATCAGCTCAAATGGGAGAGACCTGTCTGGTGCAACTAAAATTGGTGCTGAAATTAGGGCCTGCCTTAAAGACTCAAACGCATGCAGACATGCGTTATCAAAGTTGAAGTCCCTATTAGCTTCCAATAGTGCGCTCAGTGGTTTTGCGACTTGCGAAAATCCTTTGATGAATCTTCTATAAAAGCCTGCATGGCCTAGAAAACTTCGCAAAGTCTTTACATTTGTGGGGGCTGGTAGTTTGGCTATCGCATCTATTTTTGCTTGATCAACTTCCAGTCTAACCTTAGAAACCTTATGTCCCAACACAATACCTTCCATGACCATGAAGTGGCATTTCTCCCAGTTGAGGACTAGGTTTGTGTCTTCGCATTTCTTTAATACTCGTTCCAAGTTGGCTAAGCATTCATCGTATGATTCCCCAAATACTGAGAAGTCTTCTATAAACACCTCTACTGAATGTTCCAGATATTCGGAAAATATCGCCACCATGCACCTTTGGAATGTTCCTGGTGTGTTACATAGCCCGAATGGCATGAGTTTGAATGCAAAGGTGCCATATGGGCATGTGAACGTTGTCTTCTCTTGATCTTCCGAAGCTATCATGATCTGGTTATAGCCGAAATATCCGTCAAGGAAGCAGAAGAATTCATTTCCTGCTAGCCTGTCTAGCATCTGGTCGATGAATGGCAATGGGAAGTGATCTTTCTTTGTCGCCGCATTCAGCTTGTGATAGTCCATATAGATGCTCCAACCAGTGACCGTTCGTGTTGGTATCAACTCATTTTTACTGTTCGTAATCACTGTCATCCCCCCTTTCTTCTGTACACACTGAATTGGGCTTACCCAACTTCTGTCGGAGATTGGATAAATGACCCCTGCGTCGAGCCATTGGATGATTTCTTTCTTCACGACCTCCTTTATGGCTAGGTTAAGCCTGCGTTGCCTTTCTACTGAATCTTCCTTACCCTCTTCCAACCGAATTTTATGCATGCAGTATGAAGGGCTTATTCATCTAATGTCCGCTAGGGTCCATCCAATGGCTTTGATATGATTTTTCAATATCTGCAGCAAAGCCTTTCAGGGTCTGTAGTCAACGAAGAGGATATGATGACCGGTAGCATGCTCTCTTCTCCCAAATATGCATACTTAAGATGCGTCGGCAGTGTTTTTAGCTCAAGGTATAGCCGTTTGATAAGCACTTGAAAAGTGCTGTCTATTCTCTCAAATTAAGGGAGTTTATATTAGATTTCACTTGTTTGCTAGTGGTTTTCAGGATAAAATGAGGAAAATTAGAAGAAAAGACTAAAAGATCAAAACCGAGCAAGAATACCGTGAAAAAGAGCTAAAAAACCCAAAATGGCAGAAATCGGGACAGCGCCGCGGTGCTTGAACGACGCTGCCGCGGCGCTAAAACCCGAGAGCTAGCTTTTCTGTTCGCAGCCCTAGCACCGCGGCGCTCTCCAACAACGTCGCGGTGCTGTCCTAGAATTTTCAATAGCGCCGTGGCGCTATAAACTAGCGTCGCGGCGCCAGTTTTCCTTAAATGAAAATTTGTTATTTTTGGTAAATTTTTGGGCGGCCAAACTCTATAAATTTGGGCGTTTCCAGCAGCCCTAGGCATCAAAATCAAATCAAGGAAGTGCAGACCTAAAGAGGCACAAAAAGGAGAGAATAGAGTTCAAAGAGTGAGTTAGTTGCAAGGAAGAGGAAAAGAGTTTGAGATAGTCGTGGTGCCCTTCGAATTCCGACGTGAGAGCCAAGGAGATCGTGACGGTGCTACCTCAATCAAGAGCCTCTTTTCAGTAGAGTTTCCCTTTCTTTACACTCTTTCTTTGTTTATTTTGCTCAAACATGTTGCTTCAAGCTATGAGTGGCTAAACTCTTTAGTTTTAGGGTTTTGATGATTTGTTTATGAAATTATGTTGATCTTGTAGACTTTCATGGTTTTGTTGGAATGATTATGGTTTTCATTGTTATTGTGTGTAATTCTTGTAGATTGGCCATCTTCACATGTTAGGTTAGATGTATGATTGAGAGATTGTATGTTTAACTTGATCCATAACAATTAATTGTTGTTAATCTATCACGAGAGTAGTTAGGTTGACAATAAAAGTTGTTAAAGACTATTTTTAATGCCACGTAATTTTGTATTGGTTTTAAGAGAGTAATAATCAATCAAGTTGCATGAGAAATGGTTGTTTTTTAGAGAAAATAACTTGAAATTAAGTTTCTAGACTTGGGCATATGAATGACAATAAAATCCATGAAATCTATAATATTGCATGATGAAATAAACAAGGATTCATTACCCTAGAACTCTCTTTGACTCTTGTGTTTCTCACTTTAATACTTTCCTTATTTGATTTATATTTTCCATAACTCATAATTTTCAAATTCAATCCTCAAATAAAATTGATTCAACTCTAGAATAGCTAAGTAACTTAAACCTTCACAATTGAATCTTAAGTGGAACGATATTCGGACTTAACCGTCTTATATTATAACTTGACCTGTACACTTGCGGTTAACACTCAAAGTGCGCATCACCGTTCTTCTAAAGATGGCTTTGTCTTCTCCATGGATTGGTTGCTCAAATCTAGGCGTTCGAAACTTGCATTGGAAATTACACCGATTTCCTCCTCATTTCCATCTTCTAATTCATCCAAAATTGCTTCATCTTCTAACAATGTGTCTGTAATACTTGCTTTTTCTTCAGTTATATCCTCAATCACCTGACAAGATTGAAAATCATCAGGATATTTCAACGCATTAAAGACATTAAACTTTACCTGTTGGTCGTCCACACGGATTGTTAGTTCCCCTTCCTGGACGTCAATCAGTGCACGTCTCGTAGCTAAGAAAGGTCTTCTCAGGATAATGGGCACCTCTCTGTCAACTTCATAATCCAGGATTATGAATTTGTCCACCTTTACAAGAACATCCTCGATTTTGCCTTCGAGATGCTTGATGGAGCGATCCGCAAGTTGAAGTGTGACTGTAATGGGTCGTGCTTCCCCTATACCCAACTTCTTGAATATAGACAGTGGCATTAAGTTTATGGTGGCTCCTAAGTCGCATAATGCCTGACCTACGTCCATTCCCCCTATGGAGCATGGCAATGTAAAACTCCCTGGATCTTTCATTTTAGCAGGTATATTGTTTTTGAACAACGCACTACATTCCTGTGTTAATGCTACTGTCTCAAATTCTTCGAGCCTTCTCTTCCTGAATAGTATGTCTTTCAGAAATTTGACATAACTTGACATTTGTTCCAGGGCTTCCACCAACAGAATGTTGATATGAAGTTGTTTGAGAACGTCCACAACTTTTCTAAATTGGCCCTCATCATTTTTCTTCTTTAGGCGGTTAGGAAAGGGTGGACGCATAGGAAGAGTGGTATCTTGATATACCGATGCAGGTTCTACCTGCGTTGCTTTTTCTCTCCTCCCTCCATTCTTCTGCTCTTGAGAAGTTGTGGTGATTGATGATGGCTACAAATCATTGGTTGGTGCTGTTGGAGTAGGTTGCGGATTGATGTGAGGCTGCAGGTTTCCTTGCGTCCTCTGGTCTTGCGTTTCAGTGGGAAGAATTTTCCCACTCCTCAATGTCACAATTTGACATTGTTCTTTACCGTTACCTCGTAGGGCTTCGATATTACTTGGCAATACTCCTTGAGGTCTGTTTTTTAGCTCACCTGCAATTTGTCCGATTTGAACTTCTAAATTGCGAATTGCAGTGGCCTTACTTTGGAGCATCGCATCATTCTTACTGATATATTCTCATAGTAGAGCTTCCATGCATGATGATGATGCGTTTGCTGACTGGTTTCTTTGTGGCTGATGCCCTTGAATACCATGGTTGTAAACAGGAGGGTTGCTTCTCTGCGTGTCACACCCCTTCCCGAACTACCCTCCTGTAGCCCGAGACGAAGCGTGAGGACAGCAGTCATCGACCCTATCATCGACTTCCACTGTCGAACCTCCCTTATGCTTGTTAAACCACACTTTCTAGGATGGCGATACCATTAACCCTTGACAAACCTCGACTTCGATTGGCAACGGGAATTGTCATGCTACCTGGAAATGGAAAACATATAAAAGATGAGCTAAATGCCCAGTGAGTGACAGATTTTGTGAAAACTATCTTTAGTTGAAAAGCAGGCATGTTATCATCATTATATCACAAAATACTCAATTCAAATCATCATTTCTATAAAAACATACTTTCATCTTTTATATGTTTTCCATTTTCCAAGTAGCATGATAGTTCCCGTTGCCGATCGAAGTTGAAGTTTGTCAAGGGTTAATGGTATCGCCGTCCTAGAAAGTGTGGTTTAACGAGCATAAGGGAGGTTCGATAGTGGAAGTCGATGATAGGGTCGATGACTACTGTCCTCATGCTTCGTCTCGGGCTACAGGAGGGTAGTTTGGGAAGGGGTGTGACATTGCAGTTGTTGCTCAGTTCCCTGCGTTTGTTGTTGGTTTCCTCCCCATCCAAAGTTAGGATGGTTCCTCCAACCTGGATTATACGTTTTAGCGTACGGGCTGTTCTGAACATAGCAAACAGACTGTGGATTGTAAGGACACATATTATACAGGTGTCCCTCACCATATTGTACGCAGCTTATAGATGCTGTCGCATTCATTACGTCCATCGCAGCAACAGATCCACCTTGGTTGTTCAATGCTATTGTCTTCAGCAAAGATGTCATAGTGGCAATCTGAGCTGAAAGATTAGTGGCAGCATCAGTTTCAAACGTACCAGCTTGCGTTTGTCTCTTGTCAATGAATCGAGATCCATACCCATTATCCACCCATTCATCAGTGTTCCTCGAAATTCTATTGAGAATATCCTTGGCTTGCGTATAAGTCTTGTCCATTAATCCTCCTGTTGCGGAGGCGTCAGCCACTGATTGTGATGTTTTGTTTAATCCTCCATAGAAGATCTCCATCTGCACACAATCAGGAATGCCATTGTGCAGACAATTCCTTATCAGCCTCTTAAATCGAGTCCAAGCCACACTAACAGTCTCCGAATCCTTTTGCTCGAAGGTGATAATGTCTCGTTGCCTCTTTGCACTCACCGTTGGAGGAAAATATTTCTGCATAAATTTTTCAACCATTTGCGCCCAAGTTGTAATCTCACCAGGTTCAAATGAATATGCCCATTGTCTTGCCTCATCTCTGAGAGAGAATGGGAATAGCATCATCCTGATGCTGTCTTGCGATACTCCAGCTATGGAGAATGTGCTACATATCTCCAATAAGCTTTTCAAGTATGCATGCGGGTCGTCACCCTTTGCACCCCCAAACTGCCCTACGGCTTGCAGCATCTGCAACATCTGCAACATCACTAGCTTCATTTCAAACCTTCCATTACCTTCAAAGGTTGGTTGTAAAATTTCTGGTGCGAAATTATACAGGTTCGGCGATGCATACTCCCTCATTGGGCGATTTCTATCATGTGCCAAGAGAATCGGGTTTATCTCTTGGTTTGCACGCTCTAGCGCATCTACGTTTTGCCTAACCCATCTTGAGGAACTTGAGGCTGATTGTGTTGTGCGTTCATATTTTCTTCTGTAGCTCAATTGTTCCTTCTTTGTTTATTTTGTCTTGTCCTTCTTCTGAAGGTCCTTTCAATCTATGGGTCAATATCAAGTGTTGGGATGCTCCCGTCACTCATATACTGTTAGATGCTTCTGACAGAAGAGAAACTTGCTATACTCCTTCGACTGACAAATTCCTACAACACAAATAATCCAAACAAAAAAAATTGAATCAATAAAATAATCCCCGACAACGGCGCCAAAAACTTGTTGTGCAGCATATCTGAAGTGCAAAACTTGCTACTGCGTTTGTCTATTATTATTAAGTTTCCTATGCGTTTAACATACTATGCGTTGAACATGCTTAATGTTATGCGTTTATGATCTGTCAAGTTTTCATATTCTTAACCCAAGTATAAGCAAAGAAATAGGTATACTCGATGAGTCCGAGGTCGAACAGAGGGACTACGCTGATTCTATAATTCGTTAGATTATTAGAGTTTGAGTGGTAACTAAAAATAGTTGATAAGGATGCGCCTAACTAAAGAAAGCGATAACATGTACACTAGATTAAAATGTGGTAAATGGTAAGGTATGCGACACAGTAAAGTCAGCTAAATGGATTAAATGAATGGATAAAAACAGGGATCGAGTTGGTTAACATCTAAAATCAGAAAAGCATGGTGGTATTCTATTCATACTTACGACTCTTCTTCCGGTTGTCAGCCGCTATTCGTTATATGTCTATACTACATAGGAGAGAGTTAAGTACCAAGGTTATTCTTATAGACAGGTAAAACTTCTTGGCCTTGTCAATTGAGTTCCACAATCACTTATCCTCTCGATCAGTCTGATTATTACTACTTATATCGATTAGCTAGATGGACATAAGCATCGGATTAAGATTACAATTGACAAGATGCAATAGTTACACTATGGTTCTTATTTAGATGCTAACCCATGACCCTTGAAAGATTAGCTACTCATGGATTCAAAGTAATAAGCAGAAAGTGTGGAGAAATGGATAAACATGGGAGAATTTTAGATTAATGAACGGAATATAATTTTAGACAACTCAATGTCTTGGCACAAATCTAAAATCAAAGGTGGAAAAAGAGATAGAAAGCAGGAAAGGCGTCAATGTCTTGAGTTGCCTGAATGGAAGCGTGAGGTTCTATTGTGAAGTGGTCAGGCGGAGGGAAGACTCTTTTCTCTCGAGCTATTCGTCTCCGGTTGTCTCCTGGAGAGAACTCTGCTATCACTTAGGAATTCTTCCGAGAATCAACAATCCTTTTTCAGCTTGCAGGTCCGCCCTTTTATAGAGGCTGCATTCGTAATCAGTGGCAAATCTACGTGATTGGAGGAAATTGATGTCGTGTGTCTTTCTCACCTAATTACGTAATTCTCGGTTCAATTTAGATCCTCCACTTTAGCCACAGACATGCATGTCAATCTTTCGACAATCTCTCAAGATTCTGATCTGATTTTCCGCTGCCTTGCATTTCTAGTCGTTATGCGTCCATAAAGAATTTAGGTTCATGCGTTCACTCATGTTGACGCATCCATATGTTCTAACGCATCATCCTGCATTGAGCGGATGTCCACGCGTCACAGGTTGTCAACGCAGAGTCCTACGTTAAGAAACTACAGGTTGCTCGCGTTGCTACATTCAAACTTGCGTTTTAGGCTCAAAAAGCTATAAAATAATTATCTTCATCAATTTACAAGAGTAGAACGCATAGGAAGATTTATCAATAGAATTTAACATCAATTACTGCATGATTCTCTATTTATTCTCTATTTTTCTAAAAAAAATGCTGTAATAACTTGTATTTCTACAAGTTATCAGGCATCTAGGATGGATTTGGTTGAACTTGACAATCCATTGTAGAATAATTGAATTTGCAACTAATCTGAGTAGTCATGTTGAGGGCACCTCCTCAAGAGATAAACCTATCCCAAGCCTCATATAGTTTTTCATCCTCAAGTTGGCAGAATGTTCCTATCTCTGTTTTTAACTTTTGAGATTTAGCCGGTTGAAAATACTTGTTCAAGAACGCTTGAGCTAAGATCTCCCAAGTGGTGATACTATCCGGAGGAATGATTTCCAACCAATCTTTTTCTCAGTCCTAAGTCTTAGTTTAACAGCATCATTAGAAACGTCATTCATCTTTACCGTTTCGCATAACTCCAAGAAGAACCGTAGATGCTTATGAGGATCTTGATTGATTCTTCCTCTGAAGGTTAGCTCTCTAGCCATTTGGACTAACCTCGGTTTCAACTCAAAGTTGTTGACATTGATGGACATATTCATAATTCCAAGTTGATTTGCTGATAATGTCTGTTGCAAGTAGTCCCAAATTGCCTTTGGTATCTCATCTGCCATCTCCTCGGTTTGATTGTGTAGAGCCCTTAGATTCCTTCTATAGGTGCTATCAATCTCGAGATCAAGAGGGAAGAGGTTAGTATTATCACGAGGCATCAACCAACAAAATTATCAACCAAATAATATACACCTCAAATTAAAATCTATCAATTCTAATGAATATTAAATAACAAAAAATCGTTCTTTAGATCCCTGGTAACACACTAAAAACTTGATACGAGTCAAGTTCTAATATAAGACGGTGAAGTCCGAATATCGTTCCACTAAGGACCCAATTATGAAGGCTTAAGTTACTTAGCTATTATAAAATCGAATCAATTTTATTTGAGGATTGGAATTTAAGTTGTGATTTTAGAAACAAAACTAAAAAAGAAAGCAAATAAATGAGAAACACAATAGTTAAAGAGAGTTCTAGGATAATTAATTATTGTTTACTTCATCATGCAATATTTTAGAATTCATGGATTTTATTGCAATTATATGCTTAAGTCTAGAAACATAAATCCAAGTTATTTTCTCTAAAAAATAACATTTTCTCATGCAACTAAATTGATTACTAATTTCTTGAAACCAATACAAATTACATGGCATTAAGCATAGCCTTTAGCAACTTTCATTATTAACCTAACTATTTCCATGAGAGATTAACAACGATTCTTTGTTATAGATCTAGTTAGACATACCGTATTCAAACATGGTCATTCAACAAGAATTTAAGCAAAGTAACAAAGAAAAGCATAACCATTACAACAAAACCATGAAGAGTCTACAATATCAACATAACTTCATAAACAATTCATCAAAACCGTAAAACTAAAGAGTTTAGCCACTAATAGCTTGAAGCAATGTGTTCAAACAATATAAATGAAGAAAGAGTGTAAAGAAAGGAAAATTCTACTGAAAAAAGGCTCTTGATTGAGGAAGCACCGTCAAGATCTCCTTGGCCTTCATGTTCGGACTCGAATGGCACTACGACTCTCTCTCGAACTCTTTTCTCTCTTCCTTGCAGCTAACTCACTCTTTGAATTCTCTAATGAACTTTCACTCAATTCTCTTCTTCTTGTGTCTCTTGGTGTGTAGATTGGTGATTAGGGCTGCTGGAAACTTTCAAATTTATAGAGTTGGCCGCCCAAAATTCTTTCAAAAAATGCAAATTCTTCAAAAAAGGAAAGATGACGCCGCGATGCTGACTGACATTAAAGGGTGGCGCTGCCGCCCTGCTTGATGGCGCCGCGGCGCTATGTGTCATGGAAACCTACCCTCAACGTCGCGACGGTGGCACTACACTGAGACGAACACTACTCTTGGGAAAAAGGGTCGTGGCAGCGCCATACCGGCACCATGACGTTGTTTTTGGCAGATTTAGAGTTTTCTTTACTTTTCACTAAATTCTTGCTCGATTTTAATCTCTTGGCTTTCACTTCTACTTTTCTTTATTTTGACCTGAATACCACTAGCAAACACATGAAACTAATATAAACTCCCTTAATTTGAGAGAATAGAAAGCACTTTTTAAGCGCTTTTCAAAAACCACCGTTGCAGCTTATATATGGTTGAAATTGAAACTTGGCAAGTTTCTTAAAATTAAAAAAAGAAAAGAAAAAGAAGGGGAAATAAAATAAAAGAAAAGATATTCTGTTTTCTATTTTTCTTATAATTAGAAAAAGAAAATAAAAGAAAAAGAATGAAAAAGGAAAAGGAAAGAAAGAAGCGGGAAGGAATAGAGGAAGATAGAGATTTAGGGCGGCCGGCCATTTGTCTTCCCTCGCAGCCTCCATTCACCTTTTAGAATCCTTGCGGAATAGTGGAAGACAAGAGAATTGTGGTAGATTGTGGATTTTGGTTAGCATCAAAAGTATGTGTTGTTTTGAATATGGAATTAAGGGTTTTGGATGATTTTGTACGTTGAGTTAAATACTTATTTTCGTATTTTGTATTGTGCAATTTGATAGTTTGACCAATTAAGAGTTGCGTAAATTATACTTTGGAAGACACGTTTTGGATTCAAGCACATCAATATGTATTGTTCAATTATGAAGGAACAACCACCTTTTGAAGGTAACTCTTTTATATTATAATATATTATATATATATTTGTATACATATTAATTTAGTTAGTTAAATTATGATGATAAAAATATTATAACACGTAGTGTTATGTGCAGAGAGTATGAAACAACGGTGAAAAGACTTAATCGCGACCATCTCGAAATGAAATTGATAATTAAAAATTTCAATGAATCATTTCATGAGTGATTTCAGTCTCACCTAAGTGTATATAAACACTTCTCAACTCATAATGTGTACCTATACTTAGTATAGAGTTTAATATCAGGTTTCAAAATTAGAAGATACTATTTAAGATGAAGTTAGATGGCTTGCTCAAGGACCTAATAAAGTTGTAAAAAAGTATGATAGATATAATATAAATGGGTTTGCCTTCCGTACAAAGGATAAAGATGCACCCATGAAGATACAAAATAGTGGAGTGTCAGTGGTAGCAAATTACAAGTTAGGTTAGGTCATGGGGCAAAAATCCAGTAGTAGGAGATATTATATATTATGTAATTTGAGACATTATCGAATTAAATTACTATGATTGATTCAAGGTTGTTTTGTTAAAGGAATCAGAAAATAACTTGACTTGCATAATTATACTTTAGTGAATTTCTCACATTTAGTTCATACAGGAGAATCATTAGGGTATGAGCCCTTTTCTTTGCATCTCAAGCAAAAATGGTATATTACATTCTTGATCCAAAAGAACCTCATACCAAACCTCGTGACTTGTTTGATATAGGGATCTTGTCAAGTGAAATTGAGAGCAATCATTGTGAGCCTACGTCATCTAGCGTACCTTCATTGGATGATGTTTGTCATGATGCTTTTGCTAATTTAAATTTAGCTAGGGATGATGTTGACTATTATAATCATTCATTAGATGTTTGTGAAAACAAAAATTTCAATGGTAATACCAACTCTAATTCTTAGGCATCTAAATAAAATTGAAAACGGTAAGTTATATCTCATTTTAACAATTTTGGTTGTTTTAAATTTTTTATTTTTAGTATAAAAATTTTCTTGCTAATTCTTCGTTTTATTTAGTGAAATATGCCTTCAACTAGAAGTCATCATCATGTGGCGGTCACAGAGTCTAGTCTTTTAGAAGGAAACAATAGCAATTTAGAGGAAGCTAATATTGATACCGAAGCTAATTTAACAGTTAACGGTGATATTGATGTAGTTTATTATACGAATTGACATTTAAGTTTTATAATTTAAATGTTTAACTTTTTTTCTTTAAAAAATGATTCATCTGGAATACATAAGACATTGTTCAAACACGCATGTCTGATATTTGGAACTTAAAAGAAGGTCAAAAGATTGTAGACGAATTCAATAGTTTGAAGCAACCTATAAAGCTTGGTTCGAATGCTTTGGGCACTTTCTTAAGAATTACTGAAAGAACTTGCAATCTTTGTCCCCTAAATTATGATGATTGGAGAAAGCTACCCAATATGTAAACCAAATTATATGTTGTATGAATTTTTGCATATCTATGTTACTTATTTTTATACTCGTTGACTTCGGTAATTTTTAGTCAAAATTCACTTGAACATAAACATGGTGTTTTTCATCATTATCTAGAAAGTTTGGTGGCTATAAATGTAATCTACGAGGAATGTATGTTTCAAAATATCTACAAAACATAAATGCTTGAAACATAAATATGACAACAACAACATACCTAGGGATCAATGGGCTGACATAGTCTCTTTTTGGTACTCATCTAAAGGAATGGTAAACTTATTAACTTATTTTTATTATTAGATAATAAATCGATTATTTTATGCAATTTGAAATTTATATATTTATCTTAGAGATGAAGTGCAAGAAATATTGAGATATGTAGAAGACAAAAATTTTGTGGAAGAAAAAGTCTAGCACGTGAAACAGATGAGATGGTGATTTTCTATAAATGTTTGTATTGTTTAAATAGTTATGATTCACATATTAAGGGAACAACCTGTTCTATGGTCTGGGAGACACCACTTAGGTTATCTCTATATCTTTAAGTACTAGTGCTTCTTTAGTGAACAACCTGTTTTATGGTCTTAGAGACAGCACTTAAGGAAATACTCCTCTACTTACCCTAAAGTTAGGAAGGATTGAAATCCATCTTGTATAATTATGTTCCCAACTGTCCACTTGGTCTTGTCCCCAAAATGGTAGGCGTATTGAGTCGGCAAATTGGCCACTCTCACCCATACAAATCAAAGGACGATCCCTTGTGAACAGAAGTTCATAATATACTCAGGATTAAGACTAAGTTGTTTTAGTCATCCTATTGAAATAATAACCTAACTATTCAACAAAATTACATCTAGTGGTTACTATTTCGTGGTCTGGTCTTATGCAAACTCATTGCATAGGATACGCCCACTCGCATGTCACCTACACATGTTGGATCACTACGTTTATATCAAATACAAAGTGGGTCATATCCATAATGTTACTAGGATGAGGTACCCAGCCTTATCCCTATACTATAGACCCTTTAGGCTATATCTTAATCATTGATCCCCGTGTGTCTCTACATACTGTTCAAGACTTATAAGACAACCTAAGATGTTAGTTTATTGGATTTCAGGATTATTAAGACAAAATAAATACAACATAATCAATAACACTTATTGAAAGAACGTCAAGAATACTTTATTAATGACAGTCAATTATTTACATTTACTATCTACTAGTTTTAGGGCATAAAATCAAACAATTTTGACAACATCTCGTAGGATTTTGAATACTTTATCTTGCAATTTTTTTAATTAATACTTTATTAGTATATTATTACTACCCATAGCAATTTTTACTTGTTATAATTTTTGCAAGTGCGAACGAAATTTGGAAAATAGATGTAGAATGCAAAAGGAATTATAGTTAAAAAAAAAAAAATTGTTGGCAAATAGGGTATAACAATTGTTGTGATATAAGAACTAAAATTCTTTGTATAAGATGAATTAATTATTGCAGCAGTTATTAAAAAATTTTGATATTTGCACAAGAGCAAAGATCGTTATAGCTGTTGCGATATATAAAAAATATTGTTGCATATGTCCAGATTATTGAAGTACTAATAAAATCATTGCAATATGATCAAATTGCAACAATTACAAAGTGCTACTATTGTCTTTTTAACCGATCCAAATTAGTAGAGTAATTCATCGCTGCTAATTTATTTAAAGAATTGTTTGTTGGGTTTTATGTCCTAAAATTCGTATATTGTAAATGTAATTATTTGATCATCATTAAATCATTAATAAAGAGTTATTGATGTGTTACTTCAATAAGCGTTATTGATTGTTTTTGTTTGTTTTATCTTAATAATCCTAAATCCAATAAACTTAATAACCCTAAATCTAATAAACTAACATCCTAGACTATTTTATGAGTCTTGAATTGTATGTGGGGACATTTGGAGATCAATGTTCAAGGTACAGTGTAAGGATCTATAATATAGCGATAAGGCTGGATACCTTATCCTGATGATACTATGAATACGACCCACTTTGTATTTGATACAAACACAATGATCTAACGCGTTAGTGTTCGTGGCATGCGAGTGAGGGTATTCTATGCAATGAGTTTGCATAAGACCGGACGAAGAAATAGTGATCACTAGATGTAACTTAGTTGACGAGTTAAATTTCTATTTCAATAGGATGACTCAGGCCATTTAGTCTTAATTTTGAGTTATTATGAACTCCTGTCCACGAGGTTCTTTTGATTTATATGGGTGATTAAATCATTTATAAATCTTGAAACAGGTTGTTCATTAGAGGAGCACTGGTACTTAAGGATTTAGAAGTAACCTAGGGGTAAAATGGTAATTTGACCAAACTAGTGTTATGAACACTTGTGAAGGACTAATTTGGTGTTATTGGTCTATATCCATGGACAGAAAAATATATCTACAATGAGAAGAGTGTAGCTATGGTTCTTTAGTAGAGTGTACCCATAGTTAATGAATATTGATTAATGTGGTTAATGAGTTTAGCCGATTAATCTCATATCGTTGGAGCTTTTGATCTGTAGGTCCATTAGGTCCTCTTCTTATCTTGTAACGAGTGATGAGGTGCTTATATCTTGAACGAAATTTGAAATGTTCAAATTTACTTAGGAAAGTTTATTTTGAACTTTATAATATAATTTTAATTTTGGATATGGTACAAAATTAATTTTTGAGAGAATTAAATATTTGAAGGAATTCAGATATTAATATGAATTATGATAGAATAACAATTGAATATGATTCAAATGTACGTTAAATTAAATATTAGATATTTAATTTGAGAATTAATTAATTAAAGAATTATTTTCTTAATTTATTTTAATGAAATTTTATTTAATTAAATTAAATGCATTAGATCTCGATTTATTTACAAATAGATATCGTAAGTTATATGGGAGATGTTCATTTAAATATGATTTAAATAAAATAATTAATTAAATTAGATTTAATTGATTTTTATTATTTATTTATTTATTTAATTGTTAAATTAAATAAATAAATAAAAGGTAACTCCTATACGTGGGAGTTACACTTTACGTGATTTACTCCCATGTCTCCTGATCTCTCTCTCAATTTACGTCTGCAAAAGAAAGAAAAGAACAGAACAGTTATGTGGTTTTGTGTTTTTCTTCTTCTTCCTCTCTAAAAATTCTCTCTAGTTTTTTTACTGGTTTTTTCCCAAATAAAAAAAGAATCTACAATCCTTTATCACATCATCACTCAGAAAATATGAAAGGTTCGTGGTGGTGGTGTTTAGAGTTGACTACGAATGTAAGACTTCTATCTCTAAAAGCATGCTTAACCCTAGAATTAATACAATAGGTTTTCTATATATATATATATTTTTACAATATATGGGTATTTCAAAATTTCAATTAATTTCGAGTTTGGTTATGTATTTCTTCTATTTCGTTAGGGATTTCAACCTTTTAAACTCATAGTTGTAGTAGTTCAGATATGATTGCAATGGTTACTAAACTGTTATGCATGAAACCAATTCCTAAAATGTTGCATTTTGATGTAATTAACCCCTATAATATAGGTACCTATTGTAGTGGTTATTTAAGTTGATTCTAGCTGTCAAACCCCCTCCCAAGTTAGCCTCTTTAACGTAGGAAAAGGTGTGAAGACAACATACATGGACCCTTTTATGACATATGCTATCAACCTATTCAATCCTCGAAATTAGTTCTAAACACCTGATAAACAATTATTAGTACACATCCAAACAGTATGCTCAAAACTCGAGACAAACCAACATTTACGAACTTCCATTCAACAGTATAATACAACACAAACACATGTTTACAGACTACCACTCCTTTCCACCCCACATGTACAATGTTGAGTCTTAAGTACAATTGTTTATAGATTATACAAACTAGTAGCAGGCCTAGACGAGTTTGTTGGCTAAAGCACCTCGGTTTTGCTTGCTACTTAGAAAACAAAAAAATAATGAAAACCATGAGCTAGGCTGCCTAGTGAATGACAAGTTTGGAAGTCCATACTTAACTTAAAAATTCAACACAATCTTGCTCAAAGACTAGTAAATAAACAACAAATAGTTTATCGTTGAAACTCATAAATACTAGCTTATGCATGAAAGATTTTCCTTAGTTGAGGCAGAGCGGAGCTTAACGCTACTCAACGTTGAAAACAACCTTAGTTGGGATGGAGTAATCTCGACACACCCAACATCGAATAACCTTAGCTGTGTGGAGTAATTTTAACACAACAGCGTCAAATTTTCCTCTATGTACACATAGAAATCATAACTTGGGCTGCCCGTGTACCTCATGTCCTTTAGTATTGGGGTCCCATGAAACAGTATTTAGGCTGCCTATATGCCTTCTCCATGTCCTTCGGCATTAGGGACCATCTATTATCCTTTTAGAAATAAAACATTGTTTGATAATAAATAAATCGTTCATAAACACAAGTTAAACAAAGCCTTAGAGATTCAAAGTATTTAACAAACGACATGCTTTGCATAAAATATAGCACCATGAAACATCATGCTTTATCATCAAAGTCATGTAAAAACATGCTCAAATTCATATTAGGAATGTTATGCTTTTATATACTTAACTTGTGCTAGAAAACTCATGTTTAAAGAATAAATCGGGCATACCAAGAATATTGAGAAAATAAATCATTAACTCAAAAAGGCTCACCTACAATAAAAAATGATCAAAATTGATCGAAGGTTGTAAACTGCCCCTAGGCGTGTCCAACAGCCCTGCAGCACGCTCACCTAACTTGCCCAACCTCAATGTGCGGTAAAATACACACAACAGCCTTATCCCGCACACCCTGGCACTGTTCGCACAATCGAACCACCATAGGCGGCAACTCCCACATAAACTAGATCAAAATAACCTAAAAAGTAGGATGTGTGTGCATTTCAGCGTTGCACGCCAACTAGGCATCGATATCCGATGCTCGGTCAAGCCCTTGTCGTTAGCTTGTGTCGCGGGCTTTGTCTGCGTACTAGTGAGACCTAGCAAGACTAGCGAGATTTGTGTGACTAGCGAGATCTCCGAGACTAATGCGATTAGTGAGACTAGGAAGACTTGCATGATTAGCGAGATCTGTGAGACTAATGCGACTAGCTAGACTTGTCTCGCTCAACACCTGCACATGCACAACGCCATCTCCTACTCACCAGAGAGACTTATCTCGGCCCACAATTCTACACATCCATAATGTCAGTGGCCTACCAGCTTGCCTGCTGGGTGCTTAAAACCACCAAAATTAACCTTAATAGAGTTCTTACCTTTGGCCACTACCTTACCTTGCTTGCACGCACAACCTCTTCTTCCTTAACCAAATCTACCCGACAATCTCACAAACATTACCTACACTTCTAGCTACCAAAAATAATATTTTCAAACCTAATTAGACTTGACTTCCTCTTACAAACTTGTAGATAATTGAGTTAACTAACTTAATTCCAAATTTCAGCTTCTAACTTCTCTTCCTCCATCAGATATCCCAAAATCTTTCTACCCTACTCTGGATTACTCAACAGCATGAACCATCTTGAATCTCTAATGCAATTTGACTTCTTCCTCAATGAACTTTCTTCTGGCAACTCCCTCTCTAAAACTAGACTCAATTTACCGCAAATTGGTCGAAGAACTTCTCAAATGGCATAAGTAAATTGCACAAACCCATTTCTTTTGTCGGACACTCTACTTATAGCCTTAATAGGACATTCATGCAAAACCTCAACTTGCCACCTCCATCTTGCCCACGCAACAATTAACCTTATTTTGAAACCTAATTAGACTTAATTAATATTTAATTCCCAAATTTGCCAAAGTACAAAGAAGTTATGGACTCATCACCTCGGAGCAAACCTTCCATGCATGGTTGCTCACCAATTAAGGTTATTTGCTTCCTTTCTCGGCCAAAACTTGCACACAACCTCCTTGGTCGATAAATGCCACAACACATCCTCTCATCAGCACCCTAGGACGTATAGCTCTCCACGCATGAACAAGCCTCCTATGGACGCATAGCCTCCCTTGCTTCAACATGTAACGCATAGTCCACTTTGCACCATCAAGTAACACCAATGCATAGCCCACACAAGGACACCTTGAGACACATCCCTTGGCCTACTCATCTCCACACCTTCTGCTCGCAACAACACACCAACTCAACAACTCAGTGGGTCTCAACGCATGCTTCCAACACTTAGCAAAAATTTGCTCACCTTGCCGGCCACACCTACAACACATAACCCGACTACACATGCCAAATTGCTCTCGGCTACTCCTCATCTTGGCTTTCATCTAGCCTTTTGCTTACCATCATTCCCACGGCCAAGTCCACAAGCTCACCACCCTTGACTCCTCCTTTTCACGCCTCTTCCAATCTAAACAAAGGAAAATTTGTCTAAGTTCACATAAAAAATACTACTCTTAAGTTAGATACTTAGAAATGAAAGTAGGGTTTACACTACCAGCAGTTAAAATTGATGTAATAGATGCTTTCAACACAACCTCTGCCAGCAGTTTGTTAACCTCTACAACATATCTCCTAACAGTTTAAAACTGCCACAATAGCTCACAAAAGCCGCTGCAACAAACCTGAAATCATGTAGTGTTATAATTTTCTTATCTCCTGGATGATCATTCTATAACTAATTCAAACTAATTTGGACTAATTTGAATCAAATTAAAACATTTAAAAAATTAATTTAAATCAAAGTTATATCAAAACAATTATTTCTCTGTATCAAAGAAATTATAAAAACATTGGCATGTTGATTAGATGCATCTTTATTCATCTTAAATTAAAATTAAGATTATGGTTTCATTATTTTGTAAGTTTTTCATGGCCATTTACAAAATTAAGAAAATTAAGGTCCCGTTTTTTTTGCGCACTTTTTGTGTTACTGCAAATGTACGGGTCAAGTTATAATATAGTTAAAACGACTTGTAAGGTCGAGTATCGTCCTCAGGGAATTGGTTTGATTATTTTTTTAGCTATTTAGAGATCATCCCAATTTTATTTAGGGAACCAATTTATAATGACACTTAGGCTAACCTAATCTAAGAAAGCAAATAAAAGTGATCACGATATGAAAAATATAAACCTTTGGTAACGATCTCTACTGTTATCCAACTACTTTCTGTGTTTTCAAAGGATAGTCTAGTGATTGCGCCACTTGAAGTGTTAACCGCAAGTGTACGGGTCAAGTTATAATATAAGACGGTAAAGTCCGAATATCGTTCCACTGAGAATCCAATTATGAAGGTTAAAGTTATTTAGCTATTCTAGAGTTGAATCAATTTTATTTGAGGATTGAGATTGAAATTGTAAATTATGGAAAATATAAACTAAATAAGAAAAGTAATAAAGTGAGAAACGCAAGAGTCGAACAGAGTTTTAGGGTAATGAATTCTTGTTTATTTTATCATGCAATATTATAGAATTCATGGATTTTATTGTAATTCATATGCCCAAGTTTAGAAACTTAATTCCAAGTTATTTTCTCTTAAAAACAACCATTTTTCATGCAACTCGATTGATTACTAATCTCTTGAAACCAATACAAATTATATGGCATTAAGACTAATCTTTAACAACTTTTATTGTCAGCCTAACTACTCTCGTGATAGATTAACAACAATTCATTGTTATAGATCTAGTCAAACATACAATCTCTCAATCATACATCTAACCTAACATGTGAAGATGACCAATCCACAAGAATTAAACATAATAACAATGAAAAGCATAATCATTCCAACAAAACCATGAAAGTCTACAATTTGAACATGAATTCATAAACAATTCATTAAAACCCTAAAACAAAAGAGTGTAGCCACTCATAGACATGTTCAAACAATATAAACAAATAAAGAGTGTAAAGAAAGGGAAATTCTACTGAAAAGAGGCTCTTGATTGAGGCAGCATTGTCACAATCTCCTTGGCTTTCACGTCGGAACTCGAACGACACCATAACTCTCTTGAATTCTTTTCCTCTTCCCTGCAGCTAACTCACTCTTTGAGGCTCTCTAATGAACTCTCACTTAATTCTCTCCTTCTTGTGTCTCTTTTGGTCTGTAGATTGATGATTAGGACTACTGGAAACTTCCTAATTTATAGAGTTGGCCGCCCAAAAACTTTCCAAAAATACATAATAATTCATTTAAGGAAACTGGAGCCACAGCACTAGTCCATAGTGCCGCGACACTGCCAAATATGGAAAGACAGAGCTGCGGTGGTGCTGTTGTGTTGCGGTAGACCTGCTCTCGAGAAATAGCGCCATGGCACTGCCCTGTTTTGGCAAAATTGTTGGTTTTCTTCTCTTTTTCACTGTATTCTGGCTTGGTTTTTATCTTTTTGTATTCTCCTCTAATTTTCCTCATTTTAACCTGAAAACCACTAGCAAACAAGTGAAATCTAATATAAACTCCCTTAATTTGAGAGAATAGAAAGCACTTTTCAAGCGCTTTTCATCTAGCATGCATGATCTAACTTAAACATACTTTTCCAAGCAAGATTTAAATCATAGAATCATTCAAATGTCGATCAAACATTCAAAAGCATTAAGAACAATCATGTTAGAAAACATAAATGCAAATTGACATTCAAGAAGCAAAGTGTTCAACAATTTAAACCTAGGAATTTATCTACCCCTAAAACTATGAGAAGTTTAGCCTAACATGGCTTCCATAGTTAAAACCAACATTAGAACAACAAGATATAACAAATAGACCAAGAATAAAGAAAGGAAAGAAAAGTAATTTGGCTTCCAAGTTTGTTTCCAAGATGGATTTGGCCTTCCGACGATCCTTGAACCTTCTAGCACCATGGAATCTTCACATCTTGCACTAAACACTTACTCTAGGTCTTTAATTCTCCAATCCTTCTCCCTTATGGTTGTTGGAAACCCTTCAATTTATAGACTTGGCCGCCTAGATTTCTCCCAAAATTGTAGATTTTTTAAATAAGGAAAGTTGATGCCGTGGCGTTATGAGATGGCGCTGCTACGCTGGCCGACATTAAAAGGTGGCACCGCTATGTGTTGTGAAATGGCTACCCTCAGTGTCGAGCAGCAACGTCGCGCCAATGTTGTTGTGCTTGCTTGACTGGTTGCTCTCAGGAAAACACATCGTGGCAGTGCCGAGCTGGTGATGTGGTGTTGCCCTGTTTTTTTAGGGATTTTGTGATTTTCTTCTCTTTCTCGCTTGATTTTGGCTCAATTTGGTTATTTTGGCTTTCAATTCTTCTTTTCTTTATATTGACCTAAAAACCACTAGCAAACAAATAAAATCTAATAGAAACTTCCTTAATTTAAGAGAATAAAAAATACTTTTTAAGCACTTTTAAGTTTTGTAATCAATTTGTTTTTTAAAATTAAACTTATAAACACTACATTCACCTTCAAATTGTTTCCTTTGTTATCTACTTTTTACTAATGGTTTAAAAAACCAAGCCAAAATTTGAAAACTGAAAAAGGTAACTTTCGAAAACTTGTTTTTGTTTTTAGAATTTGGCAAAGAATTCAACTATCGTACTTAAGAGAGATGCAAATCAATGTAGAATATGGGGAGGAAATATGCTTATTTTTAAAAAAACAAAAACAAAAAATGAAATGATTATCAAACGGGGCCTAAACAATTTATTTTCTAGATTCCATTTCAAATTATTTGAATTCCTAAATTGTTACGAAAATGAAAATGGATTGAATGAAAGTTAGAAAGCAATTATTTTTCTACATCAATGCTTAATAAAAAGATTGACATGTTGATTACATGTATCTTTAGTCATCTTAAAATAAAATTAAGATTTTGGTTTTACTGCTCCACAAATGGAGAAAAAATATATCGTGTATATTTCTTCTTGATCAAATTTACACAGAGACTTGCTGCTTTAGCCTCTTTATATAGAGTAAATTCTAGATGTAATCCTAAGTAATACAAAAATAAAATTTGCAATTAAATCTTGACCAACTTTGACTAGCTAAAAATATAGAACAAAATTAAGTTACATATAATGGAACCTAATACTCCCCCGTCAAGATGGACGATGAAGATTAAGAATGGTCATCTTGGACAAATGCGTATTCAAGAGTTTCGTAGGAAGAGCTCTGGTAAACATGTCAACAAATTGATGTTGGGAGTGAACTTGCAACAATTTGATAACACCATCATTTATCTTGTCATGTATAAAATGAAAATCAATTTCATTATGTTTAATATGCTCAAGAGAAGTTGGATTAGAAGCAATATGAATAGTTGCTTGATTATCACAGAAGAAGAGTGCTGACAAAGAGATATCAACTTGTAAAACCTTTAGCAATTGTCGGATCCACACAAGTTTACTAACAACCGCAGCAAGAGCACGATAGTCGGCCTCAGCAGAAGATCTTGAAACTGTAGTTTATTTCTTAGCACACCAAGAAACCAATGAACCACGATATGGATCATCCAGAATCTGGACAAGAACCCCAATCAACATCAATGAAAGCCTTCAATGTAAAAGAAGAACTGGCAGAAAACATTAAACCTTGCCCTTGGAGAAGACTTCAAAATGTAATAGATGATATGCAACATCCAATGAGATTGTCGAGGCTTCGAAACAAATTGACTAAGTTGGTGCACAACAAAAGTAATGTATGGACGAGAGATTGTCAAATACAACAATTGCCCAATGAGACGTCGATATAGAAGAGGATATGGTAACACGTCACCTTCAAAAGAATTCAACTTGCAATTTGGATCCATAGGAGAAGAAGCAAATTTAGAGCCTAGAAAACCAGTATCTTCCAATAATTGTAAGGCATAATGGCATTGGGAAAGAAATATGCCATTAGCAGACCAAGAAGTATTTTAAAGATCCAAGATCCTTTAATTTGAAATTATCATGCCAAAGGCCCTTTATAGCAGAAATGTAATCAACATTCGGAACCGTAATAATAATATCATCCACATATACCAATAAGGCAACAAAGGAATCATCAAAGCCTTTAGTAAAAAGAGAATGATCAGATTTAGATTGAGAAAATCAATGAGATAATAAAGCCTGCGGAAATTTAGAAAACCATTGCCATGAAGCTTGCTTAAGACCATATATAGACTTGTGCAGTTTAGATACGAGTTTTTCACCTTCAACTGTAGATTTGGAAGACACATGATACCCGGGAGGAAGATCCATTTATACTTCTTCAAATAGATCCCCATTTAAAAAAGCATTGTTGACACCAAGTTGAATAAGGGGCCACTTACGATTACCAGCAACTAAAAGCAAAAGCTTGACAATGACAAGTTTAGCAACGGGAGAATAAGTTTCAAAGAAATCCAAACCTTCCTGTTGAGTGTGACCCTTGGCAATCAAATGAGCTTTATAAGGTTCAACTGAATCATCATACTTGAATTTAATTCTATAAACCCATACAACCAATTTAATGCTTGAGGTAGAGAAGTAATAGACCAAGTCTTATTTTCTTCCATGGCGCCTAATTCAGTGCACATAGCTTCTCACTAGTGATCCCATTTAACAACTTGATGATAAAACTGAGGCTCAAAATTTGCATGAGGAAATGTCCATGCGAAGGAGAGAAAGAGGAATAAGAGATAAATTTATGGAAGGGATGAGCAGTGTTATGTAAAAATTAGGCATGGAAGAGTTTTGACAATCGTATAAGATTACAATGGTATTGTTGAAGATAGGAAGGAGGTTTGATCTGTCTTGTTGAACTTCTGGAAGGAGCTTGGGAAGTGGCTGAATGAGTAGGAAGAGAGGCATCCACCATTGGTTCAACAGATGTTCGAGGCTCAGATAGCGTGTCAACCAAATGCTAAGCACCAGAACTCGAACCTGTCTTTCAACAATAGGTGGAGATGGTAGATTAGCAGGAACAGAAAGCTGAGAATCACCATTAAGGTCAACATTTGTATCATGTAAGACTGTAGGTAGGACTATAGAAGGAAAATGATCAATGTGCTCAAGTGAAGAAGTGAGTGAATAGGAGATGTGTCTTCATGAAAAACATGTCGGGAATTAAACAAAGACTTCAATATAATGTCATATAATCAATATCTCTTAATACCTGGTGGATAACTAAGAAAAGAAAAAAAACAAGCATGTGGACGTGGCTGAAATTTTGTTATACGACCAGTCAGAGTAGATGCATGACATAAACAACCAAACACATGAAGGCTGTTGTAATCCACTAAAGAGTGAAAAGTATTTCAAATGGAGAGTGATCTTTCAACACCTCAGTGGGAGTTCGATTGATAAGAAATGTCCCTATAAGTAGACATTCTCCCCAAAAAGATACAGGAACTCTTGATTGAAAATATACTGTTGTTGCAACATTAAGTAGATGTTGAATCTTTCTTTTGACAACAAAATTTTGTACTAGAGTTTCAACACACGAAAATTGATGCACAACACCCTTGCGACTAAAAATTTATGTGAATTTCAATTCAGGTGCATTATCTGGCCGAAAATGCTTAATTTTGCTGAATATTAAGTCACAACCAAAGCAAAAAAATTTGGCACAATTGTAGGGACCTCTAACTTATATTTCATGAGAAAGTCCAAGTGAAACGAGTACAATCATCTACCTATGTGAGAAAAAAACGATGTCTAGCATGGGTAAGAATTGGATATGGGCCCATCATCACAATGAATGAGATCAAAAGGCAATGTAGATAAATGATTATTAGAAACAAAAGAGAGTTCTGTTGTTTAGCCAAGGGACATACACAACATGAATCTTTACTAACAGAGATTGATAATATTCAATTTGTTTATTCAATTTATTGAAAACTTTGAAAGATAGATGCCCCAATCGATAATGTCATATCTTAGGAGACACATTATTCACAACTAATTTGCAATAAACTGAAGTAGGGAAGTCAACACCTGTGGTCATGACATAAAGATCACTAATCCTTTCACCCTTGCCAATCGTCTTCATACTCAACGAATCCTGGAAAGTACATGAATTGGTAGAAAAAGTCACAGAAAGTAGCGGGGTTTCGGTTAAAGAACCCACTGACAACAAAATGAATTTGAACCGAGGCATAGATAGAACATTCTTCAACAAAATATTTTGAGTGAACCAAACATCACCAATACAGGAAACATGAATCCTCGCTTGATTTGGAAAAGTAACAAAGTGATCTAAAGTTGTTGTCATGGAGGAGAGTAAGTCTTTATTGTAACCGAAATGGTTGAAATTCTTAACATAATGGGAGCAATACATAACCAAATTCAAAATAATAGGGATAAAGGTTGGGTACTTTATCTTGGGAATACTATGGATATGACCTACTTAGCATTTGATACAAACGATGTGATCCTAAATCGTTCATGTAGAGACAGCGAGTGGGGGTATCCTATGCAATGAGTTTGCATAAGACTAGACTAAGAAATAATCAGGTTTACTTTATAACACTGTTTACGGTTAAAACTAATTATTTCAACTCGATGACCTAAGCAACTCAATCTTAATCCTGAGCTAACTACGAACTCTTGTTTGTTTGAGATTATCCTTTAATCTGTATGGGTGAGAGTGGCCAGTTTGCCGACTCAATATGCTTCCCATTTTAGGGATAAGAGCAGGGAGATAGCCCTGCAAGATGAAATTCACTCATACCTTATTAAATGATAGTAGATAAGTTGTTCCCTTAAGTACTGAATCTAGGTCTTAAACAAGGGGCCCCACCCTCTCATTGGCCTGAGAGGGTCTCGGTTTATTGGTTGGACCACAAATCAAATGTTCATTAGAGGAACAGTGGGACTTAAGGAACAATAAGTACTTACAGGGGTAAAACGGTATTTTGACCGAATTTTAATTATGAACAACTTGTGAAGGATTGACTTACTAATTATGGTTATATCAAATGGATAGAAATATATATACAGTCAGAAGAATGCAGCTACTGGCTTTCGTGGAGTGACCCGGTACTTAACGAATGTTAATTAACTAGTTTAAAGAGTTTAAACCGGTTAATTTCGGATTGTTGGAGCTCATGATCTGTAGGTCCCCTTGTTAGCTCGTGGACTAAACCTTAGAATAGTATATTGAGACAATTTGAAGTGTTCAAATTTAGAAAATTGAGCATTTTATGGTTTATTTGTTTAATTATGAATTAAACGAAATTGGAGTGTCTGAGATATTTAAATAATAATTTAAATATAGATCAGATAAACAAAGATTCACCAGATTGAAAATTGACGAGATGAGTGGGAAATTAAATTAATATAATTATTTAAGTTGTTTAATTAATTATTATTTAAATTAATTATATATTAAATTAATATTTAATTAATTTGTGAAATTAATTAAAATAAGAAAATTGGAACTTCCAACTTTTTTAAAAAACGGATGAGGTGTTTCATTCTACTTCTTTTTCCTCCACCTCTTCCTTCTTCTTTGTTTTAATGACTAAGATTTATTAGTCAATTTCTTAGCTAAGAAGTTTAGCTAAGCATCTTCTGTAAATAAGAGAAAAATTAATTGAAAAAGAAAAGAGGGAGATGAGGGACTTGGTTTCAATTTTGCTAAAAATTGAAGAAAATCCACAACTCTCAAAAACTGTGTTTTTTCTCTCAAATTTGCTCCAAAAAACTCATCAAAATTCGTATCCCACCATCCGTTCTAAGGTCTGAGAATAATGAGGAAACTCTTGTGGTGATTCGTGAATAGTTCGTGATCAGTTTTTGGAGGTTCTCGGGGACAAATTTTGAGCTACAACAAGTAAGTGTTATTTCCTTTGTATTTCAATTCATCCAAGCATGATTTTTCTTTAAATTGATGTAATTAGAATGCTTCGCATTCGTTTTTCTTCCGCTGCATGTTTTCTAACTCCATCAACATTGTTACTGCAGGCTCGATAGCTTGCTTTCTTAGTTTTCTGCTTTCCTTAGTTGTTTACACTTTTACTTCAAGACATTGAATATCTTTGTAACAACTTTATCATATTCATTACTTTCATTCATCCATCATGAGTTTCATTTCTCTTAATCTTTCCATTTTTTTTTTTATTATTCACACCATGAGTAACTAAATCCATCAAAGGTTGGGGTAAAGTTGTCATCTTTTTGGCAAATAGAACTTAGAACTCAATCCATTTTGCTTAATTTATTTGAACATATTGCTTATTTCTATTTAGCTAATCAAAATAAGTAGCTATCATCAACTGCTTGAGAGAGTACGTGATTGTGGATCTCATTAAGCAAAGTAAGAAATGTTTCTAGAAATAGAAATAACCTTAAGTTCATTCAATCCTTAAGCATGCGTCATAGAAATGTGATTTATGTGGTGTGTCTACTGAGAGGTGAGCCTCAATTATGATTGAAAACATAAAATAAAATCTAAGTGGCGTTCAAAGGATAGTTGACAATGACTCCAACATTCATAAATTACTTCTGCTGTTAACTACTGTGCATCCCATCTCCACGCACTTCCACCATTTTCAGTTTACTTTATAGCTTGAATTTGTATAACGATTTTTAATTTCCTATAAGCCCGAGACCTATCATATTTACTAAAGAATTAATCTAAACTAAAATCCCCATGTTCGATTTCGAACTCACCAAGAATCCTTATTTTCAGTTTATACTTTGGCTAAAAAGATTGGAAGACTTATTTTAAAATATCATTTATGCCTAGCTTCTCTAGAATAACACGGATCAACAATAGCCGAAGAATGTGTATAAGAAGTTGAAGCCAAGTTCTGTGGTGAGTCAGTAGCATTTTCCTTTAGATTTTGTTATTGATTAGTGCTAAAAGATCGCACAAAATTATCAGGAGAGTTATTCACAACACCCGAAGAAGCAAACACGACAATAGCCTTGTTAGAGCTTTATGAATTTGTTGAACCCTGGATATTTGAACGTTGTTTTGGTTTGTAACCAGGTGAATAGCCATGGAGCTCATAACACTTGTCGATGGCATGACTAAGGATTCCACCATTTGTACATGTTGATCTGTCCTTCCTCTATCTAGATGAGTTTGAATTATTAAATCTAGAATTCGTTGTATTGTTAGAAGCGATATTTTATTAATATTTATGTGTCTTTTACAATAAGGTATGGGAGGATTAAATATTCAAGAGATACATAAATAAGGAAAGCATAAATAAGGAAAGCATAAATAAGGAAATCAAATCAAATCAATTTCCTTTGCATAATTTACGCTTACACCCTCCCTCAAACTCAAGTAGGTAGAGTAGGAACCAACTTGAATTTGTTAAGCAACTGATGGAAGCGATTGGAGGGCAATGTTTTGGTGAAGATATCAGCTGGTTGCTAGGTAGTTGATGCTTTTTTTTTCTAATTAGATGTGTGTGTTTAGTTTCTAACAATGCGTCGAGATCACTCAAGTATATTCATCTATTAGCAAGTTTTCCTATAAAGACCCAAGTGTAAGTGTTTATAGGTTTCTTAGTGAATCCAGGGTTGAACGCAGAGATTTGTAATAACTATGCGTTGAGAAAGTATTTCTTGATCTATGTGTCGTTTGTACAAGTTTGCAAATATGTTCATGAAGGAATTACTAACTCTAACTCTATACATGATGAATTAATGAAATTTCCTATGATTTAATATGGTGACTGGTCATGGAGAAGGGTAGTCATATACAATTTACATTCGAATGGCATGCGTTGAGTATGAAGATGGAACCATGAAATAAAGGGAGTTAAACGAAGCTGCTAGTTTTCTTTTAAGTAAATCTAGGTATGTTTTCATGCATACAAGCTTTGGGGTTAAGATCCCATCTCTTGATGTTCGACACCACATTGGTCTTATCTTTAAGATGCATGGTAAGTTTGTTCTCAGCAAAAGATGAGCTACATTTTTTAACATCATCATTTTTTGACAAATGTGAAAGATTGACCATCCAATCTCTCAAGTTAAATGATCGTGCTTGCTTACATTTGTTTGTTTGACAAATTCAAGTAAGCTAACGATGTTCATTGATCAAGATGCAAACATACTTAATAATACTTAGAGAATACTAACTTCAAACATTTAACTAATCAGACATAAAGAACAAACATGGTGAAGAGTATTGAATATGAAAATAAGTGGAAGATAATTATCAATCAAACTTATATTAAGTAAATAAAGCACTCTCGGATGTCATTGACAAACTACAAGTAAGAAAGATGAAAATGACGAATGAATGGAAATAGGAGTTGTCAAGCCGCCAACATACTTAATAATACTTAGAGAATACTAACTTTAAACATTTAACTAATCAGACATAAAGAACAAGCATGGTGAAGAGTATTGAATATGGAAATAAGTGGAAGATAATTGCCAATCAAACTTATATTAAGTAAATAAAGCATTCTCTCGGATGTCATTGACAAACTACAAGTAAGAAAGATGAAAATGACGAATGAATGGAAACAGGAGTTGTCAAGCCGTCACTGGCAATGTCTTGCTTCATAGAGGCTTGAGATGGTGACTATTCGATACATAAACTACATAGGGGAAGATTCTCACTCTCTGAGAGGTGACTCTGAAAATACTCAGAATCCTTCTCACAAAAGAGCTCGAAATGGAGGATGGCTATGGATGTTGAGTGAGAAATTGCGTAAAGCTTTCACTACTAAATACTTTTCTCCCCCTCCCCCCTCCCCCCTCCTGATCTGAGAAACTTTGGGCTATTTATAGGCATCGAAAATGTGATATCATGATGACTTGACACCTTTGCATTTAATTCCATACCTTGGTGCTTCCACTTCTTTGCGTTTTCAGTTCATTGGATCTGTCATGATCTGGTGCAATCAGTTGTCCACTTGCATATTGACATGTCAGTTGTTGATTAAGTAATTGCATTGTTTCTTTTGGACGCATGGTTCTCGACACGTTGGTCTTTTCTGGCAGCATCCTCATCCTTTATATTTCTGCTCCTTTTTGTTAGAGAAATAGAATTTCATAATTTCCAGGATAGATTCTTTTGTAAGCATTGTAAACGTAGAGTAATTCATATATCGCAATTCAAGTGCTAAATTCATGCGTTTATCATCAATTCTATCCTACTTACTCCAAATAATGAATATAATAACTTGTATTTCTACAAGTTATCACACCCCCAAATTAAGATTAATGCTTGTCCTCAAGCATTTATTTAAAGATTTATTAAATTCTACCGCTCTCGCTTAAGTAAAAGTTCAATCTCTCAATATGTTTCCTATTGTTAGATTCATATTCACAGAAAATTAACTACACTAAGTTCTTTATCAATCAACGCATAGAAAGTATTTCTAAAATTTAGGTGCGGCAAGCTTAATACTCAAAATACCCTTTACTTATTTCCAGCTAATCTTATTCTTCTTTCCAGTAATTTGCTCTTGAGTTTATTTTCATAAAAGTTCTTTTATAGTGTTTTCATTTATAGTAATTTAATTATATTTGGACTTTGCGTTGATCTGGGCTATCCACTTTCGTTTTGACATACCAACTTGGGTGCATATCAAGCAGATATCCTTTCACAACTCGACATTTATCACGTTCCTTTTCGGTTGCATTGACAGTGGTACCATTATTTATTTTTCGTTGATTCTGGACACTTACCTTCGTTTTGACATACCAAATATGGGGTGCATGAAGGCAGCCAACATCGAGCAAGAACCATTTTTAACTCAACTCTTAATAAGCTAATTTTATGCGCTGACAGCGGAGTTGCTTGTCCAAGTTTTTACTTTATATATATATAACTTTTTTTTTTTTTTTTGCCATAAGGCATTTAGAAGCTTTTTATGAATTATGAACGCATCGGCTCAAACCACTCCCACCCCCAAATTTTGGAAGGCAACAAGGTCCTCATTGCTGGAAGCGAAGGATGAGATTGTCTTAGAAAAATTTCGTAAAGAGGTTTGAGGTAAAGCTTCCATGCATACTTAATTAGTAGAAATATTTTACTAAGTGTAGTATCCTAAGGCTTTGGGACTTAACTTGTTGTTTTAAGTAGTCTAACGAGGAAGTGCATAAGTTTCACCATTGAGATAGGACGCAGAAACGTAATAAGGCAGCAAATAAATAAAGCAAGAAATAAACGAAAGTAACAAACGCAAGGAAAAGAGATGATTTGTATGAATTGTCCTTGTATTGCTATATATGAGTAATATGTTACAATACTTACAAACAATATAGTGATACAAAAAATAAAAAATAAAAAATTACAACACCCCTAAATTTAATTCCTCCCCGGATCATCAGGATTGTTGTTCATAGGGGGAGGCGGTGAATTGTTGAATGGAAGAGGTTGTTGAAGCGATGGTGGAATCACAGGCGCTGGAATGCGTTGGACAAACACTTCGTAGATATAATTCATGAGTGTTGTGAACTACTCATCCTGACGTTGAGCTTGGCGTTGAACAAAACTCCGAAGCTTCAATTGGTGCTGCGCCATCTGAGACACTTGTTGACCCAGCCGAGTGACTTGTTGGGCCAACTCTTCTTGCCGTTGGAGAAGTTCCGTCTCCTTGCATTGAACTTCATCCAAATCTCCCATGATGGGGTGAAGGATCCCATCATCCAAGTACTGCAACAAGTCATCCAGACTCATATCAACAAACTGCAGTAGAGCAGTCGCGTGTCGTATGTGATATTGGTCTTCTTAAGGATGCGTGCTGGTAGGTGCGTCTGCCTGCAGCTGAAAGGTTGGTGCAGGGCGAGGCATGGGGTGGGTAGACTTTTCGGTATTTGGTGGAGTTCGAAGATTTGAGGGTTGAGGTTCATGGCGAGGCGGTGAGACAGAAAAAGGCGCGGACTCCTCAGGGTCTAGAGTCAGGGTTGGCTCAATGGGTGGTGGTGGTGTAGATGAAGTTGCCTCTCGAAAAGTGGATGGTTGAGGCGGGGAGAGGGTTGACTCTAGGTGAGGTGAAGAAGGTGGCGACATTTCCCTTGACTCTAAATTTAAGTAAGCTATAGGAAGGCAAAGAGGCGAGGGAGGGCCGTGTTGGGTGGTAGGTGCGGTGAATGGTTCTTTTTGGATTTTAGGGGATGGAATAGGATAAGGGGAAGGTGAAGAGGGCTTCTCAATGACTTGGTTAATGGGAGGAGTATAAATAGTCAAGGCCTGTTTTTCAACGTCGAGCTGAACAACTGCTTCGACTTCACTAGGTTATGAACTCAACGCCCGAATCTCAAAGTACTTCTTGACAAGTGATAACTTGTAGAAATACAAGTTACTATAGTCACTATTTGAATTAATTAGAGTAACTTTAGAGCTAAATGCATGATTTTGGTAGTTGAATTATGTAAAATGTATCACCATGCGTTGGCACTATTTACAAAACAAAATACTTGAAAAATTATGAGCTTTTCTGTTCTTAACGCAGGATTAAGAAGAAAAGAAGCCCAAATAACCCGACTAGAGACGAAGCTGCTGCGAGAACAAATGGAAACCCATGGGTCGAAACTATGTGTCCGAGACCATGCGTTGAGACCATGCGTCGATACCATGCGTTGAGGAGAGTAAATACGAACGCCTGGGCAAAAGCTGTCAGGTCATTATGAAAAAGGACAACACGTTATCAAATCATGGCAGAACCAATGTACCTACAATGTAAAAAGTCTATGCAGTAGGGCAGGGAATTTAATGCAAAGGTGTCAGGCCATCATGAGCTTCAACTTTTGAACGCCTATAAAAAGCCCAAAGCTTCAAAGGAAAAAAAGCAAGGAGAAACACTAGTTTAGAAGGCGAAAGCTCTGCACAACTTCCCCACCATAACCAGTCTCCATTTCAAGCTCGTTTGAGAGAAGGATTCTGAGAACTTTCAGGATCATCTCCCAGTGAGTGAGAACCTTCACCCTATGGATTTTATGTATTAGATAGCAACCATCTCAAGCCTCCATGAAGCAAGAAGTTGTCAGTGGCAGCTTGACGTCTTCCATTTTTGTTTATTTTCCATTTCCCTCCTTTTTACTTATGTTTTGTTAATGACATTTGAAAGAATGGATTATTTTCTTAATATAAGTTTGATTGACGACTATCTTCCATTTATTTCCATATTAAATATCTTACACCATGTTATTTGAATGCTAAATGGGTTAGATGTTAGAGTTAGTTTTTCTTAAGCAATATGAAGTATGTTACATCCTAATGAATGCATATCATTAGCTTGCATAGCATTGTCTGACAAACAAATGTAGTAAGCACGACTGTCTAGCTTGAGAGAGTAGATGGTTAATCTTTAGTATTTATCAAGGCTAGATGAAGTGCAGAGATGTAGTTCATCTTTTGCCAAAGCAAACTTACCATGCGTCTTAGAGATAAGATTAATGTGCCGTCGAAACATCGGAAGATGGATTCACAAACTCAGTTTGTAGGTATGTAATACTTAGATAGGCTTAAGCAACAACTAGCTCCTGCGTTAACTCTACCTTTATCGCATGGTTCCATTCATTCTCAACGCATGCTATCTAACACTAAATGACATTTGACAAACCATCGCCGCATCCACCTCATTGTTAGTTGTAGGAAATTTCATTCGTTCTTTATGTATGGTTATAGATACATACAAATCTTGCACATATTATTTGTATAGTCCACTGCATAGTCAAGCATCTATTCTCAATGCCTAGTTATTACAAATCCCTGCGTTTGACCCTGGACTCACCACGAAACCTATAAGAGTTTATACTTGGGCTTCTTATAGGAAAACTTGCTTAATCATTATCATACGTGAGCAATTCTCGACGCATCTTTGTACAGAAAACGATAACATCTATTTTTGTGCAACACGCTATGAAACTCAAATGTAAATCGAAAATAGAAACCAAATCAAACCAATCAAAAAAAACAAACAACAACAAGTTTCCTCTTCTTTAGCTTTGGCTGTTGAGGGGAAGAGGTCTTTGGTGACTTAGCTGGCCTTTCTTAGTTTTTGCAATCTTCAACAGATGCGGGAAGTCCTTCAATATCCTTCTCAGGCTTTGTACAGAAAGAACTCCATTGACTGCGACTGTTGGTGCATCCTCCATCAATTGTGCGTTGGCGCATAACTTTGTCACCAAATATGGGAAGCATAGCTAACCTTTGGGCTTGAAGAAGGACCCCTTATTTATTGTCACACCCCCTCCCAGGCTACTCTACCCAACCCAAGAAGAGATGTGAAGACAGCATACATCACCCCTTTTGTGACGCATACTATCCACTAACGCACTTGTCCTATACTGTTCACAACATACATAATACTCCTTAATATATATCAACCATAACGTATAGGAAATTATATACATAAGGATAATTCAGAATACAACTCTTCCATAAAGTCCTTATACAAAATCATGTTTCAATTCCCAGTAAATGTACAACTAGGTCTACATGCAACCTATATAAGGTTTTACATACAAGCAACACTTCAAAACAGGACAGATTTTTCTGGGAACTCGAAGCTTATGCAGGGCGAGTTGGAGTAGGCAATGCACCAGAAACGTCGTTGCTACCTGGGAGGAAAAGAAAACATGGAAAGCATGAGCTAAAAGCCCCGTGAGTGACTAATTTTGTAAAACCATCTTTTGTTTGAAAACAGGTATGTTAAAATCGTTATACATCATATACGTAAACGTGATTTAAATAATCATTTCTGTAAAGTCATAATTTTCAACAACATAATCAAATCACATATGTTCATGTCAAAATGATCGTACACGAAAATCAGTTCGTTCTCAAAATTTTCCCTTAGTCAGGGCGGAGCGAGACTCAACGCACCCGATGTCGAAAACATCCTTAGTTGAGGTGGAGTAAAACTCAACGTAGTCAACATCGATAACAACCTTAGTTGGGGTGGAGCAAGACTTAACACACCCAATGTCACAACCTCAATGTGACATAGTATCTGACTTTCATTCTTTAAACCAAGATTTGAACGGTTCAAACTTATTCACCGCACTATCTAAGATTTTAGTCCATTTATGAGCTCGTAAAGGGACCTAATGGACCTACAGTTCATGAGCTCCAATGATCCGAGATTAACCAGCCAAACTATTTAACCTAGTTAATCAACATTCGTTAACTAACGGGACATTCTACTAAAGCCCGTAGTGATACGCACTTTGAGTGTTAACCGCAAGTGTACGGGTCAAGTTATAATATAAAACGGTTAAGTCCGAATATCGTTCCACTGGAGATCCAATTGTGAAGGTTCAAGTTACTTAGCTATTCTAGAGTTGAATCAATTTTATTTGAGGATTGAAATTGAAAATTATGAGTTATGGAAAATACAAATTAAATAAGGAAAGTATTAAAGTGAGAAACACAAGAGTCAAAGAGAGTTCTAGGGTAATGAATCCTTGTTTATTTCATCATGCAATATTATAGATTTCATGGATTTTATTGTCATTCATATGCCTAAGTCTAGAAACTTAATTCCAAGTTATTTTCTCTAAAAAACAACCCTTTCTCATGCAACTCGATTGACTACTAATCTCTTGAAACCAATACAAATTACATGGCATTAAAAATAGTCTTTAGCAACTTTTATTGTCAACCTAACTACTATCATGATAGATTAACAACAATTCATTGTTATAGATCAAGTTAAACATACAATCTCTCAATCATACATCTAACCTAACATGTGCAGATGGCCAATCGACAAGAATTAAACACAATAACAATGAAAAGCATAATCATTCCAACAAAACCATGAAACTCTTCAAGATCAACATAAATTCAAAAACAAATCATCAAAACCCTAAAACTAAAGAGTTTAGCCACTCATAGCTTGAAGCAACATGTTTAAGCAAAATAAACAAAGAAAGAGCGTAAAGAAAGGGAACCGTCACGATCTCCTTGGATCTCACGTCGGAATTCGAATAGCACCACGACTATCTCTAACTCTTTTCCTCTTCCTTGCAACTAACTCCCTCTTTGAACTCTCACTCAATTCTCTGCTTTTTGTGCCTCTTTAGATCTGCAACTTCCTTGATTTTATTTGATCCTAGGGCTGCTGGAAACCCCCAAATTTACAGAGTTTGGCAACCCCAAAACTTATAAAAAATAACATTCTTCATTCAAGGAATACTGGTGCCGCGGCACTGGTCTATAGCGCCGCGACGCTAGTGACAATTTTGGAATGGCGCCGCGACGCTGTTGGAGAGCACCCTAGCATTAGGTCTGCGTCCAGAAAAACTTGCTCTCGGGTTTTAGCGTCGCGGCAGCGCCGTCCAAGAGCCGTGGTGCTGCCCCAATTTGTGCCATTTTGAGTTTTTCAGCTTTCTTTCGCGGTATTCTTGCTCGGTTTTGATCTTTTAGTCTTTTCTTCTAATTTTTCTCATTTTAACCTGAAAACCACTAGCAAACAAGTGAAATCTAATATAAACTCCCTTAATTTTGAGAGAATAGAAAGCACTTTTTAAGTGCTTATCAACACCCCAAACTTAGAGATTTGCTAGTCCCGAGCAAAGAATAAAATCAAATAATAGGAAGTTTAGATGAAGAAGTGTGCAATTGACTCATGTCTCAGAGAATAACATTTAGAGCTTAAGTAGAAACATGCAAGCATATCTATATTGTTATAATCATTCAAGGCCAAATCTTGCTATCTCCCATGTGTGTGTGTGCAAGCCTCCTTCAACTTAAAATACTAGAACTCAAATTAGGACTTAAGAAAGTTTCTTTAGTTTTTCCCCTACTCTAGCTCATGCACCAATCTTCAAGCTTTCATACATTTCTAGTGAGTAATATGTCCACTAAGGTGCCTTTCAATCTTTTTTTTTTTTTTTCATGGGCCCAAACTTGCATTCTTTTACCTAGAGGCACTAGCGTTCACACATTCACTGTAGGGACTCGTACCTAGTCAATTCCCAGGTGTCCTTACTGGTCACAGCAAAGGCAGCTCTTTTTACCCCTATCCATGCATACTCATTACAAGTTTAACATTTAAAAAGATAGACAAATAAAGCTCATACATTTTGTGTACACTTTTTCTTTTCTCAAGGCATGTATATTCTTTTCTTTTTCCTTAGTCTAAGATTACAAGCTATCATGCATTTCCACTCTCTAACTGGTGGGACCTTTCGGAGTGACAACCAAATACACCCAACTTAATCCTTTTTTTCAGTTAAAGATTCTAATTTAAAGTGGCTACGTGCTCAAGAATATGAGAGATTTTAAGAGGGACTTAAATGAATTTAACTCAAGATAGTGCTATTCTATTTCCATAATAAGTCATCTATCATGCAAATTCGAATCTCATCATGGGCAATCAACATCAAGGCACACAACCCTAACCAACATTCCCATTAACTTTGAAAGCTCCAAAATTTTCAAATTTTTTTCAAAAATTCACATGCATATGATCATTAAAACCTTCACTAACATGCATAGCAGGATAAGAAAACACACAAGAGCACGAAAGACACCTCCCACCCCAAACTTAGAATCATGCATTGTCCCCAATGCATAAGAGCACCTAACAAAGAAAGAACGAGTCTGGGAGCAAGCGGGAAGCCACGAAACAGGCTTAGTGTAAGGAGTACTTTTGTGATGAACCACGTTCCATTGAGCGCTTAGTTTAACGTCTTCTAGCTAGATCGAACCAACGGATCATGCAATGAAGGCCAGGTTCTCAAATTGGCGTTCTTCATCACCGATGTAGTGCTTCAATCGTTGACCATTCACTTTGAAGGTTGTTCCATCATTGTTTTGCAATTTCAGGGCTTCGTGTGGTGATACCTTGACAATGATAAAGGGTCCCGACCATCGTGTCCTAAGCTTTTCTGGAAACAAGCGTAAACGTGAGTTGAAAAGTAATACTCTTTGTCCAGGAAGGAAGGTCCGTGGGGTGATCTTCTTGTCATGCCATCTCGCTGTGCGTTCTTTGTAGAGTTTGGCATTCTCATAAGCTTGAGCATGGAACTCCTCCATCTCATTGAGTTCTAAGAGGCGTTTCTCACCGGCCTTCTTAAAATCCATGTTCAGCTTTTTCATGGCCCAATAAGCTCTATGCTCGAGCTCTACCGGTAAGTGACAAGCCTTTCCAAACACCAAATTGTACGGTGAAGTACCAATTGGATTTTTGAACGCTGTGCGGTAGGCCTACAGTGCATCATCGAGCTTAAGGGCCCAATCCTTCCTATTGGTCTTAACTGTCTTTTCCAAAACCCGCTTGATTTCCCTATTAGATAACTCAGCAAGGCCATTAGTTTGAAGATGATAAGCTGTAGCAATTTTATGATTAACCTTATATTTTTGCATCAGGGATTCAAACAATTTATTGCAAAAGTGAGAACCCTCATCACTAATAATAGCTCTAGGTGTACCAAAACGTGTGAAGATGTTTTTATGTAGGAATTTTAAAACAGTGCGAGCATCATTGGTCCTAGTGGCTATGGCTTCTACTCACTTAGATACATAATCTACTGCAACTAGAATATATAGGTAGCCATTGGAAGCTCATGTTGTCCAGAAATATTGCCAATACGTTGGCACCTATCACATGATTTAACAAAAGTATAACAGTCTTTGAAAAGGGATGGCCAATAAAATCCTGACTGAAGTACCTTGGATGCAATTCTAGTGGGTCCAAAGTGACCTCCATAGGGGGAGGCATGACATGAATTTAGAATACTTCCCACTTCCTCTTGAGGCACGCACTTCTGTATCATATTGTCAGCACAAACCTTGTAGAGAAGTGGGTCCTCCCAATGGTAAGACTTAACATTGTGCAGGAATCTCTTCTTTTGCTGAGAGTTCATGTCAGGTGGCAAATGTCCTCCTGTAAGATAGTTAACTATGTCAGCAAACCAAGGCAAACTATCTTTTACCTGATATAGTTGTTCATCTGGGAACATCTTAACAATTGGGGGCCATGATGTAGCATCCCCATTCTCAATTTTAGACAAGTGGTCTGCAACCACATTTTCACATCCTTTCCTGTCTTTGATTTCTAAGTCAAATTCCTGTAATAATAATATCCACCTCATTAGCCTAGGTTTGGAATCTTTCTTAACAAACAAATACTTTAAAACAGCATGGTCAGTATGTTCCACTATTTTAGAGCCAAGCAAATATGGTCTAAATTTATCAAGGGCAAACACAACAGCTAATAGTTCTTTTTCTGTAGTAGCGTATTTCTGTTGAGTATTATCAAGAGTCCTACTAGCATAGTAAATTGCCCTAAACATGTTATCTTTACGTTGGCCTAAAACAACTCCTAAAGCATAGTCACTAGCATCACACATGATCTCAAAAGATTGACTCCATTATGGTACAACAATAATAGGTGCAGAAATTAGTCTTTCCTTCAAAGTATTAAAAGCTAATAGACATGCATCATCAAAGATAAACTTAGCTTCCTTTTCTAGCACATTACTCAAGGGTTTAACAATTTTAGAAAAATCTTTAATAAATCTCCTGTAAAACCCAGCATGCCCTAGGAAGCTTCTGACTTCTTTCACATTGTTGGGGGGTGGCAGTTGTTCAATGGCGGCTATCTTAACCCTATCCACCTCCAATCCCTTTTGAGAGACTTTGTGCCCCAGGACGATGCCTTCCTTCACCATGAAGTGACACTTCTCCCAGTTTAGAACAAGGTTAGCATCTTGACACCTCTGCAAAACACGAGTTAGATTAGCAAGACAAGAATCAAATGAAGACCCAAATACAGAAAAATCATCCATAAAAACCTCCATTATATCTTCAATGAGCCCTTGAAAAATAGACATCATACAACGTTGGAAAGTGGCAGGGGCATTACATAAACCAAATGGCATTCTCTTAAAGGCAAATGTCCCATAAGGACATGTAAATGTTGTCTTTTCTTGATCCTCAGGAGCAATGACAATTTGATTATAACCTGAGTATCCATCTAGGAAGCAATAATGACAATAACCTGCAAGTCTATCAAGCATTTGATCTATAAAAGGAAGGGGAAAATGATCTTTCCTAGTAGCCTTATTCAACTTCCTATAATCAATGCATACACGCCATCCTGTTATAGTTCTAGTAACTATCATTTCATTTTTTTCATTTTTAACCATAATCATACCACCTTTCTTGGGTACCACTTGAACAGGACTTACCCATGAATTGTCAGATATGGCATATATGATTCTTGCATTCAAAAGCTTGAGCACTTCTTTCTTAACTACCTCCTTCATGGTGGGATTAAGTCTCCTTTGGTGCTCTACCGATGGTTTAAAGGTATCTTCCATCAAGACTCTGTGCATACTGACCGATGGACTAATACCTTTAAGGTCAGGCAGACTTATAATCCCTTAATACTCTCAACAATTTTTCTTCTTCCCCATAATTAAGATCAGAAGATATTATAACAGGAAAAGAAGATAAATCATCGAAGAATGCATATTTTAAGTGAGGAGGTAACACCTTTAATTTAAGCTTAGTGTTCTCAATATCATTCACCACATGCAAGGGAGCCAAAGGTATAGGTCTATCCATTTTAGAACATATTGGCAAACCATCTAACCACCTAGTATAAAAGGCTATTTCATAAAAAATTGTATCTTCATTCTCAACATCCATTATGCTTTGTTCTAGATGATCACTAGCCAACATAACTTCTACCTGCTTAAAAATAGTATGATCAATTATGTCTATAGCATGGCAAGGACTACTCTTGTAAGCCCCGTATTTGACCTTGTGAGAAGGCAAGTTAAGAAGAGACTAAGAGCTAGGCGCAAAGTAGGAAAAGTTGGCCGGATGGTGTGGGAGCAAAATGGCTAAGTATTGGCAATGAGTTGGTGGCACTATGCGTTGGTGAAAGTAAGTTGGTGTGGACGCAGATGAAGCAAGGTCATTGGGCTTTCAAGGCCACTCTGCGTCGGAAGCCACAATGCGTTGAACACTACCATGCGCTGAAAGCGGGTACGCATTGGTGCATACAAGAATGGCCGGGAGGACCATGTGCTCGTTGGCTATCTGGTGATGGGGCGTCGGGAAATTGTGACACACAAAACCGAGGCTATGCGCTGCTGAAGCCAAGCATAGAATGTATGCGTTGATGAGATCAATATATAGAGATGAAATGGAGATTAAGTCGGTGATATATATATAGGCAGATGAGTATTCAATTATTTTAATTATGTTTCAGAGCTCGAGTTGATTCCATTTCAAAGCTAAACAACTGAGGGAGGTGGACGAAGGTGTTTTACTTTGATGTGGATTTCTCGTTGATTTCGTGGAGGAAACTTGAGCTGGAACGAAGAATTCAGCTAGTGTTACTTAATCTGAGTATCACTCGGTGCTGGGGGGAAGAACAAACTGTGGAAGCGTGGTTAGGGTCGAAATTTTGAGGTTAGTAAGTCAACTCGACTTCTAGCAATTTTCATGAAGGATACACGAGCTGAATTTGAGTAAATGTGTGTTAAACTCCAGGTAGAAGAGAGTGAAGTTGAGTTGCAGGATGAATAGGAGCAACACGAGGTTGCTTAAGAATATCTCTCAAACGAAGAGGACTTTCCTTATGAGACTTTGAGGTAAGATAAAAGACTTAGGTCTTTACCAGCTGTAGAAGAAAGGAAGTTCTGAATTTGGCTAGATTGTGATGTTTAGCAGGTTAAAAGAAGTAGAAGGAAAGAAGGAAAACTGTGTCGCTACAACAGTAGTATTGCTGAAAGAGCGGGAAACTGAGCAGCGAAGCGAGTGTCGCTGGTAACGCAAAAGGGGCTTTGCGTCTCACAACTCTCGCTGAAGTCTCGCTGGGTATCGCTTCTCAGGTAATCTCGCTAGTCTCGTTCAATCGGGTATCGCTAGTACAGTGTCCTAAAGTGCAGTTTCGCTGGTAAACTCGCCAAAAAAATGGAGTGTCGCTAATTGTGAATGTTTTGGGAAAAAGAGAGTTCGGTGATGAAATAAGTATAGAGTTTAATTATGTATACTAAATAGGTATGGAAAGGAAGTTTAAGAAAAAACCTAACGCGAGAAATGTGTATTTACAGGCCAGGAAGAGCTCGGGAAGGTGTATAACCCACTCAGAACCAAGTCAAGTTGTGAGTGATTATTTGTTAATATATCAATTACTCTTAGCCAGTTTTAATAATAGCGGGTATGTGAACTCTGTCATATGGAGTAGTTATGGATTGATTGTGTTGTACTTTAAGAATTAAAGAATGTATATGATATCAGTGTTGAGTGACCATGTGTGAAGGCACTTGAATAGTTGGTAGATGTGGATTACAATGCATAGGGACAATGTGTGAAGGCATATGGAAATCCATTGCATGTAAAAGCTCAGTGCTGAGGGATCACAGGTGAAGGCACTTGAGCAGTGTATTGAGAGGGAACCCTGTGCTGAGGGAATTAAATGCGAAGGCACATGAGAACTCCGTTCTGATAAAACTCAATGCTGAGGGACAGTATGTGAAGGCATTTGAGGGATTATATATCGAGGGAAGGAGTGTGGAAGTATCCATACATGGATGTGATGAGAAGTGATACACATAGTTGTGTGCGTAAAGCATCACTCCGCCACAGCTAAGAAAGAATAATTGTACTACTAGTGTTCTATAGCATGAGTTAGCTTGAATTTCTGGTTATATAGACATGTGATATTTTGATGTTTCATGCCAATTTGTATTCAAGTAGTGTAATAATAATTGGGAAATTTTAAGTTTATCACTCACTGGGCATTAGGCTCACGCGTTTCTTTTATTTGTTCGTTTCAGGTAGCGAGCGTGTCTGGGACGCCGAGCCTACAGAAGATCCTCGTCTGGGTTTATTTTGGACCAGTCATTGGGATTGTTTTAAATACCCCGTGTTTATAAATGCTTTATTTTGTCAAACATGGTCCTTAGGATTGTAAGGGTTTTGTTTCTGAATGTATACAGAGAACACTCATCATAAAGCGTTGGGTTAGTTTATGGAATAATATGGCATATAAATAAGATTGCATGAGCATAAGTTGATTGTTCTCTAGTTACTGTAGAATATAGGTGTGTACTGGTTCACACTCATTTCCCGAGTAATAAGGGTACTCTGGGAGGGGGTGTGACAACTCTCATCATGATGACTCAAGGATTTGTAAATATCAAATACAACATTCTCATCATTTACCCTTAGAGTCAACTTCCCTTATTGGACATCTATGATAGCCTTTCCAGTTGCTAGGAATGGCCTCCCAAGTATGATAGGAATCTCAAGGTCTTCCTCCATGTCCAGTACTACAAAATTTGCAGGGAAGATGAATTTGTCAACTTTAACCAATACATCTTCAACAATACCTTTAGGATAGGCTAACGATCTGTCAGCAAGTTGCAAGGTGATGGTGGTAGGTTGCACCTCTCCAATGTTAAGCTTCCTATAGACAGATAAAGGCATCAAATTAATAGAAGCACCAAGATCATAAAGAGCTCTAGTAACATTTAAAGAAGCAATAGTGCAGGGTATAGTAAAACTCCCTGGATCTTTCAATTTTTATGGTAGCTTATTTTGCAGCACAGCACTGCATTCCTCAGTCATGCTAATCATCTCATATTGCCCAAACTTTTTCTTTTTAGACAAAACATCTTTCATGAATTTAGCATAGTTGGCATTTGCTCTAAAGCCTCAGCAAATGGGATGTTAATGTGAAGCTTTTTGAACAACTCAAGAAATTTAGCAAATTGGGAGTCTATTTCTTTCTTTTTAAAACATTGAGGATATGGCATAGTATTAGGTAAAACGGGTAGAGGGTTAGATGACATACTTGAAGATGTTGACTCTTTTACCTTTACCTCCTTTTCTACGATCTTCTTCGATTCATCTTCTAAAATTGGCTCTTGGATAGTGTCATCTACCTCTTGCTCATCATCCTCATCCATGATCAAGGAGTGGATAGCTTTTTCCCACTCTTCAAAGTCATGGCCTTGCACTCCTCCTTTGGATTTATTTCGGGACAACTAGGAAATTTGCCCTTTTACATTGTTTGGAGTGAAGTGGCGATTTGGCTTATTTGCACCTCAATGTTGTGAATGGCCTTACCATGGCTTTGTATGGTGTTTTCCAATGCAGTGGTCCTTCCTCTTGATTCTTTTATGAACTCTATCATCAAGTCTTCTAAGTTTGACTTCTTTTCGGTGTGTGATGGACCTACATTGGATAAACCGGAAGGACCTTGCAAAACATTCCTATTGTTAACATAAGAAAAGTTTTCATGGTTCCTCAAGTTAAGATGGTAATGAGTTGGAAGTTGTTGGTGTTGGTGGCCTCTATAATGTCCTCTATCAACATAGTTGGCCGTCTCATTATCTCCTTGTTCCAACTCCTTTTGTGTGGCCATCTCCGATGCCAAAGCGGCAAGAGAGGCTATAAATGGTGGATTTGTTTGAGCTTGGCCTCCTGCAGTAAATTTAGAAAGAGCATTAGTAAGGGAAGCCATTTGGGGTTTGAGTGAGTTTACCTCATCCACCTCATACAATCCGGCGGCTTTTGAGATGATTGGAGAAGCCCGTTCACATGGCCAATTGTAAGATGTAGTGGCCAAGTCTTTTAGTATGGTGTAGGCTTCTTGAGCATTCTTGGAGAAGATTGATCCTCCGGCGGTTGCATCTAAGATGGATTTGGTTGAGCTTGCTAATCCATTGTAGAAGAGTTGATATTTGCAACCAATCCAGGTAACCATGTTGAGGGCACCTTCTCAAGAGATCCTTATACCTCTCGCAAGCCTCATATAATTGTTCATCCTCAAGTTGGCGGAATATTCCAATCTTTGTCCTTAGTCTTTGAGATTTAGCTGGTGGAAAATTTATAGAGTTTGGCCGCCTAAAAACTTACCAAAAATAACACTTTTCGTTTAAGGAAAACTGGCGCCGCGGCGCTGGTCTATAGCGTCGTGACGCTAGTGATAATTTTGGAACAGCGTCGCGACGCTGTTGGAGAGCGCTGCGGCACTAGGTCTGAGTCCAGAAAAACTTGCTCTCGGGTTTTAGCGCCACGACAGCGCCGTCCAAGCGCCGCGGCGCTCCCCCAATTTGTGCCATTTTGAGTTTTTCATCTCTTTTTCACGGTATTCTTGCTCGGTTTTGATCTGTTAGTCTTTTCTTCTAATTTTCCTCATTTTAACCTGAAAACCACTAGCAAACAAGTGAAATCTACTATAAACTCCCTTAATTTTGAGAGAATAGAAAGCACTTTTTAAATGCTTATCACGTAGCTGCACTCTCCTCATTGTAGATATATTTATGTCCATTTGATATAACTGTCATCGATAAGTCAATCCTTCATAGGTCGTTCATAACTTTAGCTAGGTCAAATACCGATTTACCTCTAAGTTACATCTTTTCTCCTTAAGTACCACTGTCCGTCTAATGAACAATTGATTTAAGATCTAATCACTAAATCTTGTGAAATTCAAGGGTCAATTTTGCAAAATTCCATCCATTGTTCATCTTCTTCCCAAACTTCATTCCTTCTCAAATTCATCACAAATTTTGGATCCTACCATCCAATCTAAGCCTAGAGAATAGTAGAGAAGACTCTTGTGGTAGTCTACAACCAAGTAGTGCTGAAATTCATCAAGAAGTAAAGGAGAATTTGGAGCTTCAAGGGTAAGTGTTTTTGAAACTTTGGTTCTTTCTTTTTTAATTTCATTTTTAATCCTCTAAATTGAGCATCTTAGAGTGAAAATTGATCAAATTAACTTCCGCTGCATGCTCATTTATCCTTCAGAAAGGTCCTCTGGAAAAACATCTGGGTAATCCCTCACTACTGGTTTCAAAGATAGGGCGGAGTCAAGTTCTCTAATGTCAACCACACTAGCCAAAATACTCTAGGTACCCTGCTTAAGTAACTTGTGGGCCTTCATGGTTGAGATTAACTTAGCTAATACTATGGTCTCGGCCCCTCTAAACTTAAAAATGGATTCCATAGGAGGACTGAATACTACCTTCTCACGAGAGTAGTCTATACTAGCTAATTAGCAACCAACCAAGCCATGCCTAGTATTACATCAAAGTGACGCATGTTTAAGACTATCAAAGTCACCTCTGGTGCACGATTAGTTATTTCAATTTGGCAAGCTTTTATCTTTTCCTTTACTAACATAATTTCTCTAGATGGAGTAGAAACCGACAATACATAATGCAAAAAGGTTCTAATTCTAGCATAGCATGCTTCACAAACACTGAAGATATAAACGAATGTGACAATCCAGAGTCAAATAATACCAGAGCATAATGCCTTAGAATAGGGATTGTACCTGTCACCACTGCACCTGACTTATCTGCTTCCTATCGAGTTGTATTAAACATTCGACCCTGCCATTGCTTCTGCTTACTAGAGTTTCCCTGATAAGAACCCATACGTTGACCTTCTCTACCATGTGCATCCTTCTTTGGGCATTTATCAGCTGTATGCCCTTCCTTTCTACAATGGAAACACGCCCCACTACCTGCCAGACAGCATCCCCAGTGATGCTTTCCACAAGAACTAAAAACTGGTCTGTCTTCCCTAGTAGTTGAGGACTGAGAATCTTACTGCCTCCACTGGCGCTGAGCTCTATCCAAAATTTGACTTATGTGTTGAAACTCTAGAGTTCTCTGATCTGCCTTTCTCTTCTGCCCTGACGAGGGTCCCACCCTCAAGGATTTTACTTGCTCAGATCCTAATTAGGAATCTATTTGGCTAGATACACAGAGAGCTTCTGCTTGAGTGCTTGGTTTAAAGGTTGCACCAGACCTCGCAACCCATCCCTTAATTTCCTGAACAAACCCCTTCGTCCTCTTTGCCTCTATGGCAACCAAAGTAAGGACAAAACGGTTGTACTCCTCAACAGACATGTTACCCTGCTCCAAACTTAGAAACTCCTTCTCCTTGAGATATCTCAAATTCGAAGAAAAATACTTCTCGTAGAAGCGCCCCTTGAACTATTCCCACTTTACTGGTTCAGAACTGACCCCAATCATTCTTTCTGCTGTTTACCACCAGATTTGAGCTTTGTCCGTCAGCATAAAGACAGCTCACTGCACTTTTTGGTCCTCCGGGCACTTCATGTATTTGAAAATCATCTGAATGGAGGACAACTACAACTCAGCCTTAGTAGGGTTTTTCAAGGACCCATCAAAGGTGCGGGGATTATATTTCTTAAAATCCTGCAAACGTTTTGCTTCCACGGACAAATTCTGGACATTCTGATTCTGAACTTGCACTTGAGGGACCTAGACTAGCGGGGGTGGCACTTGTTAAGACTGGATATGTTGAGCTATGTGCTCTTTTATCATATCCTTCATTCTTCCCATCACAGCTGTGGTAACAGCCTCACTTATCACTACTACCATAGCAGAAAACTCGGACGGAATCGCTAGCGAAATGGGCATCGAAGGAGGAACTGGTGCCCCACGGTTTTGCCTTAAACTAGACAGTTCTTAAGGTGCAAAAGGGTCTGGGACTTGGGGGTCCTAACCTGCCGAGTCTTGAACTTGAGGGTTTTGGGACCTTCTGTTGGGTTATATGTCCTAAAACTCGTAGTTTTTTGTAAATAGGTGCATTTTAGTACATATGAAGTTATTCAAGTGCATTAATTATTTATTAACTCTAAATTCAATTAAACTACGAAGCCTTGGCTACTATCATGAGTACTTGGACTTTATGTGAAGACATAAACAGGATCAAGTTCGAGTAAGTAGCCTCAATAGTCTATAGTACATGGATCAGGTTGGGTACCTCTTCCTAGAGACACTATTGAATACGGGTCGCTTCATGATTGTTACAAATGTTGTAAAGTGTCATAAATGAAGTGATCCTGATTTGCTCATGTAGAGACATGTGAGGGGGGGCATTCTACATAATGAGATTGTGTAAGACTAGCCCTGAAATAATCACTGTTACGTTTAACACTGATTAATTTAACTTACCGATGACCTAGATAATTTAATATGAATCTTGAGCTATCTATGAACTCCTGTTTATTCAGAATTATGACTTGATCTACATAGGTGAGAGTAAGCTCAATAGCGCTCCTCAACATTCCTCCCATTTCAGGGATAAGATTGGGTAGATAGTTGGGGACATAGAATTTGCAAGACGGAATTCACTCCTACCCAACTTAAGGATAGAAGAGAGGTTGTTCTCCTAAGTGTTGTTCCTAGATCTTGAACAAGGGGCCCCATCCTTCCACTGGCCCAAGAGGGAATGGATTTAGTGATTAGATCCTAAATCAATTGTTCATTAGAGGGACAATGGTACTTAAGAAGAAAAGATGTAACTCAGAGGTAAATCGGTATTTGACCTAGCTGAAGTTATGAACAACCTGTGAAGGATTGACTTAACGATGACGGTTATATCAAATGGACACAAATATATCTACAGTGAGGAGAATGTAGCTACGGGCTTTAGTGGAGTGTCTCGTTAGTTAACGAACGTTGGTTAACTAAGTTAAAGAGTTTGGCCGGTTAATCTCGGATCGTTGGAGCTCATGATCTGTAGGTCCATTAGGTCCCTCTAATAGCTCATTAATGGACTAAAATCTTAGATAATGTGGTGAATAAGTTTGAATCGTTTAAATCTTGGCTTAAGGAATGAAAGTCAGATATATACGATATATCGACGTTTAATTACGAATTAAACGTACAAATAGAGTTAATTATAATATTTAAATATGATTTAAATATTAATCATATGAATAGAGATTCATATCGGTTTTTGAGAAAAATCGGGACAAGTGGGAAAAATAATATTATTTTATTATTTAATATTAAAATAATATTAAAATAATTAAATATTAAATTAATTTTGATTTAATTATTTAATTATTTTTTGAAATGAAAGATCAATTTTAATTCAATTTTGGAAATTCATTGAAAATTGATTTTAAAATTGATTTTTGAAGATTGGATTTTCCCGCTAACTAAGCTAGGAGCTTGGTTGTCTTCTTCACAATTAACCAACAAATTAACCATTTTGTGTTGTCAAATTTTGATGCAATTGGATTGCATGTTTTTCTTTAATAAATAGAGATGATTTTGACATAAAAATGGTTAAGAATTTTGTGAAATTAAGGGTTAATTTTGCAAAATTTCATCCATTGTTCATATTCTTCTCGACCTTCATTCTTTCTCAAATTCACCACAAATTTGGATTTCACCATCCAATCTAAGCCTAGAGAATGGTAGAGAAGACTCTTGTGATGGTCTACAACCAAGTGGTGCTGAAATTCATCAAGAATTGAGGGAGAATTTGGAGTTTCAAGGGTAAGTGTTCTTGAAACTTTGGTTTTTCTTCTTAATTGCATGTTTAATCCTCTAAATTGAGCATCTTAGAGTGAAAATTGATCAAATTAACTTTCGCTGCATGCTCTTTTATTCATCACCTTCCCCTCCAACCCCCACTTCCCCTATCTCATCTACCTCTACTGCCCCCTCAAGCCACGCCCTAAGATCTAAAAGCAAAAATACTTGCTATTAAATTTCTCAAAGAACAACAATCTAACGAGACAGTAAATTTAACAGGGTTTCTCGTATGAATTACTAACAACAGAATTTAAAAGGTATACCTGGCGATGACGAAAAATTCCCTCATGACCATAAGGACAGTCTAGACTTACCTAGTAAGTCAGTATATAGAACGAATAACTCTTGGCTCTGATACAAATTGTAATGACCCGACTCCCTAGGACCCAAGTTAGATCATCACTCACACATGCATACAATTTAACTTATACCTTCTAGAAAAAAAAAAAAAAAAAATAAAATATACACAAAACATAGAAATCTTCCAGAATTTTATAATCCTTAAGAAAACATTTAGGTAGGTGCCTCAAAAGGAAACTCAAAACATTCATATCCAAAAAGGAGTTTAAGACCAAAATTGTTAAAGTCTTCATACGTTTTCAAACAAGAGTAAATAAAAAAAAAAATACTAAAACATCTAGAAATTCATGCAATCCATGCAGAAGCTCTAGCCTAGTCCCCTTTGGTCATTCAAGACTTCTTCCCATCGTACGCCAGGGTATCCTTCCCTTTTCCTGAACAGAACAATATAAAAAAAAAGTGAGTATAAAATACTTAGTAAGCAACCCTACTATTGGAATCAAGCTAAACGCCCAAAATCAAAAGTGCACAAACCTAGGTATCATAGAAATCTGTTTTAAATTGTCATGACCATTTAGTGAACGATTTAGCCCATCCTAACACACAACTAGTAGCTTGAGGGCTCACAAACGTAGTAGGGCACCCGTTGGTTCTTGATAACATAGCAGAAAATTTGTCGGTCTCCGAAACATAGCAGTACTAGGAAGGCAATCGTCACATCTTAATTTAGAACATAACAAGCTCTTAATGAAATTCAACTTAGATCCTCCAACATAACCTCAGAGCTTTATAGGATTCTATCATTCACAAGCTACGATCAGTCTCATGCTAGTGTAAATTCATGCTAACATCAATATCATGCCAGAATCAATTTTCATATTAATATCAACCTCATGCTATCATCATCACATACAAGAAACACAATTAGTCCGAGTAGGCTTTTTAAATTTGTCGAACCAAACAACCAATGTCACACCCCTTCTCAGGTACCATAACCTAAGAGAAAATGTGAGGACAGCAGACATCGACCCTCTTACGGCATCCACTGTCAACCTTATACATTGACCAATACCTAATAAGCATATTCATATAAAGATTAATCAACATACTCTTACTAGAGTTAAGCTATCATATAGACATCGATTTACACTCAAAACCAAAGATTTACATAGGTTCATCAACATCGCCCTTAACCCTTTATATGTACAACATAAACATAAGTTAACTATTTACAATGATCAAAATTCTTGAACGCTGATGGTGGTAGGCCCAGACGAGTTGCAGTGTAGGCTAAGCACCCTGGACTCGCTCGCTACTTGGAAAACATAAAAACAAAAAAAGTATGAGCTAGGATGCCCAGTGAGTGACATATCTAGTAAAAACCTTCCTCAAAATTAGGAAGTTAATCAAACCGAAGTTACTCTGTGATAATACGTGAATAACAACAATTCAGAGTCAAATCAAATATGGTCATCACAGAAAAAGATTCACGGAAATTTAGTTTATTTCAAAAACACTTTCCTTAGTTGAGGTGGAGCGGTGCTCAACCCTACTCAACGTTGAAAACATCCTTAGTTAGGGTGGAGTACTCTCGACACACCCAATGTCGAAAATCCCTAGTTGTATGGAGTAATCTCAACACAACATCGTCTATAATACCTCTATGTGCACATAGATATCATATCCTTGGTTACCCGAATACCTTCTCCGAGTCCTTCAGTATCGGGTGCCATACATGAGATTTAGGCCACCCAAATGCCTTGTCCGAGTCCTTCAACATTGGGGGCTATCTCAATACTTAGGTCACCCACATGCCTTCTCTGAGTCCTTCAGCATTGGGAATCATTTCTATATCCCGACTACCCACATGTCTTCTTCGTGTCCTTCAACATTGGGAGCCATCTCCAAACATTATTAAAAACAATATGCTTTCAAAATAGCATAATAAAAGTTCACAAGTTTATAACATTTTCAAATTTTCTCAAACTCATTAATAATCATCAATGCTTTTTCATGAAATCATAAGCTAATAAATAGCATGCCTTTTATAAATCTCCTTTAACAACTAGCATGCTTCAAATGATTTCCAATGTAAAACATACAATACGCACGTACATGAAAATACATACTTTTCTTAAAACTCATGAAAAGCATAAACATATATATATATATTTTCAAACATAATCGTATTTCATGAAAACTTGGTTTAAAGTAAGCTCATTTTAAAATAAAATTGTCACTTACTATTTGTCATGGGCTCTTAGTGGGTTATACGCCCTTCCTAGCTTCTCTCGTCCTGAAATAATACGTTTCCCTTTGTTAGATTTCCTCCTTTTTACATAAGAAACAAGCCTTAGATTTGCATAATATTTATCCCCGAGACCAAACTACATAAAGAAAACCATCACCGAGACTATATTTCATGAAGAAATGCTTAACCAAGGCTATACTTCGTTTAAGAGTTCATTAGTAATCAAGATTTAAAACATTAGCGAGACTAGATTAGCAAAACAAGCCAAAACCAGCAGTACCAGCGAGATTGAGAACGAGCGAGACTAGTGAGAGCCAAAAACCAGCACGATTTGTTAGACAGTTTTGACCAGCGAGACTAGCGAGACTAGTCTCGCTCTCGCTTGTTCATGCTTCCAGCACTGTCTATCCTTTCCAGTGAGACTTGCTTCTTTCTGCTGTTATTCTCACTACTGCCCGAACTTCTAGCTATTAAAAGTCACATTTTCAGCTCAAATTAGAACTTCATTCCTTCTACAAACTTTTAGAGAAATATGTTTTCTAGCTTGTTTTCTAGCTTACCTCAAAATTTCAGAGCTTAACTCTTCTTCATTTGGTAGATATTCCCAATTTACTTTGCCCTGCTTCAGATCACTCGAGAAATTTGTATTAGTCGGTTTCACCTAAAATATAACATGCGTTCCTTCATATTTAGCTCAACCATCCTTCACAAGAGTTGTTAGAAATTGAGTTAACTTACTAACCTCAAAATTTCAGCTTCAAACTCTGATTCTTCTGCTCGATATTTACCAAACACAGAACCTTGTTCAAACTGTGCGATAGCAAACGAAGCTTCTGTTTCTGTTTCAATGACACCACGAAACCGGCCAAAACCCTACACGAATTTGCCCTAGGTCTCTTCTTCTGCCTCTCCTTGACGTGCAGCTAAAAGATGGTGTAAGCCCCGTACTTGTCAATGAGAGAAGGTAAGTAAGAAGAAACTATGGGACAGGTATTGAGTAAAGAAAAATTGGCCGAGTTGTGTTAGAGCAAAAATGACTAAGTGTTGGCCATGTGATGGGTGATTATGCGTTGAGGGTATGTCAAAGCTTGACAAGAGTTGCCACTGGTAGGCATGCGTTGAAGAGGGCAGCTCGGCGTGGAAGTAGATGTGAAGGAAGGAGGGTGCAATATGCGTTAGTAGAAGTATGCATTGAGATGACCTATGCGTTGAAGGTTGATATGCGTTGGTGCATAAAAAAGGGGCCGAGAGGGCCATGCGGTAGTCTGCTATTCGGCATTGGGCAATCAGTGGCATGGTAAGTTAGGCTATGCGTTGCCGAAGTCATGCGCGAAAAGTTTCGTCGGCTAATTCAAGAAGGAAGATGATGGTAGAGCAAGTGAGTTGGTGATTTGTATTGACATATAAGTGAGTGCATCGAATAATTAAACTTTTTTGGACATATTTTCGAACATAGATTGACTCTATTTCGCAGAAGAACAACGAGGAGAGGTGGAAGAAGGTGTTTATATCGAATTCAAGCAGAAACCAGATCATTTTCATGGTGACTATGAAGCTGGAACCAGAAGCTTGATTGTTGCTGATAAATCTGGACACTAATCGGTATTTGAAGGAGAGTGAGCTGAGGAAGTTGAAGCTAGGACTGAAATTTTGAGGTTAGTAAGTTGATTCAATTCCTAGCAACTTCCATGAAGGATGTTTAAGCTAAATCCAAGCAAAAATGTGTTAATTTCTAGGAGGAAGTAATCAGAGTTGAATTGCTAAACAATTCAAGGCTGTCAAAGTTATTTTGGAATAGTTCTCAAACAAAGACGAGTTATGGCATGAAATTTTGAGGTAAGCTAGGAAACTCACTACTTTACAAGATTGTAGAAAAGGGGAAGTTCTGATTTTGGCTGTAATATAGTTTTTAGCAGGATAAAGAAAGAGTTAAAACTGAAGGAAGGAAGCAGTGATATCAGGTGTTGTTAGACAGTGGTATCGCTAAGGAGCTGGAGAGTGAGCAACAGAACGAGTGTCTCTGATTACGCAAAGAGCTTTGCGCCTCACAACTCTCGCTGAAGTCTCGCTAGGTATCGCTCCTTAAGGTAAACTCGCTAGTCTAGTTCACTTCGGTATCGCTAGTGTAGTATCCAGTGGTGTGATTTCGCTGGTAGTCTCGCTAGTGACATAGAGTATTGCTAGTTATGAATACATTGGTAAAAGAGAGTCTCAGTGATGGAGTGGGAATGATATATGAATATGCATACTTAATGATTATGGAAAAGGAGTCCAAAGAAAACCTAATGTGAGAAATGTGTTTTTACAGGCCAAGAAGAGCTTGGAAAAGCATATAATCCGCTCGGGGCCTAAGATAAATCGTAAGTGACTTTCTAATTCATCTAAGGATTATTTCTAACATTGTGCAAGTGAAAACGAGTATGTTATATGAACTTCTGTATGTGTGTTATCTAAATGCAACTCACGGCCGAAGGACCATGTGTGAAGGCTTATGGGGATATGATATATGATACACAGTGCTGAAGGACCATGGGTGAAGGCACTTGAGAAATTGATTGAGATGGATTCCAATGCCGAAGGACCTTGTGAGAAGGCATATGGAAAATAAGTACATGATACCTCAGTGCTGAGAGACCACGAGTGAAGGCACTTGAGCAGTGGATTGATATAAAACTCAGTGCTGAGGGACAATATGAGAAAGCACTTGAGAGTTAAAACGTTGAGGGACGAAATGTGAAGGTGTGTGAATATATGAATAATAGGAATTGAATTATGAGGTTAATAGCGTTGAGCTTTGCTCCACTACCTCTTGGAAAGATATTTATGTTATAGTGTTAAATGGCATGAGTGACACAGGAATCTGTTCTAATAAAATATATATATAGTAGTTATTATGAACAGTATTAACTCAAGGATTAAATTGTAATTAAATAACTTAGTCACTCACTGGGCTTTAGGCTCACGCTTTCTTGTTTATTGTTGTTCATTTCAGGTAGCGAGCGTGTCCGGGACGCCTAGCCTACAAAAGATCCTCGTCTGGGCTTACTCTGCATTAGCTCTCTAGGATAGTTGTAAATATTCAGTTTATGTACATGTTTTGTCATACATGATCCTTGTAGTATAAGGAGAGTGGATTTTGTACTGTGTGTTGAACAGATACCTGTAATTATGAATTATGAGTTGAGAAATCAGAATCTAGAATTTATGTTTAACTCATGACGCTTCACTAGTATAAAGTTTTGTACAATTGATCTGGTATTGATTTATGTTTCAAGATATATGATAACGAGTGTGTGTGTAGGTCGCACCTACTTCTAGGTTGGGAAGGTAATCTGGGGGGGGGGGTGTGACAATTGAATCAGTTTGAGTTGGAAAAATGATAGAAACCAGTCGGCAACCTCACCACTTTACAATAAGCCACCGACTTCCTTGTCCACTATCATTTCTTTTTCTTTTCTTCTTTTTTATTTTTGTTTTTTTTTTAATTTCCTTTTCTTTCCTTTTTTTTTTCCTTTCCTTTCCTTTCTTTTTCTTCATTTTTCTTTCTTTTAATTTAAATAAATAAATAACTAAATAAATATTTAATCCGTTTTTACGCCACATTTAATAATCAAGATAAATTTTAGCTCGGGTTCCACCTTAATGACTTAAACATTCAACTTACCAAGAATTTCTTCTGGCTTCCTCCATTTCTTCCTTTGATCTACAAGAGAAAAACAATTTAGTCCCCTTCGGTATTACGTACTCGCATTTAACACTTACAAATGAAAGTAGGTTTACAACCAAACAGTCAACTAATTGCCTGTCACATGGGCAAAATTTCTAGTAGTAAGATTACTTACCTTGCACCAAGTCTGAATAAGAATCACTAAGCCCTCCCTTAATTTAGTAAGACTCGCCACACACGTCTTAATCATAAAACATAACACATTTAAAAATTCTTTCAGCTTTTGGGTGGAACAATTCAACTAAAACCTAAAGAAACAGGACAACGGTGAGTAAATAAGTTCCAATCAAAAAGCCCATACCAAACACCAAGATCCTCGGTAGCAACCACAACCAACGAGACTAACAGACCCAAGAGTGAAACCAACTGCTCGACAACGAGCGAGATTAGCGAGCATATGACAAACTAGACCAGCGAGAGGAGCGAGACTAGCGAGATGAGCGAGACTTAACGAAATGAGCGAGACTTAATGAACAACAGGCCGTGCGAGACTAGCGAGACTAGAGAGTCCAGAGCAATACTTAGCTAAGAAAACACGACAAGCGACTCTCACAACCACAAGCGAAACCTGCAGTCAGTGAGGGAGATTCATTAGTTTGAGCAACATCTGTTATCGGTGAGCGAGACTTCACAATTCAAGCGAGCGATACTCACCACTACCAAGCGATCCTACTAAATTCTGATAAGCGATACCACAAGATGCTGACAAGCGATACTACCAGATGTCGACGAGCGATACCATTGAAAAGTGAGCGAGACTTGACGGGTCCGCAACTCGAGAGTGATGAACCGATAGGCAATTGGAAACAATGATGCGCGGGACTCGTACAAACAGCGAGATTGTCCACTGTTGACTGGAGTTTAAATCCTTGAACGAAACACGGAGGCAATAGCACCCAAAACGACAAAGAAGAAAAGAATGAATGTGAGGAAGGAAAGGTAAAGTTCAGGGAGGAGGAAGAAGAGTGAGAGATTTTCTTTTAAAAGAACAAAGAAAGCCCAAATCCTAAAACCCAAAACCCCACTTTCTAAACAGCAAAATTCTAATTTCCCCAATCTTCCAAAATCCCACTAACCGTCCTAAATTATCCACGAACAAATTTTCTTAACCTCAAAACTTGAAATAAACTCCCAACTATTAATAATAAACATAAATAAATCAAAAGGAGAAATTACCTCAAAGTTTGGGTTGTCACAGTTCATCTCATATCAAGATTTTATGTAAAAGGTAGCACAAATGAACAATTGGTGTTTCATTTAGAAGGGTTCAAAGTTAAATTTTCTATGAAAGAATTTTCTTTGATGACTGGTATAAAGTGTAGTCCATTCCCAAAATCTTTAGAAATGTCCAATGAAGAAAATAAACCACATTTTCTATGAGATTATATTTTTCAAGAACCTAGATTCAATTGGGAGAAATAACATAGAAGCTTTTGTTAATCTAAGTCATTTAGATGATGAGTCAATGGTTAAGCTTACGAACTTATATATCTTAGAATGTTATCTTCATTGCAAGCAAATGCATAATAAAGTTGAGGGTCTTTTGGTGGCTGTGTGAAGCTTAGCTTGCATGGAAAGATGTTCAGATGATGGAGGATGAGGAAACTTTAAATAACTTTCCTTGGGGTATGTTAGTTTTTAATTTGATTATGGAATACATTCGACAGGTTGCACAACGTTCAAATCATTAACATGTTTTTATGCAATTTTGGTTCTTTTTTTTTTTTTATTGATTAACAATGATTACGTTTGTTTTGATAATAGGTTGAAGGACATAAAACCCAAGAAAAATAAACAAGAGAAGAAGATAAAGAGGAAATGAGAAAGAAAAAACATCACAAAGCCAAAAATCGGTAACATTATTTTCTTAATTATGATTGTTAATCTTATCATGTGATTGCTATCAGATTACTATTCGGTTTCTATTCAATTACTTGTTGATTACTATCTTATACTTATTTCTAATTCATTATTCTTTTTTTAGGTTATTGAGAATAGAATGCAAACGAGAAAATCTTCTCAAGCTAAGCTTGAAGTGGAGAATGAGTGACTAAAAAGAAGGTGAAAACTGACACACAAGGCAGCTGATTTGAAAATGGCAAAAAAAGAAAAAAAAAACCTCCAAAAAAGAAACAAAATACATGCACCATTATTGAAACGCCTACTTCTGACTTGAACATTTCACAGCCATTTTGTAGACTTTGATGTTACATGTCTTTTGTTGATAACTAGTTGAATAATGTTGTCATCGAGTGGTAGTATTAGATATTAGCACATATGTTTTGATTGATAATGAAATGAATTGTAAAGTTTTTAGGAAAGAATAGCTTTTACCAAAATTGTGCAATTTATCTCAAATTGCGTTGTAATTGCCATATTATTGGTTTTTATTCTTGTCAATTAGTTAATAGTTTATGATAGTTATCTGATTACATTCTGATTGCCATATGATTGCCTTTTAATATTTTTCGTATTGCCATCTGATTCTCTCTTATTACCATCTAATGGAAATATATTCAAGAGTACTTGACTTGAATACATAGAACTTTAATATGATACAGGGATTGACTTGCATATATATATAACTTTAATATGGTGTAAGGAATGACTTACATATATATATATATATATAACTTTAATATAGTGTAGAAAATTTCAGTTTCCCTCACAAACGATAATAGCAACATCATTCATCAAAGGATAATAACAACATCATTCATATACTAAAAAAGATACAAAATCAATCCACTAATAGACTAAAAAACTACTAAAACAATACATTGTTGTTCTTAAACTACTAAAACAATATACTATTGTACTCGAATGAAAAAACATATACTCAAATGAAAACAAATAATAAAGCTATCTTTGATGCTCACAATATGATCGTTCAAATAGGTGGACTTTACATGTTCTTTTATTGTAACAATCACACTTACAACAGGTATATTTCTTGTGCTTTCCCAATTCACCAATTGAAGGGATTCTTTGCTTCCGAGGTCTTCCTGCTAGATGTTTAACAATCGGGGGCAATATGGTGTCATTCATGTAAGACCTATACTTAGTTGAAAGGAAGGGCAAGCTAAAGCATGGTAAGTGTGGAGGCCGAGAGCTTAAGTCATGAGTTACCTTGCATCGAAGTGTATTATGCGTTGGAGAAATCCAAAACACTGATCGAAAGCTTTTGGTTGTGGTACAGAGTATGAAGATGTGGTTATCAATCACTAAGTGATACTGCTATGCGTTTGAGAAGCGGTTACGTGTTGAAGGTTAGTATGCATTGGTGCATAGAAAAGTGGCCGAGAGGACCATGCGTTGGTCAGCTATTCGGTGATGGGGTGTTGGGCAATTAGTAGCGCAGCAAGTTAAGGCTGTGCGTTGCTAAAGCCATGTGCGGAAGGTTTGCGTTGGCCAACCTAAGTAGAAAGGTGATAGCAGTGTTGGTGAGTCGATGGTCTATATATATATAAGTGAGTGCACCGAATAATTAAACACTTTAGACATATTTTCGAGCTTAGATTGATTCCATTTCGCAGACAAATAATGAGGAGAGGTGGAAGAAGGTGTTTATATCGAATTTAAGTAGAATTCAGATCATTTTCATGGTGAATTGAAGCCGGAATCAAAAGCTTGATTGTTGTCGAGAAACCTGGACATCGTTCGGTATTTGAAGAAGAGTGAGCTGAGGAAGTTGAAGCTGGGGCTGGAATTTTAAGGAGGAAGTAATCAGAGTTGAACTGCTAGATAATTCGGAGCAGCTGGAGTCATTTGAGAATAGTTCTCAAACGAAGAAGAGTTATGGTCTGAAATTTTGAGGTTAAAGAAAGAGTTAGAAGGGGAAGAAGAAAGCAGTGGTCATTAAGTGTCGCTAAGATAATGGTATCGCTAAAGAGCTGGAGAGTGAGCAGTGAAACGAGTGTCGCTGGTAGCGCAAAGGGCTTTCCGTCTCACAACTCTCGCTGAAGTCTCGTTGGGTGTCTCTCCTTAAGGCCAAGAGGAGCTAAGGAAAGCATATAACCTGCTGGGAGCTAAGAATAAGTTGTGAGTGACATTATGGTTTGAGATAAGCTTACTTAATTACCATTTTCTATATGCTCAATGATATCTATGAAGCATGATTTGGGGTGTACCCATATGTATGAATCCAGAACATATCTTATATGTAAGATAGAGCTTGAAAGCATATTAGTTGATGTTCCTAAGTCTTACTAAGCTAGCTGCTTGATGAATGATCTGAGAACTCTGAGATTTCATGATTTATGTTTAATTTGTGATTAATAAAGTGCATGTCAGTACCTTAGAAAGATTGAAATAAGATCCAATGCTGAAGGACGTTGAGAAGGCATGTGGGCAACTCTAGTATTTCTATGAAGCTCTCACCGAAGGAAATAGAGAAGGTGATTGAGTATCCACTGGGACCCTAAGAAGGAGCCATTTTCATTGTTACCGTACCCGCTGTTAAAATTAAGTCTGCCTGTCTAGGACTATACCGAAGGACATGAGAAGGTATACGGGCAGCCCGATATCCGACAATCATATGTGCATAATAAAAGGCATTTGACACTGGTGTGTTGAAATTACTCCACACAGCTAAGGTTTATCGATATTGGGCGCGATAAGTTCGCTCCGCCTCAACTAAGGATTATTGAAAAGAAACTCAGTTGTGTGATCATAGTTAGTTGCAAGTTTACAGTGCGTGACTGAGCAGATTATACAAGTGATTGTAGTTATGCTTTGTTGAGTTTATATTTTAGATAGTCACTCACTGAGCATTGTAGCTCATAAATTCTCGTTTCTTTGATGTTTTTCCAAGTAGCGAGTGTGTTCGGGGTGCTTAGCCTACCATCAAGGCTCATCCGGGCCTAATCAGGACTTTGTACTTGGGAACTTGTAAACCCCAACCCTATGTAGATATTATACTTATTTTGAGTAACATATTGAGATATATTAGGCATACTTGTAAATATTACACATAGCCTCATTAATCTTATTGATAATGTTATCCTGTTAGTAGACCTCTGCATAACTATTGTATAAGCTAAGTTTAATGCCAGTAGAATCTTATATATATATATATATATATATATATATATATATATATATAACAGTGTTAGCAGGACGAAGAATAGTTTTAACACTCACTCCTAGGTAAAGAAGATATCTAAGATAGGGGTGTTACAATTCACCCTTATAATACTCCATTCATTATGGTTACCAATAGGGTGAGCAACACCATAATAAGTTGATGCCAATGTACTAGCAAAGTAATACTTTGACACAAAAGAAGAAGGATTTAAATCAAGGGTATGAATAACAACAAGAGCATGACTGCATGGTATCTCTTCCAATTCCCAAACATGACAACTACAACTATTATTATTCAACTTTACCAAAAAGGTTTTACCTCCATCAAGTACTTGATATTCAAAATCACTAATAGGATAAATCTAAAAGAAATCATAAAATCAAAGTAAATAATATAAGCATGGCATATAAAAGAAAATGACAATGAGATAACAATCACATAGCAATATGATGGCAATCCGTATAAGATAACGATGTAGCAATCTGATAAAAATCAGTATAATGCAGTAGCAATCAACACAGAAATCAAATAGCAATTACTTACAATAAACCCCTATGATTCTTCAGCTAGATTTCTCATCACTTCTTCAGCCCAACTAGTCAAAATATTCTTCAAACAAGATGTTGATTTACTTCTATCATAAAACCGCTATTGGAGTAGCTCTTGTATCGAATCAAGTAGTGAAGCAACGGGTAAATTTATAACATTTTTCAACACATAATTCAAACTCTAAAAAATATTAGTTGTCATCATTTAATATCTTCTTTGCTTAGAGTATACATAGGCCCATCTCTCAAACCCAACAGTCCTAAGATATTCTCTAATATATGGGTATATTGATCCCATCCATCTCATCTATTGTATATGATTTTATGCTTGTGAAAAACTTTGCCTATTATAGAATCTTTGAAAGAAAGCTTCACAGTTTTCAAAAGATGTTTCATACAAACACAATATTTAGTCAATGAAAAAACATTTAAAACAGTTTTCAAAATGCCCATGTGCTTATCAGAAACAATAACTAATCCCTCCAAATCTCCAAAACAAACTTTTACGTTCTCAAAAAACCACGTCCAGGAAGCATCATTTTCTGAATCTACTATACTGCAAGCAAGAGAAAACATATTACTATTACCATCCATTGTTGAGGCAACCAGTGATGTTCCAGCAAATTTACATTTTAAAAATGTCCCATCAATTGAAATATTTGGCCTACAATATCTCCAACCTTCAATTGTTGACCCCATAGCCGTGAAGCAATATTTAAAATGACCATTTGAATCTAATTCATATCCAGTAAATGGCCCTACAAAAATAGGAGAAAAAAATTAATAGGTATATTAGTCAACTGATTACTATAAAATTGATCAATGAAATATTGAAGCAAGTGAAAAAAACAAACCTGGATTCATTTCTTTTAACTTCAAAAAGAACATGGGAATCAAGGCATAAGAATCACTAGCATCTCCTTTCAACAACTTCATAATGGATTCTTTTGCCCTCCAAGCTTTATAATAACTAATGCCAACCCCATAATTCATTCACATATGATGTATAGTATCTTTTGTGTTGAATGATCATAGTTATATCTTAAATTTTCAACCATACAATGACTAATAAACTATGAAGATATTTGCTTGTGTGAAGCACGAACTATCATAGAGCAATTATGCTCACTAATATACTTTTGAATCATCCACAATTCACTCCTTTTATAACATGATGCTCTGACAAATCATTGACAAACATCTTGACTATATTCTAACTCAATAGATCTTGAATTTGATCTCAAAGTTCTAAACTTAAATTATTCTTTACAGCTATGAATTGAAATGACTTCAACAAAATTTACTTACTAGCAAACAAGTTCTTCTTCTTCAAAGACAATGCAGAAGACATATTGTTAATATGAAAATCTCTAAACACTTCTAGTTCACCTTCACAATCAACCTCAATTACAAAAGAAGAAGAAGCAACTAAAACCTCTAAAAGTGTATTTCACAACATGAGCAACTGAAGGATATTTTGTAAATTGATCCTTAACCACAGACAAAAACCAACATACATTTTTATCTTCAAGAATCTTAACAACATGGTGAACCCAAATACTATCCAAGTCCAATAAAACTGAAAGTTCGATAGATGAATCAACTTGAGTTTCCTTCTGTATGAGCTTAACAAAAGGATGAAAATTCATCGCTTCATCAACCAAAACACCAATAGTTTTGTAACCTACATAACATTGTCAATCATCTCATTGGCCACTATGGAAAACAACTATTAGAAGTTTAACCATATCTACAAAATACTACAAAAATATAAAAAATAAAATAAAATAAGATATAACTCAAAATGGTAATCAACTAGAAATAAGACATCATCCTATCGTATTAGTTGATTGCCATAAAAAAGTAATCAAACCAAAACTAAATTAAAATTAGATAACAATGACAACGATAATAGGAATTTCCTGTAAAGTTGACCCGTCAACTTTACGAGAAATGTTTCAGAGGGCTTCTTCTTGATAAATTCAAACTTATCGGGAAGGAATTAGCTCTCTGTGACCAAAACTTTACAGGAAAAGCCACAGAGAGTTTGAACTTACTAGGATAGCAATCAAATGACAATTGGTTAGCAATCAAATAGCAATCAAATGACAATCACATATACCATCAAATAGCAATCATATGACAATTAGATAACAAAGACAAAGTAAAATAACTACTCAAGATATACTATTCAATCTCCGACCAAAATATGAACTAAGAAAACTCATATCAGATGAATCTCCACTCCTTATCTCAACAAAATCACTCAATAAAAAACAAAAAGATAAATCAAACACAAATTTAAAAATAAAATCGACCATGACAACAAGAAAAATCAATCATCTACATACATGTTAAAAACAGAGAAACAACTCTAAGAAATCTCAGCTGATGAAATAAAAGACCAGTAAAAGGAAAATTAAAAAAAAAAAAAAAAAGTTAACCAAAGCATAATCATGAATGTGAGAGGATGAGGATGAACTTCAAGGCAAAAAAAAAAAAAAAAAAAAAAAAAAAAAAG
>QLSR01000188.1:821305-883472 GCA_031780015.1 Citrullus colocynthis
AAAAAAAAAAAAAAAAAAAAAAAAAAAAAAGAAAGGGCTTCAAAATACTGATATCATAAACAAAATCAGAAATCACGTGAGGAGGAAATCGTGAATGAGAGAGGGTAAGGACGAAATTAAAGCAAAAAAATCGAAACCAAACACAAAAACAAAAGAAATCAAGACTATGGCTTAAAAAAATCTTCAACGAACCAAATCAAAACTGAAAAATGTGTGTCAATGTCAAAAACAATCTTGAATTTCAAATCTTGGAGAATATTGAAGAATCTTGGATATTCTAGGGTTGAATACTGAAGAAAATGTTGCAGAGAAACTCACAGCTTGTCGAAGAAGAAAACGTGCGTATTGTCAAAGAAGAAAATGTTGAAGCTAATTTTACATGTTTGAAGAGATGAGGGTATTTTTGGAATAGTAAAAAATCAAATAAAATAATTCTTATCCATATATATTATTTTAAACAAATTTTGCCATATTTGCAATATTTTAAAACTTGATGACATGGATGCTAATATATAATCAAAATGTGCTACACAATGCAATTCCCTTAATCAATATTGATTAATCTAATTAAAGAGTTTAATTGATTAATCTCATATCATTGGAGCTTCTAATCTATAAATCCATAAGATCCCCTTGCTAGCTCATTAAGGCTTTGTATAAGAATCAATTATCTTTTGGATTAATTTGAAATATTCAAATAAATAAGGGAGTTAATTGTATATGGTACAATTCGTATAATGTACACATTATAATATAAAGTAATTTTTTTTAATGAGATTCAAAATTTATATTTTATTTTATAAGAGAGATGAATATTTAAATAAGATTTAAATTTTAATTATATGAATGAGATTCATATTAAAACTATATGTTATGTGAGAGAACATTATTTGAATATCATTCAAATTAAATTAAATATTAAATATTTTATTTATTTATTAATTAATTGTTAATTAATTAATTTTATTTATACATTAAATATGATTTAATATAATAATTAAATTAATTTTAATTTTAATTTAATATTATTAGCAATCAGTTAACTCACACTACACACAGGGAGGAGTTATTTTCCTTCTTCATAATGTATGTAAAGAGAAAAAATGGGGGGATTATGAGGTAATCCAGTTGTCAGAAGAAAAAGAGTTAGTGAAATTTTCTCTCTAAAGATCTCTTTGTGAAAAATCTCTCTTCCTCTCAATATCTTTCTCCCTTACCAAAATCAAGAGAGCCCACAACTCCTCTCGATTCTTCTTGAGACTAACAAGGAAGGCTTACTTGGTGGTGTTCCAAAGGTAATTCCTACATTCCTTGTTGGAGAAGTTTCTTTCTGGTTCGTGTTTTTTGTGAGAAGAAGAATAGCATACCTGAAGACGGTCTTCAAAGGTAAAGAACTTCTAACTTTTAATTTCTTCTAATGGCATTATTGTCAATCTAAAGATGTGATGCATGTGCGGTGTATTCAAATAAGTTTTCCTACTTTCAGCCCAAGTATAAACTAAAAATAGGTTTCTTGGTGAGTTCGAAGTCGAACACAGGGACTTATTTGTTGATTTAAGATTCTCAAATTGTGATGGTGTCCTTGTGACAAGAAGTTAAAAAAGTAAATTGCACAAAGTAAAGAAAGTATGCTACTAAGTGATGGATGTGATAGAGAATTTTGTGCACAACAGTTCGTCAATGGAGGAGATAATATGAATGGGAAAAACAGGGTTAGGGAGTTGTCATCCTCTTAAATTAGAGATATTTTTATTAGATTTCATGTGTTTGCTAGTGGTTTTTAGGTAATTATGGTAAGAATAAGTGTCAAAGGCCAAATAGACCAAATCGAGCAAAAAAAAAAAAAAAAAAAAAAAGCAAAAAACAGAAGAAGATGCAAGAAAATCCTAGAAGTAGGGCAACACAGTCAAGAGCGTTGCAGCATTGCCCTTGGCTCTCTTGACCCGAAAGCATAAAAAATTGGAAGTGCTGAGAGCGTTGCGTCACCTTACAAAAGCGTCGTTGCGCTATGTTAAGGGCACTGTTGCATTACGATGCTACGCTCGGGGGTAGGCATCAATGACGGACAGCATCACGATGCTATTTCAAGCATCACTACACTGCGCTTTTATGATGGACAGTGCAAGAGCGCTGCAACGCCGACTTTCCTAAATTAAAAAATCTTCAATTTTGGAAAAGATTTTGGGCGGCCAAGACTATAAATTGAGGGGTTTTCAGCAACCCTAATCATGAAATAGAGAGCCTCAAAGTGTGAGTTTTCTACAAGGAAGAGAGCAAAGTGTTTGAGAGAGAGTTTAGGGCCCATTTGAGTTTCCGACATGAAGATCAAGGAAGTTTTGACGATTCCTCAATCAAGGGCTTCTTTTGTAAGCTGTAACTTTTGGAACCTTAGTTGAATTAACCTAAGCCCTATTAGCATGAATTGTCACTAGGTTAATTAAATTGTTTAATTCACCTAATTTTAAGACCTTTATAAGAGTTATAATAGGTATAAACTTAAATTCATTTAGCCGAAATTTAACTAAGTATAATTTAAACCCTAAAATTGGTAAAACATTTTAGTGGGAGAAAAATCGTATACATGATATATCAAATTTTAGCTCTAACGTCCATAAGAGTTCACACCGTGAGATCCATGCTCGACTTTGTATCCCCCTGGGCGCGGCCTCCCTTCGGAAAGTGTTTGCATGGGTCAATACCAAATGCAATAGGGAAAGTGTTCATAATAAGTGGGAGAAGGACGGGTGTTAACATATCCTATGATCTCCTTCATTTGGTTGCACTGTGAGATTGCTATGATCTGCTTGCGTGTTGTCCTGGAGCGACCACCCCTTTGGAGGGCCTGATCATGGGATTCAGAACAAGGCCAACAACATAAATGGATAGGGTTTCATAGGTTTATCTTCAGCAGTTGTCTTTCCTAACGGTGGCCTGTTGAAGCATACCTTTAGGATCCAAAAATGATAGGGTCACACTTACAGGGATGATTTAAGCTAGTTAATGAATCCTTGACCAAACAATGGTAGCTACGATCTATAGAAGTAAGAGTTATTCTGGTATTAGTAAGTAGCTAAGATTGTCTCAATTTAGGGGAGGAGTAACTGATCACCTTTCAGTGGCTGTTGTTCTAAACCTTTGTTGTATTGTTGCAAAACTAAATCAATAGATTAATTAAGGTTCTTTGATTGCTTATTTTGCTAAATCGATTGGATGCTTGTATTTTGTGTAAGGGTTATGGAAAAAATAATTAATACAGTTAATTATTTATTATTTTCAGCATGTTTTCCTTATTTATCACCTTGCTTAAAAATGAAAAATTAACTGGTGAAAATTATGCTACATGGAAATGTAACCTGAATACGATTCTGGTTATCGATGATCTGCGGTTTGTCTTAACTGAGGAGTGTCCTCAGATCTCCGCTCGTAGTGCAACCCAAGTTGTCAGGGATGCACACGACCGCTGGACAAAGGTTAATGAAAAGGCCTGAGTATATATCTTGGCGAGTCTGTCTAATGTTCTCAATAAGAAACATGAGGTCATGCTCACTGCTCATGAGATCATGAACTCCCTCCAGGGTATGATTGGGTAACTGTCCACATAGATCTGACACGAGGCTTTCATGTCACACCCCCTCCCAGGCTACTCTACCCAACCGGATAAGAGATGTGAAGACAGCATACATCACCCTTTTTGTGACGCATACTATCCACTAACGCACTTGTCCTATACTGTTCACAACATACATAACACTCCTTAATATATATCAACCATAACATGTAGGAAATTATATACATAAGGATAATTCAGAATACAACTCTTCCATAAAGTCCTTATACAAAATCATGTTTCAACTCCCAGTAAATGTACAACTAGGTCAACATGCCACCTATATAAGGTTTTACATACAAGCAACACTTCAAAACAGGACAGATTTTTCTGGGAACTCGAAGCTTATGCAGGGCGAGTTGGAGTAGGCAATGCACCAAGAACGTCCTTGCTACCTGGAAGGAAAAGAAAACATGGAAAGCATGAGCTAAAAGCCCTGTGAGTGACTAATTTTGTAAAACCATCTTTTGATCGAAAACAGGTATGTTAAAATCGTTATACACCATATACGTAAACGTGATTTAAATAACCATTTCTGTGAAATCATAATTTTCAACAACGTAATCAAATCAAATATGTTCATGCCAAACTAATCGTACACGAAAATTAGTTCGTTCTCAAAACTTTCCCTTAGTCAGGGCGGAGAGAGATTCAACGCACCCGACGTCGAAATTAGTTGAGGCGGAGTAAAACTCAACGCACTCAACATCGATAACAACCTTAGTTGGGGTGGAGCAAGACTCAACACACCCAACGTCACAACCTCTATGTGCACATAGGAATATCGCGGGTTGCCCAAGTACCTTCTACGAGTCCTTCAGTACTGGGTCTCGGGGAAACTCACATGCCTTCTATGTCCTTCAGCATTGAGCCTCCTCTAAAACATTTTAGAAACCAGTATTATACGTAAATAGTTCACATGAAAGCCTTTCATGAAAAATCAGATATATCACGATAAACAACATTTCACAACATGCCATTCAACATCTTCTAGAAAACGGATAAAACATGCCTTGTGAACAATATCATCAAACATCATGCTTTTTAGGAAAACAGTTCATCTCAAAGTCATATCTCATAAGAAAAACCAAACTAAACATTTTCAATAAATTTCATTTTCAAAGAAAGAAAAGTGTCACTCACAACTCGTCCTTAGGCCCTGAGCGGATTATATGCCTTTTCGAGCTCTGCTTGACCTGTAAAAACACATTCCTCACGTTACGCTTTCCTTAAACTTCCTTTACATGATCGTTAAATGTGCATACTTAAACTCTAATCATGATTCACCACCGAGACTCCCTTTCTTTTCTAAAATAAACATATTAAGCGAGATTCTATGTCACTAGCGAGATTACCAACGAGATTTCACTTTACTAGCGAGATTACTAATTAAATTACACAACAGATACACGGCACTAGCGACACCAGAATAAGCGAGACTAGCGAGATTACTTGAGGAGCGACACCGAGCGAGAGTCAGCGAGATTTGTGAGACAAAAACCTCCTCTACACTACCAGCGAGATTACGTGTCGCTACTCACGCTCCAATTTCTCAGCGATACCAGCTTCCTAACGACACCCGACAGTAGAGTTTCCTCCTTTTCTTTTTGTTCTCACTTCTGTCAGTTCAAAGTCATATTTCCAGCCAGATTTATAACTTCTTTCCTTCTAAAAACTTATAGAGAAACATGTTTTCTAGCTTACCTCAAACTTTCGTGGTTTAACTCGTCCTGGTACATCAGATATTGCAAGTTTTCTTCGCGCTACTTCAGATTGCACAGAAATTTTGTATCAGTAACTTCCAGCTAAAAGTTTACATGTTTCTTTTCCTTTTCAACTCAGGCATCCTTCATAAAAGTTGTTCAATATTGAGTTAACTTACTAACCATAAAATTTCAGCCCAAAATTCAACCTCTTCAGCTCGATATTCACCAAACACCAAATCTGGTTCGAACTGTGCGACAGCAGATGAAGCTTTTGTTTCAGCTTCAGTTTTACCATGAAATCGTCCAAAACCTTGCACAAATTTGCCCTAGAACTCTTCTTCAACCTCTCCATGACTTGCAGCTGAAAGATAGCATAGAAATGAGTTTGGAAATGAAGAGAAATAAGTCGGCAAAGTTTTCCCTTCAATAAAAAGCTATAACCGACTTCTCCCATCCTTATCTTCTCTTCTTTCTTTTTCTTTTTTCTTCTCTTTTTTCTAATTCCCTTTTGGTTTCCTCTTTCTTCCTTTTTCCTTTTTTTTAAATTTACAATATGAGATTATTAATACTAATTCGCTTAAAGGTTTTGAACGTGCTTACAAATTAGGTGCTTACGTTTCAAGTACGTTTATAATGCATGTATGAAGGAAGGTCAATTGGTGAGAGAACATGTTATTGATTTAATGGTTCACTTCAATGTAGCTAAAATGAATGGTGCAATTATTGACGAGCAAAGTCAGATGTCCTTTATTCTGGAATCTCGTTCGAAGAGTTTCCTCCAATTACGTAGCAATGTGATTATCAATAAAATACACTATAATTACCCTTCTTATTGTGTTATAGACTTATCAGTCTCTTATTAAAACTAAGGGACAGATTGAATGAGAGGCAAAGGTTGCCTTTTCTAAGATGTTCCATAAGGGTCATCCTTTGGAGCTAAGTCTATTGCTTCATATTCTGGTTCTAAGAAGATCTAGAAAAGAAAAGAAGGAAAAGGGAAGGCTCTCGCTGCAGGAAAAAATTAGGGCAAGGCCAAGGTGACTGACAAGAGCAAATGCTTCCTCTGCAATGTGGATGGTCATTGGAAATGCAATTTCCCTAAGTACCTTGCTGAAAAGAAGAACGAAAAGGAAGATAAACAAGATTTACTTGTTTTAGAAACTTGTTTAGTGAAAAATTACCATAATGCCCGGATACTTGATTCGGGTGCCACTAATCACCTTTGTTCTTCTTTACGGGGAATTAGTTCCTTCCAACAACTCGAGGAGGATGAAATCACACTCAAGGTTGGAACGGGAGACGCCATTTTAGCTCGTGTAGTGGGAGGTGCCAAGTTATTTTTTTAGAAATGGATACTTATTTTTGGAAAATTTGTATATAGTTCCAAAAATTAGAAGGAACCTTGTATTTATTTCTTGTTTAATCGAACAAAACTGGATTTCTTATTTGTTCTGCTAAATTAGAAGACAACTTGAATATGTTAAGGCCAACTCAAACAAAAGCACTCTTAGATCATAGGATATTTAAAACTGCTAATACTCAAACAAAAAGGCAAATAATTTCTCCAAGTAACAATAATACTTATCTTTGGCATTTGAGATTAGGTCATAATTTCTCGATTGGATCAGGAGGTTGGTAAAGAATGGACTTCTAAGCAAGTTAGAAGATGATTCATTACCTCCATGTGAATCTTGTCTTGAAGGAAAAATGACTAAATGACCTTTAAGTGGAAAGGATCATAGAGCTAAAGAACCCTTAGAGCTCGTACATTCAGATCTCTATAGTCCAATGAATGTAAAAGCTCAAGGAGGGTACGAATACTTAATCTCTTTTATAGATGATTATTTGAGGTACAGTTACTTATACCTAATGGAACATAAGTCTGAAGCCCTTGAAAAGCTCAAGGAGTATAAGGCTAAAGACTTGTTAGGTAAAACGATTAAAATACTTCGATCTAATCGAGGTGGAGAGTACATAGATTAAGATTCCAGGACTATATGATAGAACATGAAATCTAATGTCGACTCTCTGCACCTAGTACACCTCAGCAAAATGGTGTATTAGAAAGGAGCAATGAAACCTTGTTAGACATGGTTCATTCTATCATGAGTTATACTCAATTGTCTAGCTTGTTTTCGAGATATGCAGTAGAGACTGTAGTGCACATCTTTAACAATGTTCTCTCGAAGAGTGTTTCTGAAACACCTTTCGAGTTATGGAAGGGGCGTAAACCTATTCTGCTCTACTTTAGAATCTGAGGTTGTCCTACACATGTGCTAGTGACAAATCATAAGAAATTGGAACCTCGTTCAAGATTATACCAATTTGTTGGTTACCCTAAAGAAACAAGAGGTGCTCTCTTCTTCGATCCACTAGAAAACAAAGTGCTTGTATCGACAAATGCTATATTCTTGGAAGAAGACCACAAGAGAGATCACAAACCACAGGGCAAATTAATATTAAAGAAACTACTAAAAATTCAATAAGAGTTGTGGATGAAGTTGATCCTTTATCAAGAGTTAATGATGAAGTTAGCACTTTAGATCAGTCTCATCCTTCTTAATCGTTAAGAGTGCCTCGACACAGTGAGAGGGTTGTATTACAACCTAACCGTTACTTAGGTTTAACCGAAACTCAGTTCGTCATACAAGATGATGGCCTTAAGGATCCATTATCTTATAAACAGACAATGAATGATGTAGACAAAGACCAAAAAGTCAAAACCATGGACCTTGAAATGTAGTCTATGTACTTCAATTTAGTATGGAAACTTGTAGATCCACCTAAAAGGGTTAAACCCATAAGGTGTCAAATCTATAAACAAAAGAGAGATGTAGCTGCGAAAGTGCAAAGCTAGACTTGTAAGGAAAGGGTATACCCAAAAGGAAGAGGTTGACTATAAGGAAACTTTTTCCCTTGTTATTATACTTAAGTCTATAAGAATTCTCTTATCCATAGCCACATATTACAACTATGAATTTTGGTAAATGGATGTCAAGGCTGCTTTTCTGAATGACAATCTTGAAGATAACATTTTTATGTCTCAACCTAAAGGGTTCATAGCCCAAGGTCAGGAGCAAAAAGTTTGCAAACTAAATCGATCCATTTATGTGTTGAAACAAGCCTTTAGATCTTGGAACATTGGATTTGATACTACGATCAAGTCTTTCGGTTTTGACCAAAACATTGATGAACCTTGTGTCTACAAGAAAATAATCAACGGTAAAGTAGCTTTTTTGGTACTTTATGTGGACAATATCCTACTAATTGGGAATGATGTAGGATACCTTACTGATGTTAAAAAATGGCTGGTAGCCCAGTTCCAAATGAATGATTTAAGTATATTCTTGGGATCCAAATCATTAGGGATCATAAGAACAAAACGCTGGCCTTATCTCAAGCAATTTATATCAATAAAATGTTGACTTGATATTCGATGCATAACTCTAAGAAGGGTTTATTACCTTTTAAGCACATGGTTCACTTGTCTAGGGATCACTGCCCTAAAACACTTCAAGAAGTTAAGGATATGAGACGTATTCCCTATGCCTCAGTTGTAGGCAGCGTAATGTATGCTATGCTCTCAAGTGTTTGATACCTACAAAATTATAAAATAAACACATTAAACTACACAACAAACTCGAGTTAATATGAGTTAGATGGCACATTTAGGGTGCTATCACACGACCTCGGTGCTAATAATCTCATGTTAGTTGCTCCTCGAGATTAACACAACACTCCTAATAAACACATTAAACTACACAACAAACTCGAGTTAAACTGAGTTAGATGGCACATTTAGGGTGCTATCAAACGACCTCGGTGCTAATCATCTCATGTTAGTTGCTCCTTGAGATTAGCACAATACTCCTAATAGATGAGTAGTCGTCGAAAAAGATTTGGAATCAAGAAAAACTTTGCTCAGAGAGATCGAAAATAGAGAGAAGAAGAAATCTATGTGTTTTCAAACATTAAACACTGATCTTGTTTATATAGAAACAACTCAATACATTTTAGATCTAATTCTTAAATCTGTAATGTTTGCCATAAAATAAAAAGCACTTTTAACTGTCAAAATGTATGTAATCGTTAGAATATTAAATCTATAATGTTTTGGTCAAAATTTAACATTAAGCATTTTGGAACTTCTAATTTAGTATGCTTTTTGACAGGTAATTCCCAACATTATAAATCCTAAAAATTTATTATCTTTCAAAGGTCACAAGTCTTCGATAATTTTCAAGTCATGTATTGATAATTATATTTTAATTGTCAAGATCACATGGTGTTTTTCGATGGTTTTCATTATTTTGAAAGGCTCATAAATGTTATTTTCAAAGATTTTAAAACCTTCGAAATACTTCTTTACCAACAATTGTATGTCCTTCAAAAATTATCGTACAGAAACTTTTAGCACTTGAATGCAATAGCACATTTACATTATTACCGACAAATCTCATTAAGTTATTTATTTATTTTTTTTTTACTAATCCACCTACCTGTAGTTAACCGGCTGTAGTATCCCGAATTACAAGCAGAAGAATGGAATAGAAAAAATAGATAATGATATGGATGAACGTAAATTTAGATGACATAAAAGTATATGAAAAAGACTATCGAAATTCTAGAACATCCAACTACGACACTCAATGAACTAGAAACAAATTGTTTATGCATCTCTTCCATCATCATTGTTTGAAATCTATCGTCAAAATGATTTGATGCTTGAGTGATTGTACCTTATTTTTTCTTTATCGTTTATATTTTAGAAGATATTGCTTAGACTTGTTACAGTGACGTTGAAGATCGCATACATTAGAAGATGGTCCAAACAACCCAGAAGGATTAACACCTACCCTATAACCATAAACATGTTCGTGTTTCTCTAGTTCAAGTACTTTCAAAACAATTGCATCCATCTCAAGGTTTAAGTATGGAATTTGCATCTCTTACATGGACAAGATATTTGACTAGACGTTGCATGAATGAATGCAAAATCACTCCATTTCATTCTTGCAATACTCAATTTCCAATTTGTATCTAACTGTATCCAATGTTGTACAATGAACTCATAGTAAAAATGTGATACACTTATTTGTGAAAAGCAAGAGAATGCCCGAAAATGATTGTATAAAGAGAATTATTGCATCAGTGAGTAAACCAAAGTTATAGTCTCGATTAGACGTCTAAAATTCAAAGGTAATAGCAATTGATTCTTGTATCTATAGTCATCATATTATTAACCAAACAAACTTTTGATCTAAGAACAGAATAAAAGCAAAACATTGGGGATGGATGATGAAATTAGTCGAACAAGATTTAAGTTGAAAGAATAATATATACAATATTGCACATTCCTATGTTCTTAAGGGTTAAAAGTACAAGTCAAGCTCAAGTTTGCCTCTGGATATTCGACGTTGAGTTTATAAAACTTAGAGGAAGCATGATTAAAAATTGGAAGAGGCATTTTTAATGGTAAACTAGGCATTTCCTCTTGAAAACTAAGAACTTCAATCACTTGCTTAATGGATGGCCTTTCAGTAGCATCTGGATGAGCACACCACAATCCAACCACACTCAAACACTCAACTTCTCTTGCCTCCACAAACCCATCTCCAAGTTTTTCATCCAATATTGCTTCAACTAGCTCTCCTCTTCCATAAGCTTCCCAAACCAACTCTATCAACCCCTTTCCTGAATTATCACAACACTTCTTTCCACTCACAATCTCAAGTAAAACCACTCCATAGCTGAATATGTCTGACTCTTTGCTTGCCCGACCGCTGCTTATGTACTCCGGAGCCATGTACCCAAATGTTCCGACCAACCCAGGTCTTTTTGAGTTGAGTTCATGCTTCATGAGCCTCGCTAATCCGAAGTCGCCCAGCTTTGCAGTGAAATCGGAATCAAGTAGCACATTGCTTGATTTGATATCTCGGTGGATGACGCTATGCTCTCGTTCTTCGTGAAGATATAGTAGTGCAGATGCCAGTCCCAACGATATTTTGTACCTAAGTTGATTATATGTGGATAAAAGAAATATTAAAGCTTTTGAATAAGACATTGAATTAACGCCATATTAGAAGCAAGAGGACATGTATTTGAATAATTCTTCTGATAGCTTGTAGGTTAGCATTTGTAATTTCAAATTAATATTTAAGCCCTCATGTGAGATGCATGTCTAGACATATATAAAGTGTGATCTCTAATATTAATATATATATATATATATATATATATATATAACACTAAATGGTTACCAAATGGATCCTAAAATTCTTAATTTGTTATCTATTTTTTATCAATGTTTTTAGAAACTAAGTCAAAATTTCAAAAATTAGAAAAGTATGTAGGTAATTTTTAATAACTTGTTTTTGTTGTTTTATATTGTAAGAAATTGAGGGCAAATATACTCGATTTTGAAAAACTAAAAGCAAAATATGATACAGTTATCAAATGACACCTATCTAATTCATTTACCCCAAGACCCATCCAAATCCATTTGTTAAATCCAACCTATTTTTTGTCATGTCAGTTAACTTAACTCACTCAGTCAGTTAAATACAAAAAGTTCACTTCATTGATACATCCCGTAACTCAAACTTTTTTGAAAATATATTTATTATTTAACCAATAAAACTTAACTTTAAAAAAACTAAATTTAAGTTTTAATGAAAGTACGTAAAGAACAGATTTTAAAGTATAGAAACTAAAATAATATAGTAGTTTAACCTACCTAGTTTACCAGTTCAAATAAAAAATTCTATATTTAACCCAACGAATTATATTGTTGTCGTTTTCATTTAATTTTATTAATCATTCACATGTTGGAATTGTTTCCAAAGTTAGCATAGATCATTTAGCATATATAATAGGTATGGCAATCACAAACTTAAGATAAATTCAAAGAATAGGTATGGAAATCACTAACTTAAGATAAATTTAAAACTTTTGAGTATAGTGGTAAATGAACGGACCTGATCGGCCACGAGAGAGGAGGGCGATTTCCAAAGAGATGAGAATGGAGAGTACCATTTGGCATGAACTCGTAGACTAGAAGAAACTCAGTATTATCTTTCTCATGGCACCATCCAATAAGTTTCACCAAATTCTTGTGCTTCATCCCATTAATAATCTTGACTTCACTTACATACTCTCTCTTTCCTTGTGTTGAGCCTTTGAAGATTTTCTTCACAGCAACTGTTTTATTAGCACCAGGCAAATGAGCTTCAAACACTGCCCCATACCCTCCTTCTCCCAATTTTCTATTCTTTGCAAAATTGTCCGTCGCCATTGCAAGATATGTGTAAGAGAATCTCCTTGGTTTTGAAGCTTCTTCTTTGTTCAAATCAGAATAAATTGAAGCCAATTTCATCACTCCATATTCTTCATCATCTTTTTTCTTCTCTCTCCCTGATCTCATCAATGAAATTATAAATATTGAAATGATCGCTATCACAAAAACGCCTACCCAAGCTATTAGAACAGCTAATAAATCCATGTCAATGGACTTTTCATCAGTTTCATAATTTCCATCTAAATTACTTGAACTGAATTCCCAAAATTCAATGATGAGATCCTGAACTGAAGCAACTGAAAACCCAATTGTCACTTTTTCATCAACAATCTCCATCAGATCAATTTGATGAGAAAGAGTCGTTCTTGTATCATTACTATTATTGTTGTTGAATGAGACAGTCAGATTCTTAGTAGTTGAATTGTAAGAAATCCACACGAGGGTCTTCTTGATCTGATCATTTGTTGAATTCCATGGAGAAAAAATTGATGAAGCAATTGAGTAATTGTTGATGCAAATGTGTTGATATGGGGGATCCCATTCAAATTTCACATGAACGATTTGGGTTTGAGTGGAATTTAATAGACCCAGAAGGTAAGGAGAAGAATTAAGAGGTGGGTCGAATTCAGATGGAGCAAGGAAAAACGCCAATCCATTGCTATGAGTAATAGTGGAGTTATTATTGTTGTTGTTTTTCGTAACAAATGAGAAGTGGGTTTTGAAATTGGTATGATCACAAAGCTGGAGGTTTTGGCCGTAAGTGGCCCAACCAATTTCACCATTAAAACTAATGGATTCATTTACAGGTTTTGCATCTCCTTGATAAACTATGTTTGAATTGGAAAAATCGAAGTTGTTGATTTGGAAGGAAATGGAATGAATTTGAGTAGAAAGAAAAAGAAAGAGCATGAAGAAGAACAGATGAGATGCCATGGTCGTTTGAAGAGAAAACGAGAGACAATTATTTGGGGAATTTGAAATGGAAAGTGATGCTAAATTTTAAGTATTTAAGAACGAACTTTTGCTATGGTTGACTTTAATTCCTTTAAATTATAAAATATAACTCGCAATAATATATGTATATGCTCTTTTTTCTTTTTTCTTTTTAGTACTATAATAGAGTAGGAATTGAACCTCTGACCTCTAGGGAGGTAGATCATGCAAATTATTGTTGAGCTTAGATGTGTATATGATTTTGATTTAACTCAAAAGAGAAAGTTCACTTTTACGGTAAAGAAATCGACAATAAAAAATAAATAGAAAACATAAAGCAATAGAGAATCGATACAGAAATTTACGTGGTTCATGTGTTAGCTATGTTCATAAGTAGAGAGATGAGCATTTTATTATTAGAGAGAATGGTTCAGATTACAGAACAAAAGCATCCCTCGAGTTAGAGAGTTTATATAGTGCACTTCTCTAAACCTTAGTGTTAAAATCATAAATAATATAAATATGAAAAATACAAAGTGTTGGATAACGTATTCAAGTGATTCCAACATTTACCTATGCTTCACATTTATGGTTTATTTTGCTTAATAGAGAAAGCTAAGGCAGGGAATTGCAGGAGAGGGACGTGGAAACCAGTGAGAGAGTTGAATAACATATGGAATCGAAGTATATTTTTGTGTTGAAATTGTTCTAGCCAATAGAGGTAGAAATGAATAATTTAAATCTTGAAAAAAAGTCAATATGGTTTATAAAATTGAAGCCCGAAAGAATATCCTTTTGGATGCTTTTTGGGTTGAATTTAAATATGAAGATGACGAATTGTTGGAAAGGAACATGCAAAACAGAACCGCAGCTTTGTGATGGAACCATCTTGATTTGGAACATATTATTAAAAGGTTATTGGCAATTTGGCATATCCATTACGCAAGAGACTCTATTGGCTGAAAATAAATGAAGAGGGGAATCTCTTGGGGACAAATGATATATAGAAACTAGAAATAGTACATTTAGGCCACGTTTACCAAATTATAATGAAAATTGGTGTAATCGGAATGCGATTTCATTGTTGGATGAATCATTATAGGCTTGAATTGCAAACATAATTGGATTGCTTTAATCACGTTTACCTAAAATTATGAATCTGTCAAATTTTACTATTATCGTTATCATTACCATTACTATTTGACACTAACGGTAACGATCACGGTAATGGTAACAGTAATGGTGACGCTAATGGCAACATTAAATGTGACAAATTAATAGTTTCATATTGTTACAGTAATAATATTTGTAATGATAACGATAACTGTAACGGTAATGGTAAAGATAGTGGGTCTCACGTAATTTTCAACTACAATCAGATTGAACATCCTTTATTTCTTAATTATATTACACGATTTGATCATAAATTTCAAGCTAAGCCCCACATCTCATTACGATTCTGGAAAGCAGATGAACAACAACAAAAGTAATCAACTGAGGCCCATTTTTTACATTATCATTGATTAGTTACCTTTCAACTCATATAAATATGGCCTCAAACGTAAGCCAGATGGTGTAACAAGGCTTAGATATAGAAATAACCAAAGACTTGACAAAACCTACCTCAAAACCTTTCGAGATCAATAAAAAACGTACTCGGAAAATGCTTCTAATAAGCGTTGTTCTAAAGACAATTATTCACTTTGCACCGGCTGCAAGCAAACTACAATGATTGTCACAGTAGGATTAAATGACTAACTTTCGTAGAATTGCAATCTCGAACTACTTAGTTATAACAAAACTCTTGGATACTTGCTCTCAACTCAACTCAAGATCGAAAGAAAGAAAGAAAGAAGAGAACTCATTAATTTGGAATGGAATACTACAAATGAAAAAAAAAAAAGTTGCTATTTATAGGCTAGCTAACTCTCCAAAATGCAAAATAAAATCAAATAAATACAAAATTGAAACATTTATCAAATTTAACTCAACTATATTGTTACTTGACCAAAATCAAATATAAGTCATTCAAATTGAAGAAACTATAAATTTAACTTTCATACATGTTAAATTTGTACATGAAACATAACTTAATTTGATGGTTTCAATCCAATTTGAAGTCTTTGACAGTGAATTTAATCTACACACAATTAAATCCACTTTTATGTTTGAAATATTCACAAAAGTTTAACTTTCTTTCACTATAAATATTCAAATCCCCTACATGAAATAAAGGGAAGAAAATTTAAACAAAGGTCGTTGAGAGCAAACGGACAAGCTATGCATAAGGAGAGGTGTCTTCTAGACTTGAATCTTCCTTAGTGAATATCCATTGAATTTACTAAAGAAATAATGAGACCAAACTTTGGACTATCCTTCTCTTTGATGAATTGAGATAATAAATATCACACACACAACTCATCTTGTATCTTCGAGTTCTATACGACTATATCCACTTTAGTCCTAGACAAAATCCTGATTAATGAGAGTTTCAGAGAATATAAGCCATTTGAAAAGTTCTCAAGTAACCCTACTTCTACTCTCACCTAAGTAATATTGGTTTAGAGTATTCTGTCATTACTCCTCTTGTAAAAACAAGATATCTATATGACCTTAATATCAACAAATCACACAATCTGGAACAAAATAGAAATGGGAAGAAACTATATGTCTTTAGTAGCCGCCCCTCCCACCTAGCCGCCTACCTACTAGTGCTCGTAGCTCGATCGGAGGTCGACGAGTGTGGTCCGACGGAAAAACATAAGTCGATTTTATATGGTCCTTTCCCATTTCTTCTATGTCGTAGGGTTAAAACCCAAAAATCCTTGTTGCTTTCCCGATGTTTCTGTACATTTTCAATAAAACCTTCTTGGCTACAACAACATCACTTGATTGAAGAAGCCATTAGCGCCAGATCTGCGGGCTTCTCTTTTCTCAAGAATGAAAAAAAAAGATCCTGTTCTTTGAGAAGCAACAGCATTCCAACTCAGGATGAGTATTCCGCTTTGAATAATGTTGCTATGAGCCGAAAGAGCTGGTAAGCTATCTCGCTAAACGAAAGGCAAAAGCACGTACGGGTTGCCCTCGTTGCAAGGGGCGGGGGTCAAAACCATTTGGTTTGTCAAACCCATTAGATTCGGGCTGTTATCGCTCTTGGGAAGTAGATTTAGGTATGTGAATTGATCTAAGTTAGGGTCTTGATGACTAAAGCTCATCAACCCTAATTAATACTTCGTCGCTTCGATCGCTTCACTCAAGTCAAGATGAACTATTAAATGAAACAGCCACTTCGCTTTACAGCCACGCTTGTTCGCCTATCGGCTCACCTCGAAGAAAGAGATCATTAAACCTATTTAGCCGAGCTAAGGTGTGGAACCCTCGTTTTTGAGTCAGCAATATCCCTTCTTCTTAGAATAAGCGCAGCTAGTAGAGTCTTTTTACGCTGGAACTTTTTCTAACTAGAAATTGAAGAAATAAGAGAAGAAAGTGGCATTTTGTAGACGTGGTTCGGTTATTCCTATTTGTCTCTATCTATTGGTGGGGAGGTATATGAAAGAACGAAACAATGGATTGAGGAATGACTCCTCCTATAATAGTTAGTAGTACTGAACAAGCGAGACATCGGTCTGGAGAAAGAAAAGGACCTCCTTTGAAAAAAAAAAGGAACTCGCTTTCCTCTCCTACTAGAGCAGGAAGAGCCGGCTTGACTTTCTCTATGGTAGCTAGGCCTGAACTTGAGAGATGCGAAGAAGGAACTTTTTCAGGACAAAGACTCGAAGGGCTCAGTTGTGTGGAAGTGAATAATTTAGGGAACGGCAACCTAAGCCACAGTTTGATCGGCTTAGCAGATCCATGGCGTACTTCTGCTGAGTTAGATGCATAGCCTTCGACGTTCGAAACTACTTGCGACTCCTTAATTTCGGAGTCGAGTCGTCAATTCGATTCTAAAGGCGTCGCTTGCTGATCTTAATGAATGACAGCTTCATCATCTTCGAACTTGATCTTTGAAGCTAGAGTGGCCAAAGAATCAGCATGTCGATTGGTAGACCTATTGACATGGGTTAATTCCACATCAATTTCATAACACAGCTTCAGCACAAGGAACTGATAAGGTGCTAGGAAAATCTCCTTCAGTGTGAGAGCAGACCTCTTCGAGTAACTTACCATGAATCTTCGGTAATAGTTCACGAGCCCTAAAAATGATCTTAGCTCACTCACCTTGGTAGGGGATCACCAGCCGACTCAGAACCAACTTCAGTAATTTGCTCGGCATGAGGCTTTGACACGATCGGTGCCCCGGTCCCATACCTCCGATTTTGACGATGATTCGGGCAGTTTGGGATGTAGTGGGAGTCTCCCATCTGTCAATCAACCGATGATTCCCAGTGTGGAGGGAGCGGGGCCCCAAATTTTAGCTAGGTCAGTCATAGGGTTATTTCCAGTCTAGTCTAGAATCAACACCAAACAAAGCTTCACCAACTCCATTCTGTTTTTCTTCCTTGTTCTTTTGCGTACCGAAAGAATAAGAGTATATGAGATTTTTACGCTAAAGTCTTTGGATGGGGTCAGGTGAGCAGCCTTTTATAAGAGGAATGGGAGCTGCACGTTAGCACTTGACTTTCTGACTTTTCCGGCATAAGAGGCTTGTCTCTTTACTGTTTTATCGAAAGAAAGCAAAGAAACTCAGCTTCTTGTAGGTCCCAATAAGCGGGTAACTAAGGTCTACTCGTCTTGGAAAGCCTCACTTTTTCAGCCGACGGAAAAGAGGATTTAGAGACAACGCGTAAAGCCAAGTTACCCCAACCGTCAGCAAGAGCCCCTTAGTAGTCAAGTTGCAAGCGTAGGAAAGGAGATTTCTCAGAGCAACCCAACCCTCCTGGTTCCAGACCCAGGCATCAACTTTCCCGTATGAGCATACGGTACATGTATCAGTCCGTGGAAGAGTGAAAGGGTCACCACTACTTCGGATCTCCCCCCTAATCTTAGATAGGTCGTCTGAGGGTTCACCGTGGTTCATTGCTGTACTTACACACCTCAGAGAAAGGTTGAGTGAACAGGAAAGGGAGGCCTTTCGCCGGCTAATGTCTTCCAAGGAGTCGAATAGAGACGAAAGTCGGCCATAGTGATCCGGGAGTTCCGTGTGGAAGGGCTCTTGCTCAACGGATCAAAGGTACGCTGGGGATAACAGACTGATGACTCCCAAGAGCTCTTATCGTTAATGTAGAAGTAGAAGGTGTAGAAAGAAGGATTATCAGATTTGATGAAGTTATTTAGCTTTCATCAATCTTTCCTCATTTTCAGGCTCTCTCTCTGCCGAGCCTCTTGGAGTGCTTGCTAACGATATCTTTTTCTTCCTCATTCTGATTTTTGTACTTCTCTCTCGCTTTAACGGCGACAAAAACTTTGTCCGAGAGTCGGAGCTTGGATACGGTTTCCCAATCAGAGATCCATGGATCACAGACGGTATCTCCCCATGGCTTTTCGCCTCTTCAAGCGTCCTGCACAGGGACTTAGGTCAACACTTATTTAATAGCCTGTCATCAATTGGAAGCGGGCAAGATGGTGATGAATTGCGATTGCAATCATGGCTACTAATAAAATCAGACTAGAAACCAAAAACCAGACGGAATAGTAGGTATAAAGTAAATTGCTCTTCGGAGCGGAAACGGACGTGGCCAAAACATATAAAGATCGGCGTAGTCGCTCATAGGGACATATCTATCCGTCTCGAGTCTCGTCTAGATCGATTCATAGATCGATTTCTATCCATATGTATCGGTATCTCCGTGGATAGAGATAAAGATAGGGATCCTTCTAGATCTTGATTCACTATTTCCATTTTTTTGCTTGATTTCCTTTTTTTTTTTTACAACAAGTTTGAAATCTTAATGCAGGCAAGGAAAGAGAGTTTTGCTATCGGAAGAGACTAGAGGTAACTCAAAGCCCTATTCGTACCCGATCTCAGTCTCAGATGACGCGGTCAGAAGATTCAGAGTGCCGAGTTCCTTCAACATGGTTCTCTCAAGCGCCCTAGTATACTCTACTTGTTCACTTGTGTCAGTTTGGGGTACGGTCAGTTCACCGGGAGGATCGCCCTCCCAATTCGAAGTTTTTTCTTGGAAGCCGATGCTTTGGTCATTCAGTTGACTCCTTGCTGCCAGTCTGTGCTTGCTGTCATACTGGCAAAAGCAAGGGTTTCGGCCGGTTTTACCTACTATTGGATTTGAACCAATGACCCCTGGTCTTCGAACTAGTCATTAATGGTCGACTTCATTAGTATCTTTTCGGTATGCGTTCTGAACACTTTCATCGTTGCGCTCCTGCCCCACCTCTTGGCAAAGTAGGCTGATGGGCAAGACCCCTCCAGCCGCAATGGTGTGGGGTCCCTTGCTTCTTCTTTGGGCCATTGGCCTGTTATGATCTCTTGGCCTGTTGCTTCTGCTTCACAACATGAAGATCCAATAGTGTACAAGAGGGATAGTACCAAGGAATACATCATGGCTTACTTCAAAAGGGTAGGTGGTAACACCAAATCAGCTATAGGATTGGCAAAAACGAAGGGGGTTGACACAGCGATCAAGACAAACAAACAAATAGGGGTGGGTTTGGTTTGAACATAGGCTTAAACATGATTTGGAGGTCCTAGCTACGCCATGCGTTCAATACAAAATTTGGGCAATTGAATCGACTGGTCGGTCTAGAATTAGCTACTAGAGAATACGCCGCTAAGGGAGAACCCTAATCTCCTAAAATCCCTCATTAGGGAGTTTGCCGCTTTCTTTCATAACAGAGCCGAGACTAACGGCTAGCGTACTTGTCTCTTGCATGCAAGGAGATGCTGCTGCTGGATGTCACGGTTTTCTGGGGCGCCATGATTCTTTTCTCTGGAACAATCGAGGGCACTGCCTTCCTTCCGCTTTCAGAGGTAGGGACTTCATCAATCATCGCTCAGTGCCACGGCGGGCCTGCTCATATGGTACCTAATCTTCTAGTATCTCACTCAGCTAAGTAATTATATGACACCGATATGAATTTTGTTCTGTCCGGTTCAACTAGGACCATAGGTCCTGAATTTCTACGCGAATCAAGATCGAGAAAAGGAAGTTTTCTAATCATTGACTCAAGCCTATTGTCGAACCCCACTCAGTGTAATATGGAGGTACTTATGGCGGAACGGGCCGATCTGGTCTTTCACAATAAAGTGATAGATGGAACTGCCATTAAACGACTTATTAGCAGATTAATAGATCACTTCGAAATGGCATATACATCACACATCCTGGATTAACTAAAGACTCTGGGGTTTTAGCAGGCCACTGCTACATCCATTTCATTAGGAATTGATGATCTTTTAATCATGCTTAAAGGACTCCTCAATGTATTTCGTTTGGTCATTCAAAAAAGAAAAAATGGCTTCTTGGTGTCGATACAATTCTTTATTGTATCTGGATGGCGAGATAATTCCATCTTGAAAAGAGTGATATTTTATACAAAACTCCATAAGTCTAAATAGAATTTACCAATTCCTTTGTATTTGATTTGTAGTTGTTGCAAATTCCAATTTGAGTATCAAAGTCTCTTTATTCCTACGTTCATATGTATTTCATGCATTACATCTTGGTTTGAATTGATGGTTTATTACAGGTTCTAGTGGCATGAATAGGATGAGCATACGAATGAGCCGAAACATGGATAACGTAGTGGTTCCAGCCGGTTGAGAGTACGAGATTACTGAATGAAGACTCATCAATTGAGATGGGCGGAAGCCCTGCTAGCGAAGGAATGCATCCAATAGTGTTCTGTCTCATTGGTCCTCTCATGCTAGAATTGGCTCAACAATCCACTTTGTTCTCCCGGAAATCACTTCAATTAGAATACATGACTTATGTTACTTCGATCTGATACCTCTTGATTCAGAGAGGATATGCGCATTTGTATTATTTTGAGTCTCCCCATCTCGATCTCTACTAATTGGATATGGGACTGGGTGAAGGGAAGCTTTATGGGAGAAAGGAGGAAAAGGTTGGTACAGCTAGTAGCTAAAGGCTTGACTCAAACATATGGTCTCGATTACGAGGAAGCCCTTATTTACCCCACCCCGGTAGCCAAGATTCAGTCTGTTCGTCTCCTGCTCTCTATTGCAGTGAATCGAGATTGGCCTCTGTTCCAATTAGATGTTCCAAATGCCTTCCTGAACGGGGACCTACAGGAAGAAGTTTACATGAATCCTCCCCCCGGTTGTGTAAGGGGAAGGAGAACAAGAGAGGTCAATTGGAGTGGAAGCCAAACACGGGGCCGAGAATCAGTGATCAATCCGAAGAACCACTGCCAGATATGATTCTGCTTCCCCTTGTACTACCGAGATTCTTGCCCGGCTTTCTTTTGGCTTAAGAAGGCAGCAGTGAGAATGAGGATCACTTCGGAACTCGTTGAGAATGGGAGTTTTAGGGCTGGATCTAAAAGCTCTCCAACGTGTTGCGAATCCTTCGGCCGTGAGAGGGTCTTTTGGTGGCCGTGTGAAGCTTAGCTTGCTTTAGCAGCCACGTGATGATTCGACGTTCGTGGTAGGCGTAGGAGATGGGCAAAGCAGTAGCGAAGCTCTGGTGGTGATGCAAGTGCGCGGTGAGCGTAGTAGCCCCCTCGGGCATGCTCTTTGTACAACCAAGCGAAGAGCTAGTAAGGGCCGGAATGGAATATCATATGTAGTGTAGAGTCGGATCTGAGGCTCTTTACTAGGATGAACAAGCGAGGAACGAGTGACCACAAGCTTCGCTTAAGCGCTCGACATGAAGTTAGCTCAAAACATGTTCATCATGTGGCCGATCGAAGCGCACCTGCACCTGTCTTTGTGAAGGGTGAAGGTGAAGCAACCTAGCATCACTTTAGATAGGAGCAGAATGGATGACTTACAACTGAAAGTCAGTTCTTTGGATCGATAGATATATCGTACCACGTAATGGAGATCAGATCTTGGTCTAGATCCGGTGGTTGGCTGAATTCGGGACCTAACGATGGTTGTTCGGTTCGTCACATAAACGGGAGCAAACGATTCCCTCGTCTCTCCCTTCTCAAGGAATGGTTGCAATCACAAGCAAGTGATTGAATGAGTGGGGGGCTCCAAAAGCACATGCGGGATAAGCAGGTATTTCAGGAGACGGTTTAAAAAAGGGTCCGGTCTAGAAAGAAAAGAGAACTCTCAACAAGCTGGAACTAATCAAGATCAATAGGAAGTCCTAGAATTTCTTGACAAAGTTCATGCGACGACGATCTATATGGAAGGACTGTTTTGTTGATGCATTCTTGTTGAGAAAGTTTTTTTTTTTCATTCTCCAACTCCGGATGAGTTTGAGGCCTCCGACGCCTTTTTTTTGAAGACCTTTTGTTGCGCCCCTATCTCTAAAGGGCGAGGGTGGCGGCCTTGATTGGGTGCCCCTCTAAGATCCCCGATAAGCTCGGGCTTGGGGGGGCCTTTGCCTTCATTTCTTGAAGAGCACGAGGTCACCTCTTCATCAATAGAAAGGAACGCCAGAAAAAACATTGTGAACTCCCCCCAAGAAAAAATAGCGGTAAGTGATGAGGGGGCGGCTTGATTGTGGTAGTCATTGCGAACTCATTCCATTTTTGGAGGATTCGTTCCCTGTTCCTGCGGCTGAGAAGCCTCAAGCTCCGCCCCCCTTACTCAACCCCTATAAAAAAAAGCCCTTTCCCCTTTCTCTAATAAGAAGGTCAGCTTCAGAACCTGTGGAATTGCCCAATCCTATCTTTCCAGGAAGTTAGTCCGGAGCAGGAGCAACTTCTAGAGCAAATTCTGACTAAACTCGATCATTTGGCGAGGGGGGTGTAGGAGGTCTTTTCGAGCGCATGTTTTTCATATCGATCAAGCGGGTTTTGTTTCATTTTCCGGAAAGCCTGTCATACTATTCCACTTTAGCTAAGCTAATGATGAAAGAGGATCTGGATTTGTTTGCAGATGATGATGATGTCCACTCCTGGCTCGATGCACTTAACGAAAGGGAACTCTCACGATGAAGAAAGAATTTCCTTCGTAATTAAGCAGCATCCTTTAAGTAGGGCTGCGCCGAACTGTCGACGAATAATAGGTACCCCCACCTCAGGCAAAGTTAGTGAGCCGTGTAATAGGCGACCATTTTGCGCAGTTCGGGGGGCACTTAAGTCAGCCGCCGGCACCCGACTGCATCTTGACCCCTATCCAATTTTTGGGCCAATTCCCCCTTCGTACTACCAAAAAATGAGATTCTTGCCGAATCCGAGTTTGCTGCTCCAACCATTACCAAACTAATACCTATTCTGTTTAGTACTTCAGGTGCTTTTGTTGCGTATAATGTAAATCCCGTAGCGGATCAATTCCAAGAGCCTTTTAAACTAGTACTTTTTGTAATCGACTCTATAGCTTCTTCAATAAACGCTGGTTCTTCGATCAAGTTTTGAATGACTTTCTAGTCAGATCGTTCCTGCGTTTTGGATATGAAGTCTCATTTGAAGCTTTAGACAAAGGTGCTATTGAGATATTGGGCCCTTATGGTATCTCGTACACATTCCGACGATTGGCCGAGCGAATAAGTCAACTTCAAAGTGGATTTGTTGTGCAAAGAGTGAGTTATGACCCGTGGCTGCCTGCCTAGTGGGGGTGGCTCCTTTGTTGTGGGTAAACGGGAAACCCGACTCTACAAACCCGAGGAAAGGCTGCACAACAGTAGTAAGGGCGTTAAGACCGGAGCTTTTTGTAGTGCTAGCAGTAATGCAAGTGAATGAATCCCATCCCCTATCAAGTGAAGTGCTTACGCGCCTTTAGAGATAGGGGCGAGCAAAAGAGCTCGTTCTTCTATTTTGAGATCTTTAGATTCGTAAGATCATGATGGAGTCCCCTTGACTTGATATTCAATTATTAAAGCTCCCGCCGCCCTACAACTAGTATAGTATAGCGAAGCTGCCAGCTTCAAAGCTAACCTTCTTATTAGAGAAAGGGGCGCGCTAGCCTAGCACTAGAATAATATACAAGGTTAGGGGGCTGAAAAGCTATTGTTTGTTGTCTACTTCGCGAGCCTTCACAGCCCCGTTCTGTAACTTCCTTTCTTTCGTCCGTCCACGAGGCTGTAAAAAGAGAGAAAGGGGCGGCTATCTAGTGGGAGTCGTTTCGGTTTTATGCCACGAGGTCCCTATGGACAAGGGGACAAGTGAATCATCGCTTTTGGGCATAGGCAACCTTCTACCATCCATTCCATTGCATTCCATCGTCTCTTATTGCTTTACTAAGCCGTATCAGACCAGATACATCTATTGAGTGAGAGAAAGGGAGAAAACTCTAAATATTCTTCATTTTAATATTGATAGGGATCCCCATTTATTCCTAGATTCCTGTCACTACGGATTGATTGTCCCTACCTAACTACATGGTAGTGGTCTAGGGAGCGCAATTGCTAGAGCATGAGAGAATTCAGAGTAATGATTTCAGCAAGAGCAGCAGGACAGACTACTATAGTGAGTCCAATGACTACGTCAGTCGACTTGATTTTACCAAAGATGATGAAAACGTGAATTCCCCACCATTTATGCGTTGGAGAGACCGTTTCCTATTTTGTGACTTAGCGTCAAGGCCAATAGTCGTACCAGAAAGCTGTCCCCGGAACAACCAGACCCACCAGCACTCACAGCATTGGTCCCAAACTTCTTTTTTGATTCAGCAGCAGAACGTGAAGTGGTTTAGGAAAGGACTTTCGAATCGGATGCGCTCGCCCAGCGAGAAAGGCCCTGACCCCATCAGACACCAATTCTGAGGATTCAAGACACAATACAAGAGAGAGATGGCAATAGAGGACATGAACTCGCAGCTTCACCAGAAGCAACTAGTCACCTCCGCCGAAAGATGCTTAGCCAGAAGCGACGAAAGGGGAAGCTCGGTGGTATAGTAGTCTCAATAGCAAAGCCGCCTTCGGCCCTTCGTTTAGTAAGCCTCTCTTCGAGCCTCTATAGAATTTCGCTAGCAAAGTGCATTACCGCTACGGAAGTTGACCCAATACCAAGACGTTAGAGAGAGAAGGAAAACAATAAACCCCGGATGTATTCTCCTGAGCGACGAACCAGATTACCAAAGTCACGCTCTTGCCCTAAGAAGTCGGCCTGGTTGCATACAGACCTTGTAAATCATTCAAACTAGCAGTGTAGCAATGTTGAGGAAGATTAGATGGTAGAAAGAAGATCATCTGCTGAGGAGTGTCCAGCTTTTTCCAGTGCGTATCCGTTTTTCAGCTGGCTTCAAATAAATCAAAGCTTGACTAATAAGTCAGGGCGCTCCCTCCCCTAACCTAGGTTGAGCCCTTTCAAGATTCTTAGTCAAGCCTCAACGCCCTGCAATCTTTCTAAAGCGCTAACGCCGTCGACGATAATACTCTAATAAGGGCGTATTATCGTCGACGGCACAAACGAAAGAAAAAGGGCGACTTCATAAAAAGCAAGAAAAGCGCCCAGCAAACCTGTATCTCGCTTCTTTATAAACCCAACAGTGAAGGGATTTGACGAGACAGCGGTTCGGGTTGTTTAACCCTGCAGCCACATTTTAGAAGTGCGTTTGAACAATACCTCTATTGGTACTTATCCTTTCATTTAAGAAAAGCTCGAGAGACCTACTTGCCACGTGGCAAGAGGCCATTAGCCCCTGAAAACAGTTCCTTCTTCGCATCTCTCAAGTGAGAAGGATTTGGTCTCATCTCTTCCTGGAAAGAGAGAGGGGGCTTTAAGTTCTTAGGAAGAGCCATACGAGGCAGCTCACGTACGGTTCGGGAGCCGAGCCCCAGCACAGGGACTTAGGTCAACATTTATTTAATAGCCTGTCATCAATTGGCCTTATCATACATTTGCCGTAGAGGTTCATTTTCCTTACTCAGGAAACGAGAAAGGGGGGAGGGCCCTGAATTTGAGCCCGATTCCACAAGAAGAAAGATTCTCTGTCAAGCCTCTCGAAAGAGAAAAAGAGAGGAACCACTGCCGAATGGTGCTTTTACGAAAGAGTTTAACTAATAGGGCCTTTTTCGAGATGTTGAACAGTTGAGTAAGATAGATCAGATCCACCGGACGAGAAACTCAATTCCGCACTGCTGCGGAATCGTCGGACTTATCCACCAAGGGATTCCCTTCAATCAGGTTCTCAAACCAATCAGGGAACTTCAAAAGACCAAACGATTGAATCCCAAACTATTTATGGCAGAACCTTCCGAGTTTTTAGAGAAAAACCACGCTGCATTTTTGTGAGATTTTGAAAATGTTTCAAATCGGCGTGGGGGACCTCTCTACCGCCTGTGTCTATCTCCTGCGTGGATAGAGATAAAGATAGGGATCCATCTAGATCTTGATTCACTATTTCCATTTTTTTTGATTAATTGCCTTTTTTTTTTACAACAAGTTTGAAATCTTAATGCAGGCAAGGAAAGAGAGTTTTGCTGCTTTCAGGCTTGCCAATAGATAGAAAAAAGCTATTCTCTTTACTAAATAAGTCTAATGGGATGACGAGGCAATCTATATAGAGATCGGTGAAGCGAGCCACAAATAGGGGGTAATTGCTTCGCACCTGACTGTGATATCCCTCTCGATACCTTATGTTCGCTTTGTTACTAGTGGCCGATTTCTCGTCGCGTTAGCGTTTTCCCAGTGTACGGAGGAGTTATGCCTAGGACATGCTGTCGAGAAAATGGATAAACACATCTACAACGAATAGGGTTTCCATCCCATTGCATGTTGGTTTCTCTGCCTCTAACGGACAGGGCTCAATAGTTCACATTGTTGATTGGTGGCAATTCAAGACCTTTGGGTTTCTTCCATCTGGTGGAGAAGTGGCTATTAAAAGGTTTCGGTAGGACATGGATCGATCATGACGAGAATTGACTCCTCCGTAATGTAATAGAAGAGTCACTGTCCTGTTCCCCGGGCTTTCCCCCTTCTCGACCAGACGAAGGAGATATGAATTATATTCAGGCCACCAGCACCTGACTTACCAGAATGTCCCGTGGCACTGGTGAAAGAGGAGAAAAGACAATTGAAGGCCCTAGGGCCGGAATGCGGTAGGGTCTTCAAGCCCCACGCTCGATTCTCGAGATTCATGGTCGATCGAGTAGTTCGCTCCTTCTCTTGATCTTCTCTTTCTCCTTATTCAGTTTCGGTTGAGGTGGAAACTCTTTCCAACCTTCTGTCGAGTACCCAATTTCCTATTCCTTCAATCTAGGGCCCACCTCTTCCTAACAACGAGCCCAATGAGCGTATCAATGGACTGACCCGAGCAGACAAAGGGATCAAGGCAATAGCTATGCGCCCTATCTATACTTTTCATTACAAAACCAATAAACCTGAAAAAGAAAGATGGATTATTTTGTGAAAGAATTTTGGGGAATATAAAAAGCAGGATTTGTGGTTGTGGAAATTATCGAGAAATCGGAGATAAAAAAGAAGATTCAAAATTTTGTGAACAATGCGGAGTCGAATTTGTTGATTCTCAGATACGAAGAAAATCTTTTGTTACAATAGAAGCAGAAGTGATGTGGATTATTCAACAATCGAAGTCGAGTTGCTTTATAAAAAGAAGATATCAATGAACTTCTATGAAATGGTTTCACGGGATTTAGCCAATTGTCTTGATCGTGGGATATCATTGAGAAATAGGAATCCGTGTTATCAAAGGATTTCCTGCGATTATTTCTAGTATGGAATGAGTCAATCATCCACTTTGGTATCTTATTGAACAAAAATGGTGATATTGTTCCTCCATTGATCAAGAATTTCGATTTTTGGGAAGTATCATGATCATCCAATAAGAAGGGTTTCAATTTTTTCAAATGAACGATTTGAAGACCTATTGATTCTAACAACTGATTGCAGAGTTGATCATTCGGACCTTTCAATTCATAGATGTGGATCTCGGACCTATGAATGGGGATATTCCCGAAACTCACAAAGAAAAAAGGAAGTGAGTTAGACAAAAAGAGAAGAAACTTGGACAAAAAAACAAGTAACTTGGACAAAAAGAAACGAAGTGACTTAGACAAATCTTTTTTATCGATAACCTTAGACCAATCAATCGAATATTGATTAATACGTAATCGATCGAACACTACTTGAAAATGAAAATGGCTCTTCTGCTCAGAAATGAAATGTTCCTGGAAATTCTTGCTCCCATTGGACCATTCGTCAAAGACCAAGACCAAGTATTACCAATTCCCATCGAGAAAGCAAGCAATCTCCACTGGAGCGGGAATAACTAGAAAAGTAAGCAGACCAACCAGTCAAGATATGTTATATTGGTCATATCATTGTAGCAACTGAAATCTTTTTTGCATAAAAAAACAATCCGATTATGAGTTGTGAAGCAATAAAAGTATGCGGGCGGAAGTGCCCGTCCCATTGAACTTGCCCGCTCCAAATTCAGCTGCTGAGAGTGGGGAACCCAGTCCTATCCCAATGTCGTTACTCGAGGTTGACGCAGGCTGGGCCGTAAGGGTAGAGCTGATCCCACAAATTATGCTAAACCATCCTGTTCCTTTCTTTGCAGGGTCATGGTGCCTCAAGATGTATGGGGAATTCGCTGCTGATAGATCCCGCCCAGTGTCCTCCTCCTTCCCCCGCCGCCTTCCGACCCAGCAACTAACCTTTGTCCCTGTCCCTCAATCAATCAATGGGGCAAGTCAAGGCATGTCTTCTTTCTTTCAAGCAAGAAAAAGGGGGTAGGTATAATGCACGCAGGCCAAGTCTAGAAAAGGACTTCCTTACTTGATTTTGAATAATAGTCAACATGACGGGGAGCACATTAGATATTTTATTTTCTGTGGGAGCAGCTCAAACAAAGAGGAGTCTGGTCTAACTTCTTGCCCGGCCTGCCCGTCTGCTGCTAGGTCCGGGAATGGCGCCAGGCGAGGGCCGCAGGAGGCTCCACGGGAAGCTGCTGCGCGACCTCTGGCACGACTATCTTAGTCGCGGGATCGGCCCCGCCTAAGGCAGGAACGAAGAAAGCATCCGTCTTCTTTTCCTTTTCTTTGTTTTGGTAATCACAAGAGTCGCTCCAGGGCCTGGAAAGCGTGAGCAAGTTCTCTTCTCTCGCTCTCGGTACAAACTTGGGACACCAAACAACTGGAATCGGTCGGGAGTTGCTGATCCTGAGGCTAAGAAAGGGATGTGCTTGCGTCCTCCCGTAGTGATATAAACAAGAATACTCATTCGAGCCGCAGGAACATGTACATACAAAATATGAGAATTTCCACCTTGTTGAAGATCTAGTGGTGGTACTCGAAGACTTAAATGAATAGCCATCGCTGTTAAGAACAACGGAGATCCAATGAGATTTTGCGCATAGCTTCTGGTCTTTTATGCGGATAGGGAGTATGCAGCCGAACAACCGCAGGGGCTTCCAGCAGTGATAGCTGCCCCAGCCTATCCATCAGAACATAATATAGGAAAGTCTTCCCTCTCCCTCATAAACTCGGTCGAGCGCATTCGCGCTTTCAGACAACGGTCGAGGATTAGGAGGGGAGGCTGCAAGCACTTCGGGTGGAGCAGCAAGTACTCATAGTGCAGGCTGTCGCCCAAGCTTTCCCACTCCCTTTCATTATTATATACAAAAAAGTCTCTTCCACTTTCCTACCAAATCTCTCTTTATTCTGACTACCGCAGACTTGTTTCCTAGCTTTCAACTGAGCGGTAGACCCGACGCGACTAACAGATAAGCCGACGTTAATAGCAGGTCTAATTCTGCGATAAAAGAGCTCTGTTTCCAAACAGATTTGTCCATCAGTAATAGGGATCACATTGGTGGGAATATAGGCCGATACGTCTCTAGCTTGTGTTTCAATGACGGGTAAGGCGGTCAAGCTACCTGCACCTGTCTGGTCCGATCGTTTAGCGGCTCTTTCTAAGAGACGGGAATGTAAATAGAAAACATCGCCTGGGAAAGCCTCACGGCCTGGTGGTCAACGTAACAATAATGACATTTGTCGATATGCCACCGCCTGTTTACTAAGATCATCATAGATTATTAATGCGTGCATTCCATTATTGCAGAAATATTCCCCCATGGCACACCCAGAATATGGGGCCAGAAATTGAAGAGTAGCAGGATCCGAAGCGGTGGCTGGTACAAGAATGGAATATTCCAAAGCATTCCCTTCTGAAAGAATTTGAACTAATTGTGCCACAGTTGAGCGTTTTTGTCCAATCGCTACATAGACACAATACAATTTCTCACTCTCAGAGGTGGCCCTTGAGTTCATTTGCTTTTGGTTTAATATGGTATCAATAGCTATAGCTGTTTTTCCAGTTTGTCGGTCTCGGATTATAAGTTCTCGTTGGCCACGGCCTATAGGAACCAGGCTATCTACCGTTTTTAACCCAGTTTGCATAGGCTCGTTCACTGATTTACATTCAATAATCCCAGGGGCTTTCACTTCACCACGTCTTCGCTCATGATCGCTTAGAGCCCCTCTTCCATCAATAGGTACTCCCAACGCGTCGACCACACGCCCGAGCATAGCCTTTCCCGCAGGAACATCCACAATCGATCCAGTGCACTTGACAAGATCTCCTTCTTTAATAGCGGTACAACTACCAAAGGATAAGGTCTCCCAGAGAAGCGATATCTTTCTTTCTTCATGGTAAGCGCTATGGTTCACTCACTGAACACTAAACACATCCTCAGGCAATGCACCACTGCTGTCATCTATTTCTCTGTCCCGAAGGAGAGCTGCTTTTAAGCAGGTAAAGAGCTGGTAGTGAGGGTCTTCCATCAGTTTTCCTGTAGTTCTGAGACGAAGTCGACAAGCTGCTACATTAGCGGCGCATAAACCATGTTCGTCAACCAAGTTTTTTCAGTGGTCGTAACGTAATTAATTGGTTAGTGGGGATAAATCGGGCCGGGATTAAAAAGAATTGGGCGAAGTGCTTGTTCCCAAATGAGGGAAGTGGAAAGACATTAAGGGAGAGGGATATACTCCTTTTTAGTCAGATAACGGTTTGGATTGAGTACAGAGATGCAATGAAAATGATCTGGGTGTGAATTGGGTACTCGTCGATTAGGCCTCCAAGTCATCTTCTTGTTGCCCAAATTTACCTCTCCAAGCAATTAAACGATTTCATTCGTAACCTTTTCTCCTGGTGTATGTGAAAAAGAGTGACTCACCCTTTTTGGTCCAAAGAACGAGAGTGGGCTTCCTTAAGTCCGTTGTTCCTCAGTAGCTCAGTGGTAGAGCCGGATCCTTTCTTTTTCTATATGAAAGAAAAAAGTGGTGTCATAAGTCAAAGTAGACGAATTGCTCATGGTTTGCTTAATTGGCCATAACGGCCGGCCTTCCTTCCTTTATGAGTTTTATAAAAATACTTACTAAAAAACAAGGGGCTTTCGAGCGGCTCTTTCAACTGCCGCCTAATCTCCCAACAAACAAGTTGCTTAGTTTAGCAGCTCTTTGGCTTTCGAGAACAGGGTGTACTAGTTCTTGAGAGCAAGTATCCCATTCCCTTGATTGCGGACTTGTTTGATCAACTTGGGGAAGCTAGCTGGTTTACGAGTTGTCCCTCCTCCTTTTTCAATCGACACACTCGCACAAATAGGCTCTGGTGGCCCCGACTTCTGCCTCTATTAGGCGGCGGCAGCCGTTTTGGGCAGGCTGGTGCTAGTCCCCGGATGGTCTAAGTCCTTTTCTTAGTTGAAAAAGAACAAAAGTAAACAAAAGGAGGAAGGTCGGATGATATAAGTTCAATAACCCCTGAAGCATGGAAGGGCGTTGAGCGGGAGGAATAGGGAAGCTCCGCACAAGGAGAGGAAGCTTAGCGTAGGGAAAGACGCTTAATTACTAGGGACGCTTTCTTATTAAAGTAGATACGACTATAAAGAAAAAGATGATTTTTGTACCCATGTGAAAGAGGTTGAACAATGAACGATTTTGTCCTCTACTTCTCGGTAGGATTCAATATAGGGGAAAGGAGGGGGAGTTATGCTTACAAGAGAAAGCTGGCCTGAAACAAAAGAAAATGCCCAGGCTAGGACTACTCCAAAAGATCAGCAGTGGGGACCTGTTGCTTCCCTTCCAGTCGCTTCATCAAATTCTGGATCCCTCTCGACGGAACTTTTTATCTTCGGATTTCAAAAAGAATTAGCAAACCCCATCTTTAACGTTTGAACCATGATATGAAATGAGTTCCAAAGGGTGACAAGGTTGAGCGCGTTCAAACGTTGCTCTAGAGTACCCTCTTGGGCAGCAGTCGAAGAATAGCTAGTGCGCGCATCCCTTGGCAATTTCACTTTCAATCTGCTAGCTCGACTTCCTATCCAGTCTGCCTTTGAAGCTTAGTTCCCATTTCCTTCGTGTAAGTGAAATTCCTTTTTTGAATAAAAGAGTTAGGTCAAGAAATGCTCTTCGCTGTGGGAAGAACTTGAGAATCACTTTCTTTTTTTTGCTAGTACTTCAGCCTTCCGTTCTTGCTTACTAGCTTATGACCTGCGAGTAACTAAAGCTCTACCAGGAAATTCTTATATCAATCCCGATAAAGTAAGGGAATCTCAGTAATGGATGCTACCATTGCTTGAGTTTGGGTAAGCCTTAACTGCAAAAGGGAATTCCAGTTAGCTATTGGATTAATAATCTCTTCCCGGGGACAAAGGCGAATAGGCTAATGGCATTTTTCCACTTTCTTAGTTAGAATCCTGCCTAGGGAAGTAACTGCGTTTTAGATGTAATAGGTAAAGTCGTGTGCAATGAAAAATGCAAGCACAGTTTGGGGAGGGATTTTTTTTTTACTTCTTTTTTTTTTAAGTAAATTATCTACTCCATCCGACTAGTTCCGGGTTCGAGTCCCGGGCAACCCATATTAATGATGATAGTGAACTAATTTATCATATCAAAATAATCTATCAAGTCTAATTCAATTTTTTTTATGAATGAAAAGAATTAAATAAAAAAAAATTCTGATTAATCTAGATAACTAATAAATAAAAGCATAGATATATTTATATTTATGGATGTTGATATTGGTTGACATGAGTATATAAGTCATGTTATACTGTTGAATAACAAGCCCTTCATTTCTATAAATATACTAAGTAGTAGGAGAAAAAGAGTCTAGTCTTGAGTTGCTAAGTTACTGTGAGTAGTGGTGTGTGAGGTTGTCGTGTGTCCGGGTGTAGTTCGCGACTGTGCTTCCTGGGTAGAAAAGCTTCGGTACGCTGGGGGATAGGTCGATTTACCTGGTCAGATCAAATAGATAGGCAAATGTTTTTCAAAGAGATCGAGAGAGTGAAGACTATGCCAATGGGAGTAATGACACGGGGCTACCATGGCCATGGAGGTACCAACCTGAGGGACCGACTTGGAAAGGTCTCTTCTCGCACTTATCCAAGGACAACATCCTCGCTCAAAGACTTCTTTCTTGTCTTCCCTGGTCTTTCGACAACGGGTTCAAAACAAAACACTCTTTCTAGCAGACTCGTCAGCGGCTGACTCTTCCTTCTTATTGCATGAATCCCAAACCCGCATTCACACCTTTAATAAAGTTTATAGAACTCATGTTACATCTGATCTGCTAATTTAATTAGATATTATATCTCTCCCTTGAAACTGTATGGGATACTTTACACTCGTACTGTGTGCCGCTGACACTCCTTAATCTTATGCCTAAGGGTCTTCCTTTTAGAGGTAGAAGCGACTTAGTATCGTAGGGAGAACGCTTTCAGACAACATTGTGCGGAAACGAGGAGAGGGGAGTCTTAATTCCATTCCGATCCTAGTTAGTCGAGTAGCTTGAAAGCAATCTAAAGGTGCAGGAGCAGTGAACATGACTCTTGCAGAAGAGGAAGAAATGCGGTAAAGAGGAGTTCCAGGCGTAGGAGTTCATTCCACTATAATAGGAGAAGCAGGTGCAAAAGTAGTAGCAGTAGCACGCGCTTCCCTAGTAGCAGGAAAGCAGAATCGAATTAGTGTGCTACCTTCCCCCTAAGGCCTCCTCGATCTTCTTGGACTTGGTTTATGTCTGATTCCACCCGAACAGCTAATGCAGGGGTTTTTTGGGGTAATGGCACCGTCACACTTTTCGTCTAAATAAGTTTTCTTTCGTCTGCCGATAGTTCTTACCTGCAAAGTGGAAAATATAGGAAAGAAAACAGCGGTACACACCTTGCATCTGGCTCAAAGCTCTCTGCATACGATGGTGCTCCTCTCTCTGATGCAACAGAATCTCGTAGCATTGTTGGTGCCCTTCAGTACCTCACTCTCACCAGACCTGACATCCGCTATGCTTTCAATCAAGTTTGTCAGTTCATGCACGCTTTCACCATCATACATCTCCAGGCTGTAAAACGCATCTTACCGTATCTGAAGGGTTCTCTTGGCCGTGGCCTAACCATCACTCCGGGTGAGAAGAAAGTCATTACTAGCTCTTTGACCGGTGCTATTGAATCTCTTTTCGGAAGGGCTAGTCTAAAGCTACGGCTGCTAAGTCAAATAAATCCTAACTGTTAAAGTAGAACTGATAGTAGTAGCGCATCAACAAGTGTCTTAGAGTTACATTTAACCTGAGCAGGAATTCTATTGCCATTGATTCTTTCAATCTAGTACAGGTTCTACATCTCACTCTGTCTGTCATTCTATACCTCTCATCGATATCAGTGTGCTCTGTCTCATCGCGAGAAGAAGCTATTAGTGACTTTCTAGAGCGGACTATAACTAAAGATAGAATAGAATAAAATAAATGAAATGCTCCGTTCAATCTTTCTTTACTCCGTAGTTAATTAAATAGTTGCTATTTCTTTTCCATTGTTTGTTCTTGTTCGAGTTCCTTCGGTATAAGTCCTTCATTCTATATATGCTATTTCAATGAATCTGTATCAGTTCATAGACCGGTAACACTTAAGCTTGAGTTCATTCACCGGAGGGTAAGAGAAAATCAGAATATCCTTTATGTATCAGTCAATATAGGTATACCTCCTAGCGGTTACAGTCTTAGTGTACTCTGTTGTTAATTCTTTCTTCCTGTCCGGACTAACGGTTAAGGGAGAGGAAAAGGACGAGATTTTGACTCCCCTTCCGAAGCAAGAAGATGCCGAAAAGAAGCTTATACCTGTTTTTCAGTCTTGCTAGCCGACAGGAAGACGGAATACGGAAAGAAGCTTCCCACACTACTCAAACTTCAGGCTCAAGCTAAGCATTCGCTACCTCGCGCAGCTTCCGCCTGCCCAGCAACCTTACACTATAGCGGGCCCCTTTCAACCTAGGTTAGGCAAGCTTTCAAGAAAGACCTTGTTTTGGTTCTGGTACAGATTGATGATCGCTACGCCCTTACTCCCTCCCTACTTTCCGTGGATTAGCTAGCCGCCTTACTTAGTGAAAGTGTCTCCTACTCAACCAATACAATAGGCGGGTCTTCTTCAGTCTACTTGGAAAGCGTTATTATATCTTTTTCCAAAGTACCCGGCGCTTTCATTTCCGCTCTCCCACCTGCCAGGGCGATGGAATACTGATAAAGAGTCCAAGGGCTCCAGAGACTCATCCGCGAGAAAAGGCATATAAATTGTTTACTTGAGGGGATAATAGAAAGAGAATGGCTTTCTTGGAATTTCTTCGGCTGGTTGGTTGGTAGATAACTAAATCCCTATCTCCCGGTGCCCCGGTGATTCCTACCATTATCCCACGTCCCTTGTCTTTACCGCTCTAACAACTGCAATTCCCTTGTCAAACCAAAGACTTATCTGAAATTCCTTGAAGTAGAGACCTTTTTTCTGTGAAGGGTCGTAGGCCAGTCTTTCAGTCATTTCCGAGGAGTAATTCTCAAAGTACTTTCTAGGTTCACGAACACGATCCGAAAATCGTAGACAGATTGACCAGTTGACTAGGTAAGGGATTACTTGCTTCTTTCTGTGTTGCGCTTTACTTTGACCTGGTTGGCATAGAACTCTAAGATGTTCTTTCCTCTGGAGAGGTGTCGTATGATAGTTGTGGTACATAACGTCCTTACCAGATGCTATGTACAGAGGTATATGCCTATCTCCTATGCGTTCCTCCGTTGTTCTTATTGCTACTTCCTTTGTTTACTAAGGACCAAGGGGGATATCGTTGGCTGACGAAATGGGAAAGGTGCACTTTTGGAAAGAGCTTCGCGGTCGGGTGAAACACATAATGCATATACGAAAACGAAGTGTCCCTCAAGATCGAGAGCCGAAGGCGACACTTAACACTTCTTCCGACCTTTCCATGTCATCTATCTTATTCGGTCCATCGGAGCTTGGAACATAGAGGAAAAATCATCTGTATCTGTTATAGGGACACCCTTCCCTTCTTTGGAGTTCTCTTTTGTCTTCGACTCCCTCTGTTTTCATTCCATCGGGCCATGGCACATATAGAGAACGGTACGATTCCTATTAGAAGGACACCTTCGCCAAACCTTCCATGTGGGTCGTTAATAGAATATGTGGAAACCCGGACTTTTCGTCTTCTCACAGCTCTTTATCCATCATGCTAGCGAAAAAAGTGAAAGTGCAACGGGCTCCTCCATGAGAAAAGGGATTCCTTAGTTAATAGGATATGTCCTTTAACTTGGAAGATTGGAAAACCTTGGTCGTCCTTCGGACTTTAGTTAGCATCGAGCCGGAAGAATATTAAAGAAAAGAGTTTCAATATTCAAACAGCGTTGGATAAAGGAAGTCTTCGTTCATTCAACAACATTACCGACCAGTCTAGGCTCTTCGGGAGCAGAGAATAGGATAGGCTGCTGGTAGGATTTGTTGGGATAGGTAAGGCAAATTCCTCTAGTGGAAGGAATATGCCCATAGAGAAAAAGCCAATTAGTAAGTAAGATAGAAAGAGCAGGGACAGACTTTTGCATCCATCCTAGCCAGGGAAATCCCCGAATCGCGAGTCTGGGGTATATACTTTATATTTATCCCCCAGAGAATCCGACAAGAAAGAAGATCAAAGAAAGTACATATGAGCAAGATCAATCTTCCATTTCTAAGAGAATGCCATCAGTAGAAAAAGCAAAGGAGGATTGATGGCATGAACCGGTTAAAAACTCCACCATAACCCAATGCAAATCGAATGCACTAGTAAATCACATGGATCTAGGAACGACTTACTGTATTTGATTTGTGAACAAGCTAGAGTTTGAGAAACGAAGATCTTTGGTAACTTTCATTGTAAACATTCTCAAATAGGCTTTTCTCTTGGTATACCTTATCTAGTAAAGTACAAAACTAAAGTAGTCGTCGTCTTCTCTTTCCTTATTCAATCACTAAAAGTTCCTAAATAGAAGTTCCTACTATATGTATCCTCTCTATAGAAATATAGATTAATCTATATTTCTATAGAGAGGATATAATATCTATTATATAAATAGGATTCTAGTGGATGAATCTTCAAACGAGACATGTACCGAAGCAAACAAACGAAAGGAGGTGATTCGGTCAAAAAAAATGAATTGTTGTTTTAAGTAATTCTCAAAACAACAATTCAGTTCAATTCGAATCGACTAATCCGGTATATTTTCCACATTGATAGGAGTACGTTTATGTTTCTGCTTTACGAATATGATATTTTCTGGGTATTTCTGATAATATCAAGTGTTATTCCTATTTTGTTTTGGCATTTCGAATTTCTGGAGTTTTAGCCCCTCTTAGCAAAGAGCCAGAGAAACTTTCGAGTTATGAATCGGGAATCGAACCAATGGGCGATGCTTGGGTACAATTTAGAATCCGTTATTATATGTTTGCTCTAGTTTTTGTTGTTTTTGATGTTGAAACGGTTTTTCTTTATCCATGGGCAATGAGTTTTGATGTATTAGGGGTATCCGTCTTTATAGAAGCTTTCATTTTCGTGCTTATCCTAATTGTCGGTTTAGTTTATGCATGGCGAAAAGGAGCATTGGAATGGTCTTAGTTTTTGAATATTTAGACAATTAAAAAAAACATTGAGACAGTTATGAATTCCCTTGAGTTTCCCTTACTTAATCGAACAACCCAAACTTCCGTTATTTCAACTACATCAAATGATCTTTCAAATTGGTCAAGACTCTCCACTTTATGGTCGCTTCTCTATGGTACCAGTTGTTGCTTCATTGAATTTGCTTCATTAATAGGTTCACGATTCGACTTTGATCGTTATGGACTGGTACCAAGATCTAGTCCTAGACAAGCAGACTTCATTTTAACAGCGGGTACGGTAACAATGAAAATGGATCCTTCTTTAGTAAGATTATATGAGCAAATGCCTGAACCAAAATATGTTATTGCTATGGGAGCATGTACAATTACAGGAGGGATGTTCAGTACCGATTCTTATAGTACTGTTCGGGGAGTCGATAAGTTAATTCCTGTTGATGTGTATTTGCCGGGTTGTCCACCTAAACCCGAGGCTGTTATAGATGCTATAACAAAACTTCGTAAGAAAATATCTTGAGAAATCTATGAAGATCGAATTAAGTCTCAAGAGGAGAATCGGTGTTTTACTACCAACCACAAATTTCATGTTGGCCTAAGTACTCATACTGGAAATTACGATCAAGGATTACTCTATCAACCATCATCTACTTCAGAGATCATCCCTCCTGAAACTTTTTTCAAATAAAAAAGTGCAGTCTCTTCCTACGAATTAGTAAATTAGGCAATATACTTTTGTACATAATAACAAAGAATGAGTGAATCTTCATAAATTTTTCATTGTAAATGGGAAATACTTATACAAATCAAAAGAAAAAAATGGGGGAGGGAGATAAAAAAGATGCAGGGTCTTTTGTCTTCTTGGCTAGTCAAACATGGACTGGTTCATAGATCTTTGGGTTACGTAGCTTGAACTGTGATGGCCACAATGCTTAGCTATTACCGATCCCCAAGATGTCTTTGGTTGAATCTTCACACTTGATCCACCGTCTGAACTTCCTACATTCACTCCCGGAGAAGTGGTGGAACGTGCGGAACCACATATTGGATTACTTTAGTGCGGCACGAAGCTGCTGACACCGAGTCGGCTCCTATGCCACGCAAATCAATCATGTAGTGAAATTGAGGCAGTGCTGTCTGTCGTGCCGTTGACTTGAGATCTATTCATTGAATTGACTTTCTTAGATTTATAGGATGCTGAGGGTTAATATACTAATAGAAGGGCTTGATCCCACACCACACTCGCTGAAAGGCTAAGTTTCCAAGGTTTGACTATCTCTCAAGTCTAGGCCTGCTAATGATGTACTGCCCCAAGCTTTAGCGCTGGACTGCCTACAAAGGGGTGCGGGACGGGACCATACACCCACTACACGAGTAGAATACTACGCCCAGATGTTTGCCTTTCTCAGTCTTGGAAAGGTGACCCGCCGAAAACAGGAGCCCTTTAACATGTTTACAAAGACCTCCGACTTATTAGAGAAGGGGGTTCGATCCATAGAGGGGACGACTTTGCCTCCCCGGAAGAAAAAGAACCCCGCTCGAGGGATGGAACTTTCTAAGTTTCCAAAAATTGAAGATACAGATCAATAAATTGAATTTCAATTATTTGTGGTGGTAGAACCATTTTTAAAAGAAAGAGATGCTGTATATGAATCACTCACATATTCTTCTGAATTATACGTATCCGCAGGATTAATTTGGAAAACCACCTATTTCATTCGACGTTGCTGGGCGGGGGCCCGCCCCGGCACCGTCTTGTGCAACGCAACGATAATTGGCCCTCTATCATCTTTGAGACGGTAGACTTGGTAAAAGGGCCCCGACGGATTTCCAGAATTCGATTTGATGAAAGCACTCCAGTCTAGTCGCCTCCTCGAAGTGGCTTGTCAACCACGCTTTCCCTCCCTCCAAACAATGCTCCTCACCAAAAGCCCTTCCTTGGATTGGGGCAACACAGCAATGAGTAGTTAACTCCAGGACTCCACACCCTCGAGAGCAGGATGCCGGCCGAGATGGAGCTAAAAGCCAGCTCTTCAATTGGTGGAAGCCAGTCTATGACGATTCTCCCTTTTCTTACGTGCCCACAAGCAAGGTAAGTAGGTCCATTACCGGCCGGCTTCGGACCGAAAAGACCTAACGGAGTAATCCCTTATCTCGGATCGGAGATGCTAACGGGGTGGGGGGGACCTCTCTATCGCCTGTGTCTATCTCCTGTCAAGTATGCTCCCCCAAACATAGACTACGTAGAGGGTGAGCGATAACACAGAGCTAAGCGAGAGACGAGAAATGCGATTCAACTGCTTCCTAACTGCTCGATTGAGAAGACTAACAATCATATAACCGGGGATCCTCTCCTCCCTTCTAGCCAATGAAAGCATTCCAATTGTTCTTAGGATTCATTCAAAAGAGCATTTCCCTAATCTAATGCCATGCCCTGAGTCCTAATCTCCTAATGCCCGTACTCCAACAGCTAAATGGCATCGCTTTCACTCTCTTCTTTCTAAAGAAGCCCGCTCTTGATCTGGGCGGGATCTATCAGCAGCGGCATTCTCCCTTGACTCGAGACCATTTGAGAATCAGGAGTAGGGGCTTTAGAGCCTTTTTCCGACTGAAGGCTGCTATGCTAGTTGTAGCGCTCCCGCGCTTGACTAATAGTTTCCTATTCCTCCCCACTAAAAAGAGCGATTGACTTTCTCGATAACCTGACTGAACGTCCATCTTCGCGTGGCAATTTGAAAAGGGGTATATATCTCTTGTAATGCTTTTTACTATTCTGATCGAGAAAGAATCTCTTCCGAACGACCAAGTCATAATGAGATTAAAAAACGGTTGTCGTTCGTGCACCTGTCCCCAATGGAAGAATGAGTGATCCGTTCCCCTGCGGATCATGGCCTTACCACTCGGTCCCCGATGGCCAGTGGGGATTTCGGTATAGCAGCTCACGTTCGTTGCGCTACGCGTTCCCGCTAGACACATGTTAGCTGTAGGAAGTATGGTTCCGAAAGTGACTTCGGTTCGCCAGTTCAGGCTCAACTCCTCGCTTTACGTTAGCGGACCCACAGGTCGGGCCGAGGCTCTGCGCTCTTTCTTTCTGTGTGGGAGATGCCGGCGATTTTTCTTCTTTTTTTAGCTCCTCGTTGACTTTTTTAATCTCTTCCAGCAGCCTTTTTCTCTCCCTCGTTCCTTTTCTCTTGGGCAGCTCACTTGGAATGCTATGCATTCTTTTTTCAATTCAATGTAATATTTTTGACAAAATATTTATCGTGGATATCGTAGCTTACGAGTTTATGTCCATCCCTGGTCGGGTACAGTTTCCTTTCTCTTTCGCCTTTGTAGCCGTTACCCGAATTCGCGCACGTGTAAAGTTGAATAAATGAATGCTGCCTCAACCAGATAGATCAACCGACGGCGCGGTGTGGATGGCAGGCAGGCCAATATTTCTTGGTTTCAATAGGACTCCTTACAAGCAGATTTGTGGTTGAGTCAATAACATGCTCTGGGTCGGGAATCTTTGCTCTTCTCTTTTGCATTTCCGCTGCCAGCGTTCTTTTTTATGTCCGTCCATATCGCAAAGCTGCTCGCTTGACTTTCTGACTTTTCTGGCATAAGAGATCTTGTCTCTTTACTGTTTTAGCGGAATAAGCCCTGAGAAGTTAGCCCGAGAAGTTTGAGCTTGAAAGCGGTATCATACACAATTTTTTGATAAAGTGATCAACAACCACAATCAACCACCTTTTTCTGGCCAGCGGCTACTGGAAATGGTCCAAGAATGTCCATTCCCCCAAGAGCTGCCCACAAAAGGGAAAGCCGTGGAGACGGCAAACTCGCCAGTCAGGCACACTGTGAGGCTGACTACAGCAGACTGGGAGGTTACAATTCCTAATTTCCTCTTTCAATTTCCGGGAGTGAATGTAGGAAGTTCAGACTGATTTACATTCAATAATCCCAGGGGCTTTCACTTCGACACGTCTTCGCTCGTGATCGCTTAGAGCCCCTCTTCCATCAATAGGTTCATCTTGAGTTCAGTGTGGTATACTCAAAGTGAGAACGATTCCAGTTATCTTGATTAAAAGCAGGGATATGGGACTATTGATGACGGGATTCGAGATGTTGGCTTAGACGTCTCACAATGAGGTTGTAACCCATAGGCATTTCATCCCTGTAGTTCCGCTTCTTGCTCGACAAATTCAGGAAGACTGATTTGTAGGAAATCAATCGCCAGTTGAGTTAGTCCAACAAAGAAAGGCATGGTCAGAGCATGTCGTGAAAGAAGCACACTGGGCGTGCTTCGATCGTGTCTCTGGGGCACAGTTGAATGTAGATATCATGAACGCGAGGTGCAGGATACCAGGCCAAGAAACTCGGGCAACCCACCTCCCTATGTGCTGATTGCTAGCGCATCCAAGGCCCCGGTGCCCAGCTCCGCCTTATCTTCGTCTCAGAACTCAAGCCACAGGAAAACTGATGGAAGACCCTCACTACCAGCTCTTTACCTGCTTAAAAGCAGCTCTCCTTCGGGATAGAGAAACAGATGGCCCACTCCCGTCCTGGGGCGCTAAGGGGCTTTTGTTTTTGGAACAAGGGGCCTGATCGACATTCTTGTTGACTTTGATCCGGCCGAGGTGGTTTTCTCTTGCTTAGAAAGGAGGAAAGTCTTATTTTATTAAGAATAAAAGACTTCTCTTCTTTCAAAAGCTCCTTTCGGTAAGGTTAGTTGAGTCTAATGTGAAAAGAGTTCGCGGCATACTTGATTAGACCTTTTGAGCCGTTACGCTTTCGACTAGAGAACAGAGGGCTTAAGAGCCTGCTAGTGCCATTGATCGCAGTGAATATCGAACCATCAATAACTCGGAAAGCATCAATCCCAATAACCCTGAAATTGCGATCAACTACCTTGCCCACAAGAGGCATCCACCATGGTAGTGCCATATAGTACTCACTGTGCGACGGCAAAACTCTCCCATCAGCCGATCATTTGCTCTTGGTTTATGAAATCCCGATTTGAACATCCGGAAGAATCTCTTCTCCACGATTGTCTTTTCGGATCCAGCAAAAGCAAAGGCAGCTTCCGAACTTGCCAAGAAGTGGCCTATTCCTACAGTACAGGTCTCTATCAACTAACTCAAGCGCTAAAGAGAGGACCCTATTGTTATTACACTTGTAAATCAGAATAAATGTTCTATCTGTAAAAGAGTATGTGAAATAGTTGTTACAGTTATAACAATATCTTTTCTTTTCCCTGTTTACTAAAAGAGCCAACTATATCAGAGTAATTATGTTGGAGTTGAGTCGTATAGCTTCTCATCTGTTATGGCTTGGCCCTTTTATGGCGGATATTGGGGCACAGAGCTCTGCCCTTCTGGCTGTTCTAACGAGGAAAGGCACTTCACAGCCTTAATCCCTTAAATGGAACTGTTAATCATAGAGCTGGAGTTTTTCCTCTCCGTTTCAGATGTCCATCCAATCTCTGATTCCAGTCCATAACTTCCTTGAATTTAGCTCCTATTGCTCTTCTCTGGCTAAGATGTCACAACGTTGGCCATCTTTTCTTAAGCCTCAGGTTGTGTTAAAGTAATCTCCTTAAGGGACTAAGGCCTGTAAGATCAGTTGAAGATGATAAGACCCAATTCGGCTTTCCGTGCGATATTCCCTTGCTAAAGGCCTATCTCTCTAGTTGGTAAGGATTCAAATATCCCTTTTTTTCTATTAATTTCTATGATCGTAGAGGGCCCCCTTTACCATTTTGTATAAATGGACTATTCTATTTGTACAGATATGGTATAAGGGTGCATTCAATCTTTGTTTGTCTATTAGTTCACAGTTCTTCTCTTTATCGCGGGGTAGAGCAGCTTGGTAGCTCGCAAGGCTCATAAGCTTGAAGTCACGGGTTCAAATCCTGTCTCCACAAAATTTTTGTGTCTAAAAAATTGAGGTTTGATCTCGGTAACTATTAATTAATTACTATTAATATTAGCTTTTTTTCTTTCCAGATGGGAGGCAAAGAAAAGAAGGGGGGAGAATAGAACCACTATACTAGTTTCTTGGGGCAACTCCTGCCAATGCCTATTAAGATAAGTAAGATAAGATTAAGATGCCTAAGTAAGGTTGGGGGAAAATGAATAACTCTTGCCACCCCTTTTTACTTTTTTATAAACAAAAATGTCTACTAGCACTTTTTGACCACTTTAGCCTCTTTTCTTCTCTTTCGCTAAGTATAGGACTCTCTCCTCATCGATAAAGATGGGTTAGCCCAGAAGATTCATAAGAACCCGTTTTCGGATGTTCTTCTTCTTTCGCCAAGAGATCCCGTTTATCCCCGAAGCCAATTGTTCTTGAATTTCGCATATTGGGCTTACTTTTCCAGTAGTTATCAGGCTGGAACTATCCCTGAGGAGGTTTATGAGCCTCTCGTTTTCTTCTCTCATCTCCCCGGGAGCTTGGGGTTCGCGGTGGTGGAGGAACTGGATCGGAAAAAAGAGGGATTCCAGTTGTAAGATATCTAATGAAACTGTCGCTGGAATGGAGATTTCATTCAAAGAGAAAGATATCTGGAGTTTCTTTTTGTATATTATATTGGGATCCTGTAGATTCACTCTTTTTCCTATTCAAAGATCAACATTTTGTCTCTGTGTTTTCACATCTAGAATTCTTTGCAGATGAAGAGATGTCAAAGGGGCTGCTTACTTCCCAAACAGATCTTCCTACATCTATATATAAAATAGGATTCTAGTTGATGAATCTTCAAACGAGACATGTACCGAAGCAAACAAACGAAAGGAGGTGATTCGGTCAAAAAAAAATGAATTGTTGTTTTAAGTAATCCTCAAAACAACAATTCAGTTCAATTCGAATCGACTAATTCGGTATATTTTTCACATTGATAGGAGTACATTTATCCCGTGCCTTTCTCCTTTCTTTTCGTTTTTGGGTAAGTAATATCATATATGATCTTCTTTTCTTCATCTCTATGTCTGGTTCACGCACTTTGTATCATAACTTTCTACCCGCTCTGTTACATGAAATGCGCCAAAGCAAGCCACTCCTGAGAGAAAGACTTATTATCAGCGCTCCGCCTCTTCGCTTAACTCCCAGACTATTCGGCCTATTTCCCTAAAAGCCCAGTGAAGTACCCCTGCTCCTTACGATCGTGTATAAATGAAGCTAGTTATCTCTGTTTCATGACCTTTACTTTTCATGCACATGAGGGAATTCGCAAGTCTATCCCATTGGCTTTGAGGAGGACTAGTAGATTCGATGGCAGTGCGCCAGGGAAAGGGCCAAGTTGTACAAGAATACCCCCAAACAAATACTAAAGAAAGGGTTCCACAAGCAAGCTATTATTCGGGGATCCTTTCATTCCACCCTCATAGAATAGAAGAAAGTTTCACTTGAAGTGAAAGCGATGGGAGCTATTCCAACTCAAGTTGAGTTCAAACCTCTTATTCCTTTATTGACTGTATACTTAACTACCAATTCAATTCTAGTATAAAAGCTTCAAACTTCTATATTGAATAAAGAGAAAGGCTGAGATGGTATACTATATGTATCTGTGTATTGTGAGCTCTTAGCGATTAGTCAGTTCTCTTTTTGGGAGACAAGGGAAGGGCAGGGCAATCACTCATTCTTAAAACCAGCATTCTTAAGACCAAAGAGGCGGGCGGAAAAGGGGGGAAAGCTTTCCGTTCCTGGTTCTCCTGTAGCTGGATTATCCGGAAGCACAAGAATCCTTAGTTAGAATGGGATTCCTCCATTCCTTGTGAGAAAGTCACCTATATATTAGGATTTCCAAGATCTTCAAAGACGGATCTGAAAGAGGTTCCAATAAAGGGAATTGATTATTGACCAACCTTTAAGAGATAGGGGTAGCTTTTGCTTTCTTTTCCTCTGGCTACTAAGATGTTTCAGTTTGCCAGGTTGTCTCTTGCCTGCCAATGGATTCAGCAGCAGTTTGAAAGGTTGACCTATTCGAGAATCTCTAAAAAGGGAAATATTGAATGACTTGATCGTAAATTATAAGATTTTACGATTTCTTCTTCCTCTAAGGAAGATACTAATCGTAGGGAAAATGGAATTTCCACAATGACTGCAAACCCTTCTAATAACATTTGAGAATACAAACTTTTTTTGTATCATTCAGGAAAGACAAGAAAATTTCAGGGTAGCAAACATTCTCGAGAATTTCTCTTAGATTCGAACCCATAGCTGATGATAGAACTAGAATGGATATTTTCTATTTCCTACTCACACGAGCCCATATCCTTGCTTTTCGATCAATCTCTAATTCTAATCTTCCTCCCCAATCAGATATTATGGTGTCGGTATAGACCAAAATTTCGTTATGGTCCAATTCTGACTGGTAATAGATACCGGGGCTTTGCAATATTTGACTGATCACAATTCTGTATAGTCCATTTACTATAGGAGTTCCCAGGGAATTCATTAAAGGAATGTTTCCAATAAAAATTGTTTACGTTATATACCCATCACCAATACATAGCAGGATTCATTATGACAGGAGCTTTTGCTCATGGAGCTATATTTGTTATTAGAGATTACAATCCAGAACAGAATGAGGATAATGTATTGGCAAGAATGTTAGACCATAAAGAAGCTATCATATCAACAATGTTACTGACCACAATGTATCAAATCAAATAACAATGGATACTCTTACTCCAATGGTTAGACCTTTCTTGGATATAGATTCTATATTTCGAATTTTTCATTTTTGTGGTACGGAAACGAAAAGACTGGAAAGAATGGACAAGAGATGAAAATCCCCCTACCGCTCAATGATACATGAATGATAGAAAAAAGAGAACGAAAATAGGCCGCGGATGGTAGTTGTGGTAGGTTCAAGGATCTTACACGGCGGAGCGAACTCCGCTACTACGGGATCCGCTACTCCGCTACTATGGGTTAGAAGCAAAGCCAAAAAGCCGAAGGGAGCGAAGTAACGAGACCGATAGGAAAAGGAGCCACTCGACCGATAAGGATCTCCGCTGCTTTACCAAGTTTACCAGGGGATTATACTTGTTCTATTGAAAATACCAGGAAACAAGAACTATTCATGCTATGGATGTGGGAGCATCAACTCCATTCCTGTGGGCTTTTGAGGAACGGGAGAAATTATTGGAATTCTATGAAAGAGTCTCGGGAGCGCCTACCCCCCATATCTATAGGGGCAACAACAAGGAGGGAGTTATTTTGAAATGCATTGTTTGGGTGGTCCACCAACAGAGGGCAACAATTTCCCTGGGATTGTAGTTCAATTGGTCAGAGCACTTACGGACTCATTGAGAATGATTCTGATCTAGTTCATGGCCTATTAGAAGTAGAAGGCGCTCTGTTGGGATCCTCACGGACAGAAAAAGATTGCAATCGATTTGATAATGATCGAGTGCCCTTCCTCCTGTGAATGAAAAACTTCTTTCAAGAAGATTGAACAGAAAGTTCGTAAGGTGAAGATAAGGAGTTAGCTTCCAAAATCTGGTAATATCTTGAGTTTTCAAATTGAAAAGAACTCTGGCCCTGAAGAAAGATTTTTTTCTGCTGGCTGTACAAAAAGTTACCTCCGTAATAATTATGGCCCATACCCTTAGCCAATTTAGCTCTTAATACAGGATCATTTTCAGAAGTAACCTTTTTCTTTATTATTAGGACAGACAGAATTCTATTGGGTTTGGGGACATATGATCTCCTTTTATAGATAAAACTAATTATCTATTTCTTTCTTTTTTTTATTTTATTAAAACTATCTAGCAAAATAATTAGATAAAATAGCTTCGACCTTGTCAACTGATAGTGAGAAAACAAAATCTGGATAAATACCAATACTTATGACAGGTATAAGGATAGAGATCACAATCAACAACTCTCGTGGTCCCGAATCAGAAAAATAAGAATTTTGAGCATTAAAAAGCTTGTATCGCCAATAGAGGTCTAAACTCCCAGGGTCAGACTTCTCACTAGGTGAGTTCCCCTAGTCTACTTATAGGTGTATAGATCCTCTAAAGGAGTAGCGAAGCGCTCTTCTGTCTAGTAGCAACTCCGAGTTAGCTGGCTCTGCCGTGCCTATAGCAAGGTATATTCCGGTTAATGTTACTTTCTTCATCCTACCCATAGTTTAAGAATTCTTAGTCCGAGATTCTCTGTTTAGACTAATTCCTTCAGTTTTTAAGTTAGGATTGCTTTCCTTGCTTTAAAGATGTTTGTTTTTCAACTATACAAAATTGGTAAATAATATTATTAAGGTTAGGTGATCACTAGATAACTCATTTCATAGGCTTTAGCCCCAGTTCCCTTAATATATATGTGATTTGTTCTCTTGGCAATCCTTTCGTCAAAGAAGCAACAATATTCTCTTTTGATTTCACATTATAAATGAAAATTATTCCATTGGATAGCAATTGCCTTATCATATGTCGTGACTCGTCATTATAGACGATACCTACAAGTGCATGCATCGAGTAATAACTTCCAAAGAATAGCGATGGCATCTCATAATTCATCTCGAAACAACTCTCCACCAACTTCCATCCAAGCAGATGATGTCGATCTAGAGTACGATTTAGACGATCTATAGCCTTCTGACACTCCTAATTGAAAGGATTTTTATGTTATATTACATCATTCATAATGAGTAATACACTATTAACATAAAACATGAGAAATATCCACTTTTCAATTAATGACTCTCTTGTCTATACAAGATCATTAATATTTGTTTGAAGTCATAGATTATGACAACTCTAATCAAACCTTATATTCAAAGATCTAATTGTCTAATTCATTTCTCAAATGAACCTATACAATTTTGCAAACTCTTTGCATTTTATCTTTGAAAATTGAACTCCTCAGTTTGTTTGTGTAGATGCATTCTTTAAATTCTTTTCATAAAGGAATCTACATGTTCATTTTATATATCTCATATGCAACATTGAACAATGCTCAAAAGACTCAATTATGGCAACGAGTGAGAAAATTGACCCATAGTCTAATTCTTTCAATAGATTTTACCCTTTTGCCATAAGTCTTACTTTGAAGATCTAAATCTTCTTATCTACACATGTAGGTCTCTTTTGTAGATCTATTCATATCCTATGAGTTTTATCTCATCAAGAAAATCTACAAATCCAGACTAAGATGAAGTATGAAAACTTTATCTTTAGTTCATGACTTTGACCTAAAAATCCTTGTCAACATCGCTCAACATGACTTTGAGGATGATAAGCCTTAAATTCGTCAACTAATATGACAATGTTGACTTCAACTAAGTCATAGTAGAGGTTGAGTTATCCAATAACTCTCCCACTATGATGAAGGCTTGTCATGTTTAATTAGGATTCATTTGACATTTAAGTGTAATTAAATGCTTAATAACACTTATCAACTCTTAGTGGATTTGCTTAAAACCAAAGTATCAACATTATCTAACCTTAATAAAGGTTTATAGTCTTTTATTTGACATTCCTTATAAAATTAATATTTGTCATACAAATACTTTATTTTATTTAGGATTGCATAAAAGATCATTCTCTTCCTCCACGAGGGCAGCCTACTCTTAGGCATATTCGTGAACATACATAATCCTTTAGGTTTGTTTCAGCATGTGCATCTTAACATACCCATATTTGAAATGTTGTAAACTAGTTTGCTCCACTTCCATAATCTAAAATTGTCTCCCATATAGTTTTGAAGACAGTGCAATCTCTATTGCATGCCCTAACCAAAGCATGTCAGTAATGTGTAATTTATTAATGATGTAACCATGTCTAACAAAGTACTCATCATTAACATGATCAAGTCCAACAAGGTCAACTTTCTCCTTTTGAAGCATAATTTCATTCAAATTGTAGCTAATGCTTAAGGTTGAGATATAATATATTTTCTATCAATTAGGCTTAGTACTGAGATTTATGTACTTTTATGATCTAATTATAATGTCTTGATAGACTTATCTAATTGATTTACACTTTAGTCTAACTTCTTTGAACTATTCGAAGAAAAGCCTTAAGTTGCATCAGATAAAGATACTGATATGCTAAATATTCATCAATCCAATTGATGAAATATTTACGATGTTTGTTTGACTTTTACATTCACCGAACCTCTTGGGTCAAAATGTGTAAGTCAAATGTGTTCTTTGGTTTTTTGCCTTATCCAATAACGTTCAATGACTATCTTGCATAAAAGGCAAGATCTTCAGACGGGTAAAGTAACTTAACTCTAACTCTTAGAGAATTACCTGTACTAGTCATTTTATAAACTTGATAATAATCAATTTTAATTGAAAAAGTCAATATCTTTTAAGTGAAAATAATTTATCTTTTGAGCATGGATTCAATAATCCTAAATATCTTAGTGTAGTATTTGTATATGTTAAAGATTTTAACACATACTAATTGTACTTATCTAGGGCTAAACATATTTTCAAACAACTTTTGCACATATGCTTTATTACATAAAATATTCATACCTTATGAATTAATTAGTAATAAAGTTTTGAGAAATTGAATCTCTCTTATGGTGATTAAACCACCACATTTAGCATAAGTATCCAATATGACATCTCATGTCTCCCACTACACTAACTGAGATGGACTTCCTAGTGCCAAACATGTCACACCCCCTCCCAGATTACCCTCTTTAATTAGGAAGGAGATGTGAGGACAGTAAACTTCACCCCTCTTGTGAAGCTCACCACCACCTGTACTTGTCCAGCCTACTGAAAACATGATTTAACATAACCGCCCACAGTGTATAACCCTAAATAAAAAAACATCTAAAACCACTAGACTGATAATAAAAGCAACATAGTGATATATATTTACTCCAACAGAAACTCTAGCACAATTACAACCAACTTAGACCTTATACACATTGTCTACTCTCACTTCCCAACAACTAACGAGCTATGTCTACATGCCACATATACATAGTTATTTATACATACAACAACATTGATGGAAAGTATTCCTTGATAGATTGGAATTCTAGCAGGATGAGGCTCGTGTAGGCTAAGCACCAGGAACTCTTTCGCTACCTGGAAGGAATAGAAAACATGGAAAACGTGAGTTGAATGCCCAGTGAGTGACACAGCATTGAAAACACAATTTTAGAGATAAAACATGCTTAGCATTAAAGAAAAACATAATTATATCATAAAAATCATGCTTAAGCAACGTAGAAAATATAAGCAAAGTCATTCGATGAAATACAATTTATAAACTCATTAAACATCTCTTAGCATTCAAAAGTACCCTTAGTTGAGGCGGAGCAAGCTCAACACACTCAACGTCGAAAACAAACCTTAGTTGGGGTAGAGTATTCTCAATACACCCAACGTCGAAAAAATTAGCTGATGTGGAGTAATCTCAACACAACAGGGTCGTACCTCACTATGTGCACATAGGAGCTATCTGAGCTGCCCAAGTACCTTCTCCATGTTCTTCAGTACCGGGTCCCTAGGTTACTCAAATGCCTTCTCAACGTCCTCTAGCATTGAGTTCCTTCATGTCACACCCTTCTTAACGTCCTTCAGCATTGGGTCCCTTAAAAAAAAATTTTAGAAAACAAGTGTGCACAAATAGTACATCATAAATCATTTTATGGAAAATCAAATCACTTTTCAATAGTAAGCATCAATTTAACATGCTTCATAAAACTCAGGGAAATAGATAGAATGTGCCTTTCATGTCATAAAATCAAGTATAAATAGTAATCATGCTCAACATTTAGCAAATTATCTTAAATTCACATTCCATAAGAAATCATGGCTAAATATTATAAATATAATCATTTTAAGAAAACAAGTGTCACTAACAATCTGGGCTTGTCCCTCGAGCTTATAGGCTTCTCCAACCTCAACTTAACCTGAAATATAATTTACAAGCCATTAGATCATCTCCTTGAAGTCCTCACAAACATTATTTCACTAAATTTCATCCACATTCTTCATATCAAGCTTATTTTCCACCCTTTTTATCATTTCCACTCCCTTAGGGACCATTTTGCAAATTCTCAAAATTTCCAAAAATATCAAAAAATCAGCTTAAAATTCATATTTACTCATTTCAAGGCCAATTATTCAAGAAAATATCAATTAGAGTCCAAAAATGTCCAAAATTACCCAAAATGATCGTGGGCACCCTTGGTAGGCAATAGGTGGGTGCGGTGTTGGCAGGGGCGTGGTGGGGGCGTGGAGCGCTGGCGTGTGGGGCGTCGGTGTGTAGGGCGTGTGCTGCACAGGGTGGCGGGTGTGGGGCACTGGCAATAGGTGTGGGCAGGCATGAGCAGCCACTTTGGGCAGCCACTGGTTGACTTCGGCCAACAGTTCCTTGTTTTCAACCTGACTTTTAAGAGCTCCAAAACACCTTTTCCTTTAAAATAAAATTTAAATAAAAATTATAGAGCTCAAGGGTAATCTCTTCTGACTTACCAAGAAAATTAAGCTCCAAAAACCTTCTCGAGCATCCTTGAAAAATTTCTCAAAGTTAACTTGTCTAGTTTGCTCAGTTTCTGCGACAACCTTCTATATTTTCAAGTTTTCTCAAGGTTTTCGACCTCAAATTGTTTTGATAGCCTTAGGTTGGATTCCTAACTCATAGAGCTCTTTTTGGTCCAAAAATGATGAAAATGACACGAGTGAATCGAGAGAACCGACGTTGTAATTGAGCTGCTTGCTTAGAGTTCAAACTGTTGCCCAGTCCAACCAATCGCCTTTGGCCACAAAACTCCTTGCTTCAACGTGGCTTCTCCTCTTTTCTTCTCATCCTAGCCACCCAAATTAAATATTATTTTCCGTTAAATAATTAATTTAATTTAATTTAATATTTATTTCTTAATTTAACATTTTTCCTAAATAAATTTCAACTTCTTGACCTAGTTTGACTTGAGATTCTTCTTCAACACTTAGAAAAATTTTCCTAAGTCTAGCACACTCCATATCTCCATCCCTTTTATTCCTTATTAAAAGTAAATGAGAAGTTCATAACTATTTAAACATGCACTAAAATTCCTCCTACATTCCTACTCATTTAAGCCAACCCTAGCCAACCTTAAACCATGATTTCTTTTAACTTGTGCTAAAACAAAGGGAAATAGAAGTTAGGGCTTAGAAAACATGTAGAAACCATTCTACATCATTAAGTATTTTCCAAAAATTACAATCTAATTGTAATGAAGAAAAATTTGATAGTGAATTCTTATTCAACTATCTAGGTGCGAATCTTAATTTTCCACCAAAAATCCAGTAAATCAAATTTACTTTCATTCTTATTTTTCTTCCCATTGAGGTATTCTCAAAATTTCCCATTGTCTGACTCCCCAAGCTAATTTGGAAATAGTTTCCTTATAGTTCTAGTCACATAATTTATTTTCTTGGAACATAATACTTATTATTGAGATTATTTAGATAATTATCTGTTAAGCTTATATTGACTGCAACATCTCATATATTGTTGTCTTGTGCTTTATCTTCCACGCTTGACATCAAGTATGTCAATTAGAAGATAAATATAAACTCTCTCCAATTGTGATTCATTAATCACATGGTTCATGAACAATTCATGAAGTGGCAATAGGACTAATGAAAACATTTCTCAATTAAAGACAACTTCTGAAAATTACACTGCCATTAAAATAGTGTCAATTGTATTTTTCTAAGTAATATTTTTTCTCAAATTTTGACTTATATCGGTAATTCAAAATTAAAATCATGAGAGGAAATGACACAACATTGAAATATATAAAGTATGTTAGTTAACAGCATGCAATCAAATACCCATTCAAATTTAGCATTAAATTTTATGAACCCTACAAATCATGTCTAATGCAATGATACTCCAGTGATTTAGAACAATTACTGCCGAAGAGTAGGTCAAATGCTCATTCACTGGATTGAGACATTCTCCACCAAACATTACACTCGAATAACTCTTATTCCTATAATATTTAGTTACCATTATTTGGTCAGAACACCATTAACAACTTTAATGTGCTTTTGTAAGTGTAAACCATCATTTTGGATTTTGTAGTTCTACCCCAACAAGCTTGTCGAAAGGAAGATCAATATTGGAAACAGAAAACTATAGTCCTATCCATTGCTGGAGTTTACCTTGATATTGACCCATGCAAACACCTTCCAAAGGGGGATAGAAGCAGTGCCGAAGCAAAGCCGCCACTAGATCAAGCAAAAGTCTCACAGTGTAAACCAATGATGGAGACCGTAGGATATGTTGGTACATGTCCTTCTCCCACTTACTATAAATACTTTCTCTAATTCACCTTGATCTTGACTCATACAAACACCTTCCGAAGGGGGACAGAAGCAGTGCCGAAACAAAGCTGCCACGAGGCCAAGCAAGAGTCTCAGGATGTGAATTTTAACAGAGAACGCAGGAGAGGTAACATATCATATACATCTATTCTCCTACTAAGTATTTTGAAATAGGAGTTTCATTACTTAGACAAACTTAGGCTAAATAACTTACCCAAATTTTAATTTGTTTACCCAAATATAACTTTTATGTTTGGATAGTTTCTAATAACGTGAAATATCTCAAGTTTATTAAACTCTTTAATAAACTAGTCACGTTATGTTTTAATAAAAGTTTGACTAATTCAACTCCCAGATCAGTTCCCAGGTAGGGGTGTTCTGTTACAGTCATCTTAAATACCCCAGCCTTAGATAAAACCTTCCTTAGACAGAGTTCCCTTATAGGTAACCTTTTATTATTAAATGTTTTAATTTGCCCATTTTAAACCATTTAAAATTAAATTAAAAGATCTATTTTAATCTAATCTCATTAGATAAGCATGCAATTTACTTTATTCTAATCTAATTAGAATTTTAATAAAGATAAATCAAAATTTTAAACTATATAAAAAATTGAATCCAATTTTATCTTTATCCAACTAAAATCCTGATCTCATTCTGCAACCATGCAATATTTCTAATCTCATTAGAAAAATAAAAAGATAAACTAAAATTAATTAATTGTATCTTTATTTAAGCAAGATCTCAATCCTTTTACGCAAGCATGCAATATTTCGAATCTCATTAGAAAAATATAAAGATAAATTAGAATTTTAAACAACTTAAAATTAAACTAAATTTTTCTTTATCTAAGCATGCAATCTTACTTAATTCTTCATTTACCTAATATAACAATTATATTTTACTTAAAGAAGAATCTCTACATGAATCTCTACAACAATTTAAATATAACACTTATATTTAAAATTAAAGAGACTCTCTACATGTATATAAATAGGAATTTTCCTAACCATTTAAATATAACAATTATATTTAAAATAGGCATGATATGCTTAACCTATGGTGGAATTTTAATCTAAATGACATACTTTTGCAACATTCAATTTAATCTAAAACATGCAAACTTGACCGGCATATTTGGCATATCCTAGAAATTAAAGATAAAATTCAAAACTATAATATACAAGACATATCTTGGTCTTCAATTTCTTGTTTGGCCTTAAAAATTTAGGGTTTGAAACACCTAAATTTTGATCCTTTGAAATTTTAGCTACACATACTTCAATCAAATCTGCCAGATGCTATGATGATGCACAAAAGATGACGCACAACAGAATTTCCAAATTTGAAAAATTCCAGATTTTTCAGATTTCAATATTTCAGGAAAACCAACGATTTTTCAAGAATTTACAGCACTATTACATCAAAAGGATTACAAGACAACCTAACCCTTTGAGGGTTTTACAATTGATCTAATCAAAACTTTAAAATCTAATGCCAAAATATGCTTAAACAATCAATTTTGCAAACCTTCACATATCTCATACATAAACAATTATAACACCCATCATAAAAGATTTTTTATTCAAATCAAGAATAAAAAATTGGCTCTGATACCAATTGAAGGGAATTGAATCCCAACAGAAACGTGTTATCACGTTCTTTGATTTCATGAAAGAATTAAAAATACAAAAAATTACGAAAAGGTTAAACAACGTACCTTTGTCGACCCATAATTTCAGAAAAATCTCTCCTCGAACCGATAGTCTTCTCCTTGTAGTCTTCATTATCTTGGCAAGGATCCGGTTTGTGGGAACCGCTTCTTGAAAGAATGAGAAGAATTTTCTTAGAACTTTTAAAGAAAATTGGGAAAGGGAGAATTTCTAAAGGGAGAATTTTAGAGTAATCGTAGAGATTATTCTTGTGGAAAGTGTATTTTATGAGGGTTCCCAAGGCCCTATTTATAGAGCTCTATGGATTACTCCTAATCCTATTAGAATAACTCATCTGCAGAGATTTTATATTAAATATTTAATAATATCCAATATTAATAAATATTTATCCAAATAATATCTCATATTAAATGGTTTAAAATATTTAAATCTTATTTAAATATTTATTTTTTGTAGTATCTTTAATTTGAATCTCATCCAAATTAAATAAATAATTATTTAAATCCAATTCAAATTAATTAATTAATTAATTCTCCCTCTGTTTATTTATATGAATTTCATCCAAATAAATAATTAATTCTCCATATTATAAAGTTATAGTTTGAATCTTATTCAAATAAACTTTATAATAAATCATGTAATTAATTGTATCTAATACAATTAATATTTTCCATATAGTTGATTCTTGTTGTTCCGTGGTGAGCTAGCAAGGGGACCTTATGGACCTACAGATTATAAGCTCTAATGATTCAAAATTAATTAATTAAACTCTTTAATTAAATTAATCTCCATTCATTAACTACAGGGCAAACCACTATAGACCTATAGTTGAACTCTTATACACTGTAGGACAAGTTGTGTCCATGTATTTAACTAGTATAAGCAAGTCAATCCTTCATGAGTTGTTCAGAATTATAGCTAGGTCAGATGTCCGTTCTACCCCTATAATTACCTCTTATCCATAAGCACCACTGATTTCTTTAATGAACAATTTGTTTATGGTCCAATCATAAACTAAGTCCCTCTCGAGCCAGTGAGAGGGTAGGGCCCCTTGTTCAAGACCCGAAATCAGCACTTAAGGGAACTACTCATCTATTTACCCTATTTGGGAAGGAGTGATTTCCATCTTGTGAAGTTATGTTCCCAGCTCCTCATTTAATCAAATCCTCAAAATGATAGGCTTATTGAGGTGGCAACTTGGGTCACTCTCACCCATGCAAATCAAATGATCGACCTCACAGACAAGAGTTCATAAGTCACTCGAGATTAAGATTGAGTCACACATGATCATCCTATGAAATATTAATCTCATAAATTAACGGATTTACAAAGAGAGATTAAATATTTTGCAGTCCGATCTTATACAAACTCTTTGTATATGATACCCCCACTCAGATGTTTCCACATAAACGGTTTGGATCAAACCATTTGTAACTATTACAAAGTGGGTCGTATCCATAGTGTCATCAGGATAAGACACCCGACCTTATTCATATACTATAGATCTTTAGGTTTTTCTTGAACATGATCTACCCGTATGTCAACTACATACATGTTCTAGACTTCATGCAATAACCTTGGAGTTTTTCGTCAATGGATAAATTGATGTTGCATAATTAATAATTAAATTAATTAACTAATCAATTACGAGACTTTAGGGCACAATCCCAACAATTATATACTCATCTTATTCCATAAACTTTATAGGTGAGGGCATAGCGTAGAAGGCATGATGGGATGTCACTAAGAGGGTCAACCATCAAACTCACCATTTTGGTCAATATGCATTTTTGTTCCATTACACTAACGTTTTATGGATCCTGGTGTTTTGTAAAAGAAACTTTTTGTAAAGTTTTTACTTAACTATTGAAAGTTTTGATGTTTACTTTTAAAATTTTTTACCAAAACTCATCTCATGATAGAAAAGGTATGCATGTCGTAGCGGTCTAACCTTGTTATGTAAGGGTCAGGACGTTACACTGATCCTCTAATGAACAATACTGTTTATGGTTCAACCATAAACAAAGTTCCTCTCAAATTAGTGAGACGGTGAGGCCTCATTATTCAAGTCTCGAAATTAGCACTTAAGGAAACAACCTATCTACTTTTCTTAGTGTTAAGAAGGAGTGAATTCCATCTTGTAAAGTTATATCTCTAGCTCCTTACTCAGTATGATTCCAAAATGGTAGGCATATTAAGTCGGCAGCTAATGCCACTCTCACCGATACAAATCAAAGAACGATGATTATGAGCAAGAGTTCATAACTCAATCATGATTGAGATTAAGTTACATGGTTCTCATTTGAAATATAAAACTCTTCAATTAACGAAGTTACAATGGTCTAGTCTTATACAGACTCACTATATAGGATACCTCTACTTACATGTCATTACATGAACGATTTGGATCAAATCGTTTGTAACACTTATAACATTTGTAATACTTACAAAGTGGGTTGTATCCACAGTATTACCAAGATGAGGCACCGTACCTCACCCATATACTATTGACCTTTTAGGTTATTTCTTGAACACGGTCCAATTGTATGTCAACCATATGTTGTTCAAGATACATTAAATAACCTATGATCTTAGTTTATTGGATTTTGAGTTATGCAAACAAATAACAATTATTATAAAAATAAATAATACTTTAGGACATAAATCCCAACACTTATAGCATCGCAACGCTCTGGCCTTATCCAAAAAACTGATGTTCTCGGGTCTACAACGTCGAGAAACGCTGCCTTGTTTTTGGTCACTTCATCTTTTCCTTTTCTTTTTCTTCTTGTCTTTTAATATTTTGCTCGATTTTAACCTTTTTTGCATATTTTGGTCCTTTTTAGCTCGTTTTAACATTGGATCTCATTCTCGAACAAAGGCCTGAAATCACTAGCAAACACCATTAAATCTTATAAGATCCAATTAAAAATTATCCTAAATTAAGGGCAAATAACACACATTTTAGGTTTGTTTCAAACAACTAATGCATGAACAAGTAGACAATGTATGAGAAGAAAGACCTAGACTTCGTAAAGAATGATGCAAAACCTTGGACGAAGGATGACGTAGTTGATGATGTCAAAGACAACACTCTTGTTTTGCCAAGGTTTTGGGATGTACTTACGACTATAATGACGCATATGAACTTAGAATAGGATATAAGCCCTTAATGCTTTTCTCTATATATAGAGGACGACTAATGACTTTATCCTAAATAAGGAACAAGTCCCAAAAAAAAAAAAAAATACAATTATTATTGATGCAAAATTTATTAACTTTAGAGTCTAAAGTAGGGCATAAAGGGTGCCTCACGCACGTCTATGCCTTGCTATTCTGTCATCTAGAGTGTCACGATGCAATAAGATAGCGTTGTGGTTCTACTCCCTTTTGTAGTCTTTTGTAAATCGCCTCATGCATAGCACCGCAACGCTTGACCTTCTTTGAGGCATTTTTTAGTTTTCTCACTTCTTAAGGCCTCAAATGTCCAAATGACTTCTAACAGCTCCAAATTAACCTCAAATGACCCGTAACACTCGGAATGCATGATTTGCTCAAGATTCACTACAAGAAATTTGCCTTTCCTAACGATCAAAACTGTCAGGAAAAGCCAAAAAATCATCAGAAAAGCCTTTGCCAATGGTTTTCTTATCGTTGGGATTGTCGTCGGGATAGCCTCATAGGGAAAGGCTTTTCCCAAAGCAAAAAGTTATTCCATCGGGAATAAATGATTTCCCGATGAAAACTCTGAGCGGTTTTCTCCTGACGCTCGTAAGGTAGCGTCGGGAGAAGTGGCTTCTCACGACATCAAAAGATTGATTTATGGTGTCAGAAAAAATGGTTTCTCCTGACGCCATCTTATGGGCGTCTAGAGAACTAAATGTCTAGATACAAGCCAAACACGTTTTAGCGTCGTGAGAAGTGATTTCTTTTGACGCCAACTTACGAGCGTCTAAAGAAATCACTTCTCTTGATGCTAAAATTTGGTTGGGCATCTGGAGCATTTCTCCCAATGCCATTGTATCAGACGTCGAGAGAAATGATTTCTCTCGATTCAAACCAACACATTTAGCATCGGAAGAAGTTATTTCTCCCGATGCTCATAAGTTGGTATCGGGAGAAATCACTTCTCTCGAAGCTAAAATGTGTTTGGGCGTTGGGAAAGGTATCTTTCCTGAAAAAATTTGAGTGTGGCATCGGAAAAAGTACTACCAAATGTTATGAATATTATTTTTCTCGATGCTGCCTTTAAATTTGCCGTCGAGAGAGGTATTTTTTAATATTAAATTTTATAATTTATTAAATATCAAAAGTGTGATTGATTTTGATTAGGGTTTCCACGCCCATTTTGATGGAAATTTTGTCCACGCCCATAATCATTCTAATTCCTATGCCCATTTTGATTGGAGTTGCCATGTTCGACGCCACTACCGAAAGGAAAACGCCCAAACCCAGTGAAGGTTGCCATGGCCATTAGCTATGGTTCTATAGTAGGATTGTTGAGCGCAATGCTCTTTTCTTCAACATCAAGTAACACTGTGAGCTCTTGAAGAGCAATCATGGTGTTCTGAGTGCAAATCGATCTTCGGAATGCACTATACTTGGTCGACAAGCCATTAAGAATATGTTAAAAAGTTTCTTCATCATCAAAAGTGACTGACGTTGATGCCAATTTATCAACAATATCTTTGACTCTCCTAAAAAGTTGCTCAATAGAATCAATGACGATTTTGTTGATGGTGTATAAAAAGGATCATAGTTCCAAGATGTTGGTACGAGAATTTGAGGAATATCAATTTTCAAGAGAAACCCATAAGTCATGAGTAGTGGAATCAAAGGTAATGACACGGCCCTTTTGGTGTCGCCTCTAAAATACCCAATCAAATAAATTTACAAAACTCAAAACTATACTACCTATACTATAAGGATACTGTAATGATGGCAAGACCAGGTCTTCTCCACAGGGAATCTTGAGATTTTAAAGCGTATTGATGAATTCAAAAGGTCATAGGGGTTTGTGAGTTGTTTTGTTTGCAATTGAATTTAAATAGCATGCATGTAAAGCGTAATTGAAATTGCGATTAAATTCAAAAAGAGCCTAGCTTAGGGGATTAAGATTCCATTAATTGACTATGAGATTAAATGTAAAAGGTTGTTCATCGAACTCAAGAGATTAATTTCATGCTCAATTCTATTCTTGGCTAGCTTGACTATGAGATCGAAATTAATGCCCTATTGAACTAATCTATTTCTTAATTAGTCTAAATGCTTAATTAACCAGTTCCAATTACAGGTTAATCAATTAAACACCAATTTAAACTTAGCTAATCTAGACAAGTTAATTAGCAACTGAGTTAGCCCTAAACTACTAATTATTTTTAATCCAATTTTTTATCCAATGTTTTATCCATTGAATGATTAATCATGCAATGTAGCGAAAGAATTTTCCTAAATAGTTAGAAGTTACATACAAGTATGCTTTAACCTATGATCTAAGGAGATTCACATATAGATGCAATTATTCCCCTAGCAAAGCAAGAAAACACAATGTTTGATCAAGCCATACATGAAGTCAATGCATAGAAGATGAAATGCATCAAGAATCATAGAAAATCAATAGCAAACTAGAATTTACAAGTCTCCCAACCAAGTCAAAATGAATTTCATTCTACCCTTTAGCTAGCGAAACTTACCTTAGTCACTTAAGAGGTGCTAAGATCAAGTTCAATGTCAATTATATAAAAAAAAAAAAAAAAAAAAAAAAA
>QLSR01000188.1:883628-938705 GCA_031780015.1 Citrullus colocynthis
AAAAAAAAAAAAAAAAAAAAAAAGAGAGATACAAAACGTTAAGCTTGGGAATGAAGAATACAGAGTAAATGGTGATGGCGGCTCCAAAATCAAGAAAAGAATGACCTAAATTTGGCAAAATATGAATTTATAATAGATCAAAGCACCTAGGCTCTAGGGGATAGCACCTGGGCACTCGATGTCATAATCAAAGTGGTGTGGAGCACCTCGCGCAGCGCCAGGGTAGCGCCTACGCTCAAGGCAACTTACCAAAATTGCTTCTTTTTCTTCTTTCTTCTCAAGGTTGATGCTTTGGGGTTTTGTTTTGGTTCGTTTTTGTCCTATTTCAGCTCCAAGGTTCACTTCTAACTCTTTGTTGCTCAATACCTATAAAATCATAGAAATGAACATGTAAAATCCTATAACAAACCCAAATGAAGCTAGGAAAAATAACACTTTATGGTGCTATCAAATCACCCCCAACTTAATTCTTTATTGTCTCAAGCAAGGCAGAAACATACAATTATGCACCAATAATATGTTTACTTAATTACATTACTCGTTACTCTCGTTTTAATAGTCTAATAAGATCATTCTTGCAATCAATCATGTCATAAAAAAATAATCAACCAATTGACGCAATTTTAAGAAAGCTTCTTCAAACCTGTTCATACATAAGAGAGTTCATAGTTCTTCTACTTAAGTCTAAGGAAAACCCGGAATAGATTTATAAGAATCTCAATACGTTTTCCCATTACTCTGGCTCGAAAGATTAAGAACTAAATTTCTTAGACCCAAAGTGGCAATGACATGCAATAAGGAAAGCCAACCTTAATTCTTGTTATCCTTTTCTTTTTCTTTCTAAGAAAATGGAGAGGAAACCTTATTGAGAAAGATTGCTATTGTTTTGGCTTGTCCACACAGGTTACATGAATGACATCCAACTACGGGTTGAATACCTTCAAAGGTGTCTAAGCTTGCTCAAATATTGAAAATACTTCAGTACAAAAGAAATCTTGAGTTGCCTAACTGCCCTAGCTACTTGCATTCTCAAAAAAGTAGAGCAGACCTCTCCTTATTCTCTCTCTTTATAATGACCCAAACAATCATTAAGGGTATTTTCGTAATTTTATAATATTATTATGTTTTGCTAATTTATGATGTTTGATGGCCTCATATCCTTTCCTAGGTTAAGAGAGTAACTTGGGAGGGGGTGTGACTGAATGTTTATAATATATATGTGACTTATGGCTTATGATTGTGTTTGACTGTTGGGTTGTATGTCCTAAAACTCGTAGTTTTTGTAAATAAGTGAATTTTAATACATATAAAGTTATTCAATTGAATTAATTATTTATTAACTCTAAATCGAATTAAACTACAAACCCTTGACTACTATCATGAGTACTTGGACTTTATGTGGAGACATAAATAGGATCAAGTTCGAGTAAGTAGCCTCAATAGTCTATAGTACATGGATCAGGTTGGGTACCTCTTCCTGGAGACACTATTGAATACGACCCGCTTCATGATTGTTACAAATGTTATAAAGTGTCATAAATGAAGTGATCCTGAGTTGTTCATGTAGAGACATGTGAGCGGGGGTATTCTACATAATGAGATTGTGTACGACTGACCCTGAAATAATCACTGTTATGTATTAACAACGTTTACGATTAACACTGATTAATTTCACTTATCGATGACCTAGATAACTTTGTCTGAATCTTGAGCTATCTACGAACTTCTTTTATTCAGAATTGTCCCTTGATCTGCATAGACGAGAGTAAGATCAATACCGCTGCTCAACATTCCTCCCATTTCAGGGATAAAACCAAGTAGATAGTTGGGGACATAGAATTAGCAAGACGGAATTCACTCCTACCCTACATAGGGATAGTAGAGAGGTTGTTTTCTCAAGTGTTGTTCCCAAAACTTGAACAAGGGGTCTCATCCTCTCACTGGCCCGAGAGGGAATGGATTTAGTGATTAGATCCTAAATCAATTGTTCATTAGAGGGACAATGGTACTTAAGGAGAAAAGATGTAACTTAGAGGTAAATCGGTATTTGACCTAGCTGAAGTTATAAACAACTTATGAAGGATTGACTTATCGATGATGGTTACATTCAATGGACACGAATATATCTACAGTGAGGAGAGTGCAACTACGGGCTTTAGTGGAGCTTCCCGTTAGTTAACGAATGTTAGTTAACTAGGTTAAAGAGTTTGGCCGGTTAATCTCGGATCGTTGGAGTTCAAGATCTGTAAGTCCATTAGGTCCCTCTACTAGCTCATAAATGGACCAAAATCTTAGATAATGTGGTGAATAAGTTTGAACTGTTCAAATCATGACTTAAGTAATGAAAGTCAGATATATAAGATATATCGACATTTAGTTACGAATTAAACGTACAAATAGAGTTAATTATAATATTTAAATATGATTTAAATATTAATCATATGAATAGGGATTCATATCGATTTTTTAAAAAAATCGAGACAAGTGGAAAAAATATTATTATTTTATTATTTAATATTAATATAGTATTTAATTAATTAAATATTAAATTATTTTTTATTTAATTATTTAATTATTTTTTGAAACTAAAAATCAATTTTAACTCAATTTTGGAAATTCATTTAAAATTGATTTTAAAATTGATTTTTGAAGGTTGGATTTTCCCACTAACTAAGCTAGGAGCTTGGTTGTCTTCTTCACAATTAACCAACAAATTAACCATTTTGTGTTGTCAAATTTTGATGCAATTGGATTTCATGTTATTCTTTAATAAATAGAGATGATTTTGACAATAAAATGGTTAAGAATCTTGTGAAATTAAGGGTTAATTTTGCAAAATTTCATCCATTGTTCATCTTCTTCCCAACCTTCATTTTTTGTTAAATTCACCACAAATTTGGATCTCACCATCTAATCTAAGCCTAGAGAATAGTAGAGAAGACTCTTGTAGTGGTCTACAACCAAGTGGTGCTGAAATTCATCAAGAATTGAAGGAGAATTTGGAGTTTCAAGGGTAAGTGTTCTTGAAACTTTGGTTTTTCTTTTTAATTGCATGTTTAATCCTCTAAATTGAGCATCTTAGAGTGAAAATTAATCAAATTAACTTCTGTTGCACGCTCATTTATCCATCATTGACATTTATAAATAATTATCCGTTGAATTGTTTTCTTGAATTGTGAAGTGTTGAATGTTTGAATTTGATTATTGATTATGATCGATTTGTACTATGTTCCTTTTACATATGTTTGATGGAATCTTGTTGATTTGTGACATTTAATTAACGTTTAAGAAAGCATGTTACACTATGTAAATTTTCCATGATTTATATTGCATGTTACAGTGTGTAAAAATTATTTCTTCGCTTCTCGTGATTTAAGTTAGCATGTTGATGTATGATACATGTATAGGTTAAGCATACCATCATTGTGTGTTACATTGTATTGTAGTTTAGTTAGTAGGCTTATGTGCCATGGAATTAAGTAAGAATATGTTGTGCATGAAATGCCTAAATTAAGCAAGTATGTTATGCAGCAATGTGCATGATATGATAAGTATGGTTTCTGCTAACGGCTGGACCTAGGAAATAAAACTAGTTCATGTTAATGGTATTTATAAGGGGCAAGTACCTTGTAAATATAACATGCAGAATTGACGGTTATGGTATGGGGTATTTCTACATAACATGGCGCCAAATCAAGGATATGAATATGTATGTAAGAATATGCAAGCAAGTGAAAATAAGTTCAATTAGGTTGTCTCATGATCTACATGTTAGGATAGATTATGCGAGCATGCAAGCATGATGTGTGTGATTGTGCTTGAAGGTTTCTTATGATGGGAACCACTTACAAAGTATCTTTATACTACCTCTCGTGTTTTTTCTTTCTTTTTCTTCTTCAGATAGTCATGCAGATGATGATGATGAGTTTGTCAAGAATGATCTTTGCATCGAAGAGTAGGAGCAATGAGACATCTCAGTTACATTTTCATTTAATTAATTTAGAACCACATATTTATTTTATGCTTACTTCATATTTAAGATTATATTGTGATTTTTATAATTTTAGATGCTAAACACTAGTTTCAAGTTTTATTTAGCATGATAAGACACATTTTTAGTGGAAGCATGAGGTGTATGTTTTTTAGAAATTATATTTTGTGAGTAATTACCTCGACTTAAGTTAATTAAATATACATAAAAATTGGGGTCATTATACTCCCTCTCTTTTCTCTCTCTTTTTTTTTTTTTTTTTTTTTTGCTTTCCTTTTCCTTTTTCCTTTGCTTCTTTCTTTTTATTTGTAGATAAGCGGGTAAATTGGTTGGCTGATTCCTTGTGCAAGCATCACTAAATTGATGTTATGGAGGGTCTAATTCTATTAATAAGGCCTTTCGAGGTGACAACAAGAATATAGGCCTTGTAACGATACTTTAAGTATACAAGACTTAGAATAAGCAGACAAAAAGCTTAAATTTGCATAAGATAGAATAATTTTTTTTTTAAAAAAAAAAAGTCTAAAAAATCATGCTTGTTCTCTTCATATATTATCTCAAACATGCAATATCCTAAATGAATGTATCATCAACATTCATAATAATGGGCACAAACAACTAAGCAAACAAGCAATCAAATCAAACCAAGTCCGAGCTTAGATGCTCAAGGACTTCCAGATGTGCATCAACCTAAAGCAAGCTAAACCCAAACCACCCCCAACTTTTAGAGTATACACTGTCCCTAATGTATCAAGATCAAAATTAAAGAAGGGAGCATGTGACATCCCAAATATTCATGTAAATTTTAAACTAATTATCTAGAATCTTGTGGTTCATTGTTTAAATTTTGAGGTTAATTGGTCAATTTAAGAAATTTGGGCAAGTGATTGAGGAAATCGATTTTTGAGGTGGTTGAATTGTTATTAGGAGATTTTTGGGGTTTAATTAAATTTTTATTTGGGAAAATGGAAGGAAAATGAAAAGGAAAAGGGAAAAAATATAATAATAATTTAAATTTTGGAATTATGAGGGTTTAGGGTTTTTTAAGAAAATAAGGGGAAAAGTTATTATATATGTTTTAGAGTTCTCGGTTTTCTTTCTCTTCTTCTTCTTCTTTTTGTGTCGCCAGTCGTTACTCATCTTTGCTTCCTTCGACTGTGGCTCGTCGTTTGTCATCTCCATCTATCGCCATTTCATTTGTCTCCATCGCGCTATCGTGGGTTGTTCAGTCTTTGTCGAACTAGCGACAGCAGACGGGTAGGTTTTGGGAATGTTGTCGTCTCCCGTGTTTACCGGCCATTTCTATGCGTGGCAGTTGGTGCACCATCGGTCATCATCATCAGCCTAACGCTCGTTCATCTCTGGTTGGTTCAGATCCGTTCGCGTGGTGAGTTTTACCCAAATTTCTATTGTCTGATTGCAGAATGGGCTGTTATTTTTGTGTTGGGTGCAAATTAACTGATTCGTGGTTTTTGTGTGTAGATTTAAATTTGACAATGGTTGTTGGTGGGTGGTCTAGCCAAGCTTGAGTGTTTCTAGTGACTTATGGTAACTTATGGTAAATGTTTAAGTTTTTAAGTCCTTTCTAGGACAATTGGACTGATTTTGTTGTTGGAAATTTGGGTTCTTAACTCTTAATTTTTGAATGTGTGTAGGTTGGGCTTATAATTGTTGAGTAATTGTTTTTGGGTATATGCCTAAAAACTTACATTAATTTTGGGTTTGTATCCAAGGTCCTTGGGAAAATTGTTGGCTTGGAAATCTTTTGGACTCATTCCCAAGGTAGGTGATTTACTACTTGTTTGCCTACGAACTAGTGCCCTAATTGCATTGTCCATGATTAAGTGTATGCATACCCTATAAGCATGTGATGGTTTCCTGTGTTATCTTGCTAGGCCTCGTGAACATAAGAAAGGTTATGAGTAGGATGGAAAGGTTATGAGTAGGATGGATTATTGTATTTGCTGGGTATAAATTTGGTTTGTGGTTCTATGCGTGAATGTTGTTTGCTTACTACAGACTGAAAATTATGATTAGGTTATGATGCCTATTATTAAATGCATGTTGGAGTGACGGTGATTATTATCTTACTTATCAGGTCGTGTACTCTCTATTGACTATGAACCTTCAGGTTCACTAACTATGATTATGATTGGGTGTTCCTCGGGATCACCACCTATGCTATGACTATAACCTTCAGGTTTACTACCTATGATTGCGTGCCTCCGAGTTCGCTACTTATGCTTAGGCCTATGCCTATGTTTTGTACACTTGTGCCTATGATGAGAGAATGGCTGGGTAGTGGGTCACTTATTGAGTACCTTAATATTCATGCCTTCCTATGACACATTTTTTAGGTAAGGGCCGGGACAGACAGGCGAGTGACAAGAAGAACCCGTGATCGTGCCATGAGACTAGTCATTGCTTCCATGTTTTATGTTCACGTCTTCCCCTTCTGTTTATTTTTTTTCTTTATTTCATTTAATTTATTATTATTAACTTCAAATTTATGTTTTAAGGGGGACCCCGATAAAAACTGATTTCATGTAATTTGATTTAAATAATTAATTCAATTTATTTTATTTTATTTTTTTAATAAAATGTGTACTATACTTAAATTCAAAAAATCGCTTGACAAGATTACACGTACATAGAGTAGCATCTTGTTAGTTAGAAAAGTCGGGTCGTTATAAAGCAAATTAAAGGGGAACAGAGAAACTCCCCTGAATTTGGACACACTGAAAGAAGGGTTGAGCTTGAATCGAGCTTCAACCAAAAAAAAGATGACTCTCTGCAAAACAAAATTTTAAATTTTCTCAGTCAAGCTTAAAAGAAAAGAAGAAAGAAGCTACGTTGAAAACATAAAATAAAGGAAAAAAATAAATGGTTCTCGCTGGCTGACTCCAAAATATTTGCTCCACCATTATCTTAAAGCAAAACCAATTCACTAGAAGCATATGGATCAATAGAAGAATTTTCATCCAAGACAACCCCATTAAATTCAACACATTGGGACCCCTCTCCTACATCGATCTTACGTAAATCAGTTTTCAAGAAAGGTTTACCTAATATAACAAAATTCCAAGGGGGATGAGCATGATGATCAAAATTCAGGACATAGAAGTTAGTGGGGAAACTAAGCCATCAACATTCACAAATACATCTTTGACAACTCCTAATGACTTAGTTAAACTATGGTCGGCCAACTGAACCACCATATTAGTACTACAAAGATCTAACAATCTAAGCTCATAAAATAGCGACGTAGACATGTTAACAAAAGCACTGATGCGCACTTTGAGTGTTAACCCCAAGTGTATGGGTCAAGTTATAATATAAGACGGTCAAGTCCGAATATCATTCCCCTAAAGATCCAATTGTGAAGGTTTAAGTTACTTAGTTATTACACAAGAGTCAAAGAGAGTTCTAGGGTAATGAATCCTTGTTTATTTCGTCATGCAATATTATAGATTTCATGGATTTTATTGTAATTCATATGCCTAAGTCTAGAAACTTAATTCCAAGTTATTTTCTCAAAAACAATCCTTTCTCATGCAACTCAATTGATTACTAGTCTTTTGAAACCAATACAAATTACATGGCATTAAGAATAGTCTTCAGCAACTTTTATTGTCAAACTAACTACTCTCATGATAGATTAACAACAATTCATTGTTATAGATCATGTTAAACATGCAATCTCTCAATCATACATGTAACCTAACATGTGAAGATGGCCAATCCACAAGAATTAAACACAATAACAATGAAAAGCATAATCATTCCAACAAAATGATGAAAGTCTACAATATCAACATAAATTCATAAACAAATCATCAAGACCCTAAAACTCAAGAGCTTAGCTATTCACAGCTTGAAGCAACATGTTTAAACAAAATAAACTAAAAAAGAGTGTAAAGAAAGGGAAACTCTACTGAAAAGAGGCTCTTGATTGAGGTAGCACCGTCACGATCTCCTTGGCTCTCACGTCGGAATTCGAATGGCACCACTACTATCTCGAACTCTTTTCCTCTTCCTTGCAACTAGCTCACTCTTTGAACTTTTTTATGAACTCTCACTCAATTCTCTCCTTCTTGTGGCTTTTTTAGTCTGTAATTTCGTGCTCTGAATGATGATTAGAGCTGCTGGAAGCCCCCAAATTTATAGAGTTGCCGCCCAAGAAAACTTTTCAAAAATATAAATTTTACAAAAAAGGAAACTTACGCCGCGACGCTGCCATTTAAGGAAAGAGAGCGTCACGGCGCTGGTCCATAGCGCAACGGCACTACCGAATTTTCACAGATAGCATTGCAGCGCTGTTGGAGAGCGCCGCAACGCTGCCGCTGTGCTGAGCAGCTTTGCTCTCGAGTTTTAGCGCTACGACGCTGCCCCAATTTTGGCAACTTTGTTATTTTCTTCTCTTTTTCACTATATTCTTTCTCGGTTTTGATCTTTTGGCTTTTTCTTCTAATTGTTCTCATTTTAACCTGAAAACCACTAGCAAACAAGTGAAATCTAATATAAACTCCCTCAATTTGAGAGAATAAAAAGCATTTTTCGAGCGCTTTTCAGCCGTAGCATTTTTTCCAAAGAGTAGCAGTTGTGTCGTCTCTGAGATGCCATCAAGTAGCATAGCGGCGCCGCCTTTCCATATCGGTTAGCTTCGCGGCACCATTGACCAGTGCCTCGACTCCGACTTTCCTAATTTGTAGATTTTGTATTTTTGGAAAGAATTTTGGGCGGCCAACTCTATAAATTGGAGCAACCCTAATCACAAATTTACACATCTAAGAAATCAGAGAAAAACACACCAAAAGAGTCTCAAAGAGAGAATTGGCTACAAGGAAGAGAAAAGAGTTCGAGTGAGAGTCGTGATGATGTGAAGACCAAGGACATCCTGAAGGTTCCTCCTCAATCAATTGCTTCTTCCTATTAGAGTTTTCCTTTATTTACACTCTTTCTATGCTTAATTTGTTTATGAACATGTTGCTTAAAGCTATGAGTGCTAAACTCTTTAGTTTTAGGGTATTGATGAATTATTTATGAAGTTATGTTGATATTGTAGAATATTCATGGTTTTGTTGCAATGATTATGTTTTTTATTGTTATTGTGCTTAATTCTTGTGGATTGGCCATCCTTGAATGTTAGCTTAGATGTATGATTGAAAGATTGTATGTTTAACTAGATCTATAACAATGAATTATTGTTAATCTATCATGAAAATATTTAGGTTAACAATGAAAGTTGCTAAAGACTAATCTTAATGTCATGTATTTTGTATTGGTTTCAAGAAATTAGTAATCAATTGAGTTGCATGAGAAAATGTTATTTTTGAGAGAAGATAACTTGGATTTATGTTTCTAGACTTAAGCATAAGAATTGCAATAAAATCCATGAACCTTAGAATATTGCATGTTTCTTATCTATTTACTTTCCTTTTTAGTTTTTCCAAATTCACAACTTAAATTCCAATTCTCAAATAAAATTGATTCAATTTTAGAATAGCTAAGTAATTTACCCTTCACAATTGGATCCTCAGTGGAACGATATTCAGACTTAACCGTCTTATATTATAACTTAACCCGTAAACTTGCAGTTAACACTTAAAGTGCGCATTACATACCGGTCATAAGCTCAAATGGTACGGTGGTGGTAAGGTAGATTATGCATAGAGGTTGTTGTGTCATGCTAGGCTCAGACAATTGCCTAAACGTGAGCTCAGGGGCTTCCCCCATGTCTACCTCAAGTTGTAAATCCTTTAACTCTTCCTCTTTTTCTTATTGATCTCCTTGATGAATTTAATCATTCTCTTGCTCAATTTCTCTTTGTCAACTCCTCTCACATCAAAGTTGTCACTCTTCCTTGTTTATATCTACAAAAATTTAAAGTTTAGGGCTTCCAAAATAGTGGGGTATACAAGACCAGAAACGAACACACACTAAATCAAATTCAATAATTGGTTAAAATAGTTGCTAAGAGTCCCTAGAAATAGTGCAAATTTGACAAGGCCCTTGTGGTGTCGCCTTAAAAAAGTCTCAATCAAATAACTTGATAGAACTTCGAACTATACTATCTATACTACATGGGCACAGTATAGATGGCAATGCTAGGTCGTTTCTATAGGGAATCTTGAGATGTTAAAGCTTATTGATAAATTTGAATGGTCATAGGGGAGTTTGTGAGTTGTTTTGTTTGTAATAGAATTTAAACAACATGAATGTAAAAGCGTAATTGAAATTGGGATTAAATTCAATTTAAAAGAACCAAGCTTAGGGAATTTTAATTCCATTCATTGACTTGGTTGTTCATCAAACAAAAGAGATTAATTGCATGCTCAATTCTATTCTTGGCTTGCTAGCTTAACTATGAGATCGAAGCTAGTGCCCTATTGAACTAATCAATTTCTTAACTGGTCTAAATGCTTAAACAAACGGTTCCAATTAGAAGCCTAATCACACCGCATTAAGTTTAGGTAATCTATCCAAGTACATTAGCAAATGGGTTAGCCCTAAATTACTAATTACTTTCGATCCTGGAATGATTAATCATATAATATAGCAAAAAGAATTGTCTTAAACAATTAGAAATTACATACAAGCATGCTTTAACCTATGCTCTAACGTGTTGAACAAATATAGATGCATTACTCCCCTAGCAAAGCAAGAAAAAACAATGGATGATCAAGCCATACATGAATTCAATGCATAAGATATGAAATGTATAACAATCATAAAAAATCAGAAGCAAACTAGAATTTACAAATCTCTCAACAAGCCAAAATGAATTTGATCCTACTCTTAGGAACTTACCTTAGCCACTCATGAGGTGCTAAGATCCATTCCAATGTAGATTAAATAAAAAAAATACAAGAAGTGAAGGCTGGGAATGAAGAAAATACATAATAAATGGTGTTGGAGGCTCCAAAATCGAGAACAGAATAACCTAAATTCACAAAATATGAATTTATAATAAGTTAGCATGTGTTAGATTCACATCGGTAAAATAAAATGTGTTTTCACTAAGTGAATGTGTCATTGATTACATTGTAGGAATCATGTGTCGAAGTGGCAGATATAATAGGCAGTAGAGACTGCAGTTCAATTACCTAGGTCGTTTTGGGGGTATGCAGTAGAGACTGCAGTTAATATCTTGAACAATGTTCCCTCGAAGAGTGTTTCTAAAACGCCTTTCGAGTTATGGAGGGGACGTAAACCTAGTTTGTACTACTTCAGAATCTGAGGTTGTTCTGCACATGTGCTAGTGACAAATCCTAAGAAATTGGAACCTCGTTCAAGATTATGCCAATTTGTTGGTTACCCTAAGGAAACGAGAGGTGGTCTCTTTTTCGACCTACAACAAAACAAAGTGTTTGTATCGACAAACGCTACATTCTTGAAAAAAGACCACATGAGAGATCATAAACCACGAAGCAAAATGGTATTAAATGAAGCTACTGAAGAGTTAACAAGAGTTGTTGATGAGACTGGTCCTTCATCGAGAGTTAATGAAGGAGTCAATACTTCTGGTCAGTCTCATCCTTCTCAATCGTTGGGAATGCCTCGATGCAGTGGGAGGGTTGTATCACAACCTAACCGTTACTTGGGTTTAACTGAAACTCAGGTTGTCGTGCTAGACGATGGTGTTGAGGATCCATTGTCCTGTAAACAGGTAATGAATGATGTAGACAAAGCCAATGGATCAAAACCGTGGATCTTGAAATGAAGTCTATGTACTTCAATTTAGTATGGGAACTTGTAGATCCACCTAAAGGGCTTAAACCCATAGGGTGTAAATGGATCTATAAATGAAAAAGAGATGTAGCTGGGAATGGACAGACTTTCAAACCTAGACTTGTAGCAAAGGGTTACACCCAAAGGGAAGGGGTTGACTATAAGGAAACTTTTTCCCCTGTTGCTATGCTTAAGTCTATAAGAATTCTCTTATCCATAGCCTCATATTACGACTACGAAATTTGACAAATGGATGTCAAGACTGTTTTTTTGAATAGCAATCTTGAAGAGAGTATCTTCCTGTCTCAGCCCGAGGGGTTCATAGCTCAAGGTCAGGAGCAAAAAGTTTGCAAGCTAAATCGATCCATTTATGGGTTAAAACAAGCATCCAGATCTTGGAATATTCGGTTTGATACTGTGATCAAATCTTTTGGTTTTGAACAAAATATTGATAAGCCTTATGTATACAAGAAAATCATCAAAAGTAAAGTAGCTTTCTTAGTACTATATGTGGACGACATCCTACTTATTAGGAATGATGTAGGATATCTTATTGATTTTAAAAATTGGTTGGCAGCCTAACTCCAAATGAAAGATTTAGGAGAGGTGCAGTATGTACTTGGGATCAAAATCATTAGGGATTGCAAGAACAGAACTTTGGTCCTGTCTTAAACAACTTATATCTACAAAATGTTGACTCGATATTTGATGCAGAACTCTAAGAAGGGTTTATTGCCTTTCAGGCACGGTTTCATTTGTCTAAGGAACAGTGTCTTAAGACACCTCAAGAAATTGAGGATATGAGACGTATTCCATAAACATGAGCTACGGGCAGCTTAATGTATGATTGCTTTGCACTAGGCCAGATATTTGTTATGTAGTGGGAATAGTCAATAGGTACTAGTCCAATCCAGAGTTAGACCAGTAGACTGCAGTTAAGAACATATTCAAGTATCTTAGGAGAACGAGGGACTACAAGCTAGTATATGGAGCTAAGGATTTGATCTTTACGGGATACACCGACACTAATTTTCAAACTAACAAGGATTCTAGGAAATCCACGTCAGGATCAATGTTCACCTTAAATGGAGGAGCTGTAGTATGGCGTAGCATCAAGCAAGGATGCATTGCAAACTCTACTATGGAGCTGAGTATGTAGCTGCTTGTGAAGCAGCAAAGGAAGTATATTGGCTCAAAAAGTTCCTAACTGATTTGGAAATCGTTCCAAACATAGAATTGCCCATCACGTTATACTGTGACAACAATGGGGCAGTAGCTAAATCTAAAGAGCCTCGCAGCCACAAACGAGGAAAGCATATTTAGAGGAAGTATCACCTGATAAGGGAGATTGTGCAACGAGGAGATGTGATCATCACAAAAATTGCTTTGGAGCATAACATTGCTGATTCATTTGCGAAGGCTCTATCGGCTAAAGTGTTCGAGGGTCATCTAGAAAGTCTAGGTTTGCGAGATATATACATTGTATAATCTAGGGCAAGTGGGAGATGTGTAATGGGTATATGGATGCCCTAGTTTATTGTATTTACATATTTACCATTCTCACTTCTCTTTATCTACAACCCACTAAAGTTTTAGTTTAAGTGGGAGTTTGTTGGGTTTTATGCCCTAAAACTCATAGATCGTAAATATAATAATTTGCTCGTAATTAAATCATTAATAAAGAGTTATTGATGTGTTACTGCAATAAGTGTTATTGATTGTTTTGTTTATTTTGTCTTAATAACCCTAAATCCAATAAACTAACATCCTAGGTTGTTTTATGAGTCTTGAACTCTATGTGGGGACATATGGAGACCAATGTTCAAGATAAAGGGTTTATAGTATAGGGATAAAGTTGGGTACCTTATCCTGGTGTACTATGGATACGACCTACTTTGTATTTGATACAAATGCAATAATCTAACACATTCGTGTATGTGACATACGAGTAGGGGTATCCTATGCAATGAGTTTGCATAAGACCGGACAATGAAATAGTAATCACTAGATGTAACTCCGTTGACTAGTTAGGTTTCTATTTCAATAGGATGACTTAAGCAATTTAGTCTTAATTCTGAGTATATTATGAACTCCTGTCCACGAGAGATTGTCCTTTGATTTGTATGAATGAGAGTAACTGTTTACCGACTCAATATGCTACCATCTTAGGGACAAGACCGAGTGAGGAGCTGGGGACATAATTATACAAGATGAAATTCACTCATTCCCATTTTTAGGGTAAGTAGATAAGTGTTCCTTTAAATGGTGTCTCTGGGATTTGAACAAAAGGCCCTATCCTTTCACTGGCCCGAGAGGGGTTTCTATTTAATGGTTGGACCATAACAGGTTGTTCATTAAAGGATAACTAGTACTTAAGATTTAAAAGTAACCTAAGAATAAAACCGTAATTTGACCCAGCTGGTATTACGAACACTTGTGAATGATTAATTTGCTACTATTGACCTTTAGTGAGAAATACATCACCAGTGAGAAGAGTGCAACTATTGGTCTTTATAGTGGAGTGCATCCATAGTTAACGAATATTGATTAATTTGATTAATGAGTTTAGCTGATTAATCTCATATCGTCGGAGCATCTAATCTGTAGGTCCATTAGGTCCCTTGCTAGCTCACTACGAACCAACAAGAATCAACTATGTTGAAAAAAAAAATTGAAATGTTCAAATTTATGAGGGAAAATATAAATTGTATTGGATACAATTAATTGTATGATTTATTTTAAATTTTATTTGAATTTGATTCAAATTATAATGTTATAATATGGAGAATTAATTTATTTGAACATCATTCAAATAATTAATTATTTATTTGGATAAAATCTATAATAAAGAGAGGAAGAATTAATTAATTAATTTGAATTGGACTCAAATAATTAATTATTTAATTTGGATAAGATCCAAATTAAAGATTATGCAGAAAATAGATAGAGGGAGAATTAATTTATTTATTTGAATTGGATTGAAATAATTAGTTATTTAATTTGGATGCGATCCAATTCAAAGATTCTGCAGAAAATAAATATGTAAATAAGATTTTAAAAAATATTTAACCATTTAATATGAGATATTATTTGGGTAGATATTTATTAATATTGGATATTATTAAATATTTGATTTAAATTCTCTACAAAAGTTTTATCCTAAACCCATAGTGTTCTATAAATAGGGCCATTTGGAGTCTTCATAGAACATTCTCTAAGAGAATAATCTCTACGATTACTCTAAAAATCTTGCCCTACTAATTTTTCAATTTTCTTAGAAAAATTCTAAGAAAATTCTTCTTTCCATTCTTTCAAAGAAGCGATTCCCACGAACCGGATCCTTGCAAGAGTCATAGCGAGGAAGATCTCGTGGAAAAGGAAGACTACAAGGAGAAGACTATCAGTTCGAGAATTATAGATTGCCAAATGCATGATGCTTAATCTTTTCTTTACTTTTTGTATTTTTAATTCTTTCAATAAATCAAAGAATGCGATCACACGCTTCTGTTGGGATTCAATTCTCTTCAAGATTTAGGGATGCTTTTTATTGGATTTAAGTGCCCAAGGCCAAATGAACTAAACCGAGCCAAAACTAATCGAAAAACGGAAGAAAAAGTGGAAATGCAGTAGAAACAGGGTAGCGCATCTAAGAGTGTTACTACGCTGCCCTCTACACTTCAAACCCGAGCACATCAAAAGTGGGAGCGTTGTTATGCTAATATGGAGTGTCACAACACTAAGAAAAGAGTGTTGTTGTGCCGAGGCGCTGCGCTTGAGACAACAATGTCGGACATCATCGCTATGCTGCCCCTAGCTTTCTTTTTTTTTTTTTTTTTTAGATTTTGTAAATTTGGAAAATATTTTGGGCAGCCACTTCTATATATTGAGGGGTTTCCAGCAACCTTAGACATCAAGAATTTGAGAATTAGAGATCGAAAGTGAGAGTTTAGTGCAAGATATGATGATTCCATGATGCTGGAAGGTTCGAGGATCGTTGGAAGACCAAATCCATCCCCGACACAAGCTTGGTAGCTGGAAACTTTCCTTCCCTTTCTTTATTCTTGGTTTTTTTTATTGTCTTTTGTGATTCTACTATGGGTTTTGTTTATGGAAGTCATGTTAGGTTAAACTTCTCATAGTTCTAGGGGTAGATGAATTCTTAGGTTTAAATTGTTGAACACTTTGCTTCTTGAATGTTAATTTACATTTATGCTTTCTAGCATGACCGTTCTTAATGCTTTTGAATGTTTGATCAACATTTGAATGATTCTATGATTTAAATCTTGCTTCGAAAAGTTTTAATTTAGATCATGCATCCTAGACTGTTGTTTCAAAACGCAGAAAGTAGTTGGATAACAGTGGAGATTGTTGATGAAGGTTCTTAATGCTTTGTTTAATCACCTAGTTTCAAGAACTTAGTAATTAGGGTTTAAGTAAAAGAAAAGATTGTTTTTGAAAGATTCAATCTGGATAAAAGACTTCTAAACCTAGTTGTTGTATTAATTACTTCAAGGGTCAAGCAATAGTGTTAAATAACACCTTTGATGAAATCTATTCCCTATAACGACTCTTAATTGATATTTCTCATAGCTTGATCACTTTTATTTGCTTTCTTAGATTAGTTTAGCGTAAGTGCCACTACAATTTGGTTCCCTAAATAAAATTGGAAAGATCTCTAAATAGCTAACCAATTCCCTAAGGACTATACTCGGCCTTTCAAGCCGTTTTAACTATATTATAACTTGACTCGTATACTTGCGAAATCGCACATCAGCTACCGGTAGACAAAACGAGGAAAGGGAGGGTGAATCGGCAGAAATGCCCACACAATGAAACACGTGGGTAGAAATAGCCTTTTTGCCCACATTACAAACGTCAGAAAAAATTGATTTCTAGCCACGCGTCAACATTCGTGGGAAAAAATCACATTTCTTCCCACGCTACGACTTCCATCAGCAAAATTCGATTTCTACCTACGCATGATACATCGGTAGATAGTGTTTTATGGCTACACACAGGTAAACATGGCCAAAAATTTCATTTTTGCCTATGCACGAAACGTCGTCATAGCTCTAATTGTCAACATATTTATTATTATTATATTATATGCTTGGGGATCAATATTTAAAATAAAAATAATTTCATTTTCATGTCGCAAAATATGTTCAATATCATAACAACAAGTTTAGACAATATATTCAACCCCTAATTCCTTAACCATATAAAATATGAGAAACTATTGTTACTGTTTGTTTCCTAATACTAAATACAAAATAAACAAAATAATACTAAATACTAAAAAGCTTTGATTAGGTTGTTAATCTTCGGACAAAATACTACGCTTGGTCAGTTGGTCGTCACAAAAACTGACGTTTCTGGCCTTCTTCAAAATATATAGACCTGAAAAGCATAATAGTAAAGTCCAATAAGCACAACATACTCAACATTAATAAAGCAAATTCATTGGCATGACTTTCAAAATGATATTCAAGATCAACTAAAAAGTGCCCAAATGACACTTTAACTCCGAAAACAACTTCAAAATGCTTAAGCATGACTTTCAAACTCAAAACCAACTAAAAATGTGTCTAAGTGACACTTTCATGCTCAAAACAACTTAAAAAGTTCCTAAAAAGTGTCCAAGAGACTTGTTAACTAACAAAACAACATAAATATTGATTGTCTTTTTTATATTCAAGACCAACTAAAAAGTATCTAAAAGGTGTTTAAATTACATTTTAACTCCCAGAACAACTTCAAAATGCCTAAGTATGACTTTCAAACTCAGAACTAACCTAAAAAGTGCTTAAGTGACACTTTCACTCTCAAAACAACTTAAAAAGTTCCAAAAAGGTGCCCAAGAGACTTGTTAACTCCCAAAATAGCATAAATATTTCTTAAGTGTCTTTTTTATATTCAAGACCAACTAAAAAGTAACTAAAAAGTGTCATTTAGACCCTTTAACTCCCAAAACAACTTCAAAATGTCTGAGTATGATTTTCAAACTCAACTTGTTAACTCCCAAAACAACCTAAATATTTCTTTAGTGTTTTTTTGGTATTTAAAACCAACTAAAAAGTACCTAAAAAGTGTCTAAATGACACTTTAACTCGCAAAACATCTTTAAAATGCCTAAGTATGACTTTCAAACTCAAAACCAACCTAAAAAGTGTTAAGTGACACTTTCACCCTCAAAATAACTTAAAACATGTAAGACCAACATAACAGTCCAACCAAACCTAAGATACATGAATTGATTACCATAGCTTCAGGATAGCCATAGACATTACAAATCAAGCACATAATAAAGGTACTCAATGCATGAATTGACCACCATAACTGCAGGATAGCCACAACATAATTTTGAACTTTAATTTTAAAAAGCAAATACCAAACTATTTGAAGGTCCATCCTATAAACCCTACTTTCATTTGTAAGTACTGAACATAAGTACGTAGTATCGTTGTGGATTTATTTGCTTTCTCTTGTGTAGATCGAAGGAAGAAGTGAAAGAAAGCCGGGAATATTTTTGGAAATTTGAATTCTAAGTTATTATGAGATAAATCGAACTTGGAACCTACTTTGATATAACACAATTTGAACCAAAGTGGAGGGTTATTGTATCTATTTGTGTTACTACTATTATTGATGTATTGAAGCAAATGGGGAAAAACATTACATATTAGTTTGTGGATAAATAAAGAAAATAAATATATATAAAACACATTGAGTTTAAGTTGAGGATTAATCAAGTTTAAAGGAAGAAGAGGAAGAAAGAAAGTGGAGGAAAAAAAAAAAGTGGAAATTTGATTGTTGGTTATAGCGTTTATCAAGTTAACCGCATGTACAACCGACATTTCTCATATTCTAAATCTCAAACCAACTTAACCTTTCAGCTTGGCATTGAGGGGAGAAAGAAGAAGATGACAAGGGCAAATTGGTGTGGAATTCTGGAAGAATTGTGGTGAAATTGAAGCTGAAAATGAGACTGGTCTAGTGTTCACGCAATCTAAAAAAGGTCTGATATGTGGAGAATAGCGAGATGTAAAGATCGATTTTGGGGCTGAAATTTGAGATTTGTGAGTCATTTCTTAACAACTTTTGTGAAGGATGGTTAAGCTGAATGTGAAGAGAAAAAGGTTTAATTATAGGAGGAAGTGACTAGTGCAGATTTCTCGAGTGATCTGGACCAGGGTGAAGTAAAATTGGAATATCTGACAAACGAAGGGGAGATAGACCCTAAAATTTGAAGGTAAGTTAGAAAACTCATGTCCCTACAAGTTTGTAGCAGGAAAGCAATGCTAATTCGGGTGGGAAATGCTACTTTTAGCAGTTAGAAGCGAAGATAGAAGCTGTGTGAGACAGGTCTCGCTAGGAAAGAAAAGCGACACTAGGGCATAGAGCGAGACGAATCTCGCTGGTGTCGCTAGTTGCTTTTTGTCTGACAAATCACTAGGTGTTGTTAGTCTCGCTCGTCTCACTGGTCTAGCTAGTCAGGTAAATTTCGCTAGTCACAGTCTCGCTGGTATAGTTTCGTTGATTTCATGGTTTCGTTAGTCTAGTCTCGCAGGTGGCCTGAATCTTGCTAGTTAATGAATTTCCTTATGAAGTTTGGTCTCGGTGGTGAACAAACATCAATGTTTAAGACTTGTTTGCTATGTTAAAGAGAATTTTAAGGAAATCTAACAAAGGAAAATGTGTCATTTCAAGCTGAGAGAAGCTAGGAAAGGCGTATAATCCTTTAAGGGCCCAAGACAAGTAGTGAGTGACAACTTTATTCAAAACGAGCTTACTTTAAACAAAGTTTTCATGATATATGATTATGTTTAGAAACATGTTTATATGTTTATGTTTTTCACAAGTTTTAAATGTGAGATGATGAGTACTTGCTTGAAGAAAGCATGTGTTGCCATGTAAATACATATTATGGTTTTGCATTGACATTATTTGAAGCATGCTAGTTATTACCGAGTTTTACGAAAGGCATGCTACTTGTGAATCTATTATTTTATGGAAGCATGATGATTGTTAATGAACTTATGAAGGTTTGAGATGTTTAAACTCGTGAATATTTTATGTTATTTTCAAAGCATGTCGCTTTTGAATATTTTTTTTTTAAAAAGGCTCCCAATACTGAAGGACTCAGAGAAGCCATTTGGGTAGTCGGGATATAAAAATGGTTCCTAATGCTGAAGGACTCGGAGAAGGCATGTGGGTCACCTGAGTATAGAGATAACCAATAATGCTGAAAGACTCAAAGAAGGCATGTGGGTGGCCTAAATCTCGTATATGGGGCCCGATACTGAAAGCCTTGAGAAGGTATTCGGGCAACCCAGGATATGATATCTATGTGCACATAGAGGTATGATTGAAGTTGTTGTGTTGAGATCACTCCACAGAACTAAGGATGTTTTCGACGTTGAGTAGTGTTGACCTTCGCTCTGCCTCAACTAAGAAAAATGATTCTATAATGTATTGTATTTTCATGGTTTTTCGAAAATGAAACGTATATGGTTTAATAACGTTATTTGAGCATGATTTTCGTGGACATGGAAATGTATTAGTTACTGTTTATCTATTATCATAATTTGAACACGGTTTTGGTTTATTTCTAAGCTTGGAAAGATTTTTTCGAACTTGTCACTCACTAGGCATCCTAGCTCATGTTTTCTCTGTTTTTCTACTTTCCAGGTAGCAATCGAGTCCAGGGTGCTTAGCCTACACAACAACTCGTTTGGGCCAACCACCAGTGTCTGTGAACTTTGAACATTGTAAATATTTGATCTTAAACATTTGTTGTACATATAAAGGGTTAAGGGGCAGGAGTTAGTGAATTCATGTAACTTTTAAGTTTGAATGTAAACCAGTATTTGTATGATAGCTTAACCCTAGTAAAACATTGATGTCCTTTTATGGTTTATATTTGCTTATTAGGTGTTTGATTATGGTTTAAGGTTGAACAGGTTGACAGTAGATGCCGTAAGAGGATCAGTGTCTGCTGTCCTCACACTTTCTCCTAGGTTAAGAGGGTACCTGGGAGGGGGTGTCACACATCCCCTCCATGTCCTTAGCACCAAACCGGACTAGGCTCATTAAGTGGATTATTGTGTGAAGAGGTTATAGATAATGCGTTAGGTCCCAAAACAGATTGCCAATCCACAAACAACATCAGTTACAATCTGTTAAACTTAATAAAACATACTAGAGTTCCATTAATTAACTTCTACTTCAGAAAGAACAAAACAAACATTTCATTCCTTCTCGCTTTACTCAAACAAAAAATTCCAACAATTATATTAAGCGGATTAAGATTAACTAAGAATTTTGCAATAAAAGTGGAAGTGGAAGTGGAAGGCCTCATCAGACAATGCAACTATTCAGTTCTTATCCAAATACTAAAAATATACTGAACACTCTCACTATATAGCCCACAAGCCTTCAAATGGAAAGCTAAACTGAAAATAGAGTATTAATTTGTATACAATGGTCGGCGACAAAAAGTTCCAATTTTGTTTTCAATCCCGATCGATGGAAACCAGATAAAAAAAACCTTGTGAAAATCGGGCTTAAATCGCTTCTCCAATTGACCGTGCTCGTGGTGAACAGAATCATCACACTCCCGCTTCACTTGAAATTTCTCCGAATACAATGTCATGTTGGAATCCACAAATTGCACCATTGATTTAGAGAGGAACTTGTCATCGGTGCTTAGGGGCGAAGGAGATCGATTGAACTAACATGTGCTGAATTGAAGCTCCCACGTACTTGGTTTTTGTTCGAGAGAAAGAGGAGGGTGAAATTACGGAAGCAGTGTTGGGGAAATGGGAGAGAGATAGGGCGACGGACGAGCATGATGATGGTGTGGTCGGCAATTTTGAGAGTGAAGGTGAGAGGAAGAGGTGTTATGGTTAGCAATTTTGAGAGTGAGGGTGAGAGGAAGAGGAATCGTGAGAGGGGGAGTGAGGAAGAGCTTGCAAATGGGAAAATAAAGTGGGGAAAATAAAAAAATAAAAAAATAAAAAAAGAAAAAAAAGGAGGAAAACAAAATGTGAGAAAAATATAAAAAAGTGGGGTAGGGTTAAAAAAGTGTGGGCAAAACTAAAAATGTGGGCTTGAGTTTCTATCCACACACAAAGGAGAAGAGGAAAAAAATTATTCATTTTCTTTAACAAATATATAGTTAAATATTTTCCTTTTTCCTCTTCAAATTTCAAATATTTTATCAAATTAACTCCAAAATTCTCAAATCTTTTATCAAATTAATTTAAATTAGTTATCTCCTTAAATTATCTCAATTTTGGCTCTAAACTCCAAAATTAAAATAAATAAAATCTAAATTATTTAAGATAATTAATTTTAACAAATTACCTAAAAATCAGGATATTATAGTTACGCGACTAGAATTAATTTGGAGTGACCTATTAAAAAATCAGCCAAAATGTATCCAACCTGTGAGTTGCAAACAGGGAGTACCAAAGAGTTACAAACTAAACTACAACACCTAAATCTAATTCAAAAGAGTCTAAATTGGGTTCTAACTCTTAAAACTCACCGAAGACTGGGGTCATTGAAAGCTGCCCAAATAATGCTGAAATTATTCAGAACCTACAAATAAGAGCTTCCAAGCATTAGAGACAAATCTAGATAACCTCAAATTAGTTTGAAAAGAAATTTAGAGCGTTATACTACTTATTCTTACCCAACACAACTAGAAACTTTGTTGGTTAGTATCTAGTTAAATTTGATCATACATATTTGGAGCCGTTGTGAAGTGGGCAATTCAAAATTAATGTTGAAACTTTCCCCTTTTCTTTATTTTCTTTTTTTCTTCCATCCATTTAATTGTTTCCAGGGTTATCTTTCTATTTTTCCTTTTTCTTTTTTCTCTTTGCAATTTCTTAAACCTTCCTTTTTTTCTCTTTAAATTCCCTTTTTGTGTGGTTTTTTTCTTTCTTTCCTTTTCTAACCACCCAATTTTATCTATTTTTCTTATAAAAGAAATACTAACTTTTCCAACACATACCAATTCCAATTTTCCATGAACTCTCTTTAGATTATTAGAAATCAAATTGTACTCCATTAAAAAATATATATTTTTTAATAACCAATAAAGTAAAAAATAACCCAAACACCAAAATGTTTAAAAGCAGATCTCATATAAAGCCCAAAATGACGTCGTTTAACATAAAAGAAAAAAAAAGACTTAATTTTGGCTTTAAACTTAATTTATCTAAAACTATAACTAATTTTTTTTTATTATTATTTAAAGCTAATTAATATGAGTCATAGATTGATGATACAAAAAGTGTAAGCACTGGCTTATAATACTAAGTGTTGGGACAAGACAAGTGTAATGTGGCAATGCGTTGTTAGAGAAAAGTAGCTGAGAGTGGAAGAGTTAAGCATGGGCCAAGACTATGTGTTGATGAAAGCAGAGAAGAGCATTATTCTTTTGAGTGACCATGCATTGAAGGTGAAAATCATAAAGAGTTATGAGCTGAAGCAGTCTCTTATTTTAGAAGAAGAAGTTGATCATTGGCGGGGAAAGGAATGTTTTGATTTACCATGCATTGGTAAGGTTGCCATGCGTTAAAGTCTCCATGCGTTGGAGACAGATATAATTGATTGAATTGTATGTGTTGAAGGTAAGAGGCGTTGAGGGCACCATGTGTTGAAGGTGGCTGTCTGCTGAGGGTGTTGATAGTAGGCTGCGTTGAATGGCTTACCTTGAATTGAGAAAGGACAACCCCGCACGCCAGCCTGCATAAGAGAGTTAAGTCAGCAATATATATAGGTGAATAAATTCAATATTATATCATTTTTAGACATTTTTCAAGAGCTTAAGTCGGTTCCATTTTCAGACAAACTACAAGAGAAGAAGAAGAAGGTGTTCTTGTGGATTCTGGATAGAAATCTACTCGTTTTGGTATTGAAATCTAAGCTGGAACAACACGTTATTTGTGGACGCACAAGCTGGACAGTAACGAATTTTTGGAGTGAAACGAATCGAGAAGATTGAGCCTAAGGCTGAAATTTTAAGGTTAGTAAGTTAACTCAATTATGAACAACTTTTATGAAGGATGTTTGAGTTGAAATGGAATAGAAACATGTAAACTTTTAGCTGGAAGTGACTGATAAGGAATTTCTGTGCAATCTGTAGTAGTGCGGAGAAATCTTGCAATATCTGACGAACAAATATACGTTAAGCTACGAAAATTTGAGATAAGCTAGAAAACATATTTCTCTACAAGTTTGTAGAAGGAAAGAAGTTCTAAATTTGGCTAAAAATATGACTTTTAATCGATAGAAATGAGAACAAAAGGAAAGGAGGAAACTCTGCTGTCGGGTGTCGCTAGGAAGCTGATATCCCAGAGAATTGGAGAGTGAGTAGCGAGACAAATCTCGCTGGTGGTATTGCAGAGCTTTTTGTCTCTCAAATCTCGCTGACTCTCGCTAGATATCGCTCGTCAGGTAAATCACGCTAGTCTCGCTTATCCTGGTGTCGCTAGTATTGTGTCTTGTCGGTAGTATCGCTAGTAATCTCGCTGGAATGTGGGAGTTTCATTAGGAGTCTTGCTTATTAAGTTCACTTTGGGAAAATGGGAGGCTCAATGATGAATCATGATTTGAGTTTAATTATGCAAACTAAATGATCAAGTAAAAGAAGCATAATGTAAGGAAAAATGTTATTTCAGGCCAAGAGGAGATAGAAAAGGCGTATAATCTACTCAAGGCCTAGAAAAGAGCTATGAGTGACACTTCTTTTCTTGTTTCAACGATTCCATTGTACATGTCAGTTTGGTTTTCTTATTCATTTATGTTTTGCTATACGATATTGAAAAGTATGTTTATGAAATGTTATTGATTTATGTATTGCCCTGTTTTCTCATGAAAGATTGGCTATGAACTGTTTTGTATAAAGTATTACATTCCTTAAAGGAAAAATGTTTCAGAGGAGACTCAGTGCTGAAGGACATGGAGAAGGCACGTGAGTTTCCCCAGAACCCAGTATTGAAGGACATGGAGAAGGTACTTGGGCAACCCACCATATTCTTATGTGCACATAGAGGTTATATGCTGGTGTGTCGAGTTCTTCTCCGTATCAAGCCTTATTCGTTTTCGACGTTGGGGTGTTGAGTTTTGCTCCGCCTCAACTAAGGAGAAGTATCATAACCATGTTGATTTATTTATGTATTGCTGAAAAACCATGTATTGATTTGATAAGGGCATTTAAACATGATTTAAGCAATGAACATGAGATGATTCTATGTTTTACTCATGCTGTCAGAATTTGTTTAAATCCTGATGATTTTCGAACTAATTAGTTTGTTAAAAATTAGTCACTCACTGGGCTGTTAGCTTATGTTTTCAAGTTTTCTTTCCCCTCCAGGTAGCAAGGACGTTCCTGGTGCTTTGCCTATTCCAACTCGCCCTGCTTAAGCTTTGAGTTTCCAGAATTTTGTCCTGTTTTGAAGTGTTGCATGTATGTAAAACCTTATATAGGTGGCATGTAGACCTAATTGTACATTTACTGGGAGTTGAAACATGGTTTTGTATAAGGGCTTTATGAATGAGTTGTAAATTGAATTGTCGATATGTATATAACTTCTTATATGTTATGGTTAAAATATATTAAGGAGTGATATGTATGTTGTGAACAGTACAGGATAAGTCTGTAGAAATAGATGGTATGCGTCACAAGAGGGGTGATGTATGCTGTCCTCACATCTCCTTTCAGATTATATAGGCAAATCTGGGAGGGGATGTGATAAAAAAATAGTGATAAAAGTTAAAATATTAAAAAGTACTCAAATTTTCTTGTCGGAAACCATTTTTTTATTTGTCAATTCAATGACTCTAAAAAACTGTCGATTTTTAATGATTGTTAATTCTAGTCATAAATTGGTGACACAAAAAATATGTCAGAATAGTCGAAATTTTGAAAATTTTCCATCTTGTCCTGCCAAAATCGCATTTTTTTCTTTTCCCTACATTTAATAATTGATATTTAGTGTCATGAATTTATGACACAAAAAAACAGTCATGAATTTTGAAAATCCAAAAAACCTTGTTTTTTCCCAAAAAAACATGTGATTTTGGCTTTAATGACTATTTTTTCTCTTATTTTTGCCACCATTCAGGAGTCAAGAAAAATGGTTTTGTTGTAGTGAACCAACTTGGGTTTGCTCAATGTTGTGTGAGAGGAAAAAAGAAAATAAGGGGGGAGGAAAGAAAATGTGGGGAAAAAGGAGAGGGGAACGAAAAAAAGAGAGGGAATAAAATGTGGGGAAAAATAAAAGAGTGCTAGGTTTTTAGCCATACACATTGCATTGGGAGAAGCTAAAAATGTTTGCCCACGCTCCTTGCGTGGGGAGAAACTAAAATAAGCGTCGGCAAAAATCCAATTTAATGATTTTCACTAAGACCATACAACTTTTTGCCCACGCATATAAGTTCGTTGGCAGAAACGATGTTATGCACACACATTGAGAATTCGTTAGTAGAAATTAGCTCTGTCGACATTTTTTTTTTTTTTTTTTGCGTCGACAGAAAAAAGTGTCGGCAAAGACAAAAATTCTTGTAATGATGGGATAAGACGATTGAAAGCCTCAGGGGCAACAACCTTCAAAGGGACCACCAATCCAGTAGATGCCAAAGCTTGGATAAATTTGACAGAAAAATGTATCAGGGTAATGGGGTGCCCTAAAGATAGGAAAGTAACACTTGTCGTTTTTCTGTTGCAAAAAGGAGTGAAAGATTGGTGGCAAGTGGTTGAAAATAGACGAGCGGGTATGGATGAACCTAATATTCCAGCCAAATTTAGAACTTTCTTCCTTCTACAAACTTGTAAAGGAGTGAATTTTCTAACTTACCTAAAAATTTCAGATCATAACTCTTCTTCGTTTGAGAACTATTCTCAAATGACTCCGTCTACTCCGAATCATCTAGCAGTTCAACTCCAATTACTTCCTCCTAGAATTTAACATATTTTTTCTCAAATTTGGGTTAAACATCCTTCATGGAAGTTGCTAAGAATTGAGTTAACTTACTAACCTTAAAATTCCAGCCCTAGCTTCAACTTCCTCAGCTCACTCTTCTTCAAATACCGAACAATGTCCAGATTTCTCGACAACAATCAAGCTTCTGGTTCCGGCTTCAATTTGATCATGAAAATGATCCAAATTCTACTTAAATTCGATATAAGCACCTTCTTCCACCTCTCCTTGTTGTTTGTCTGCAAAGTGGAATCAATTTGAGCTCGAAAATATGTCTAAAGTGTTTAATTATTCGGTGCATTCACTTATATATATATAGACTACCGCCTCACCAGCACTGCCATCACCTTCCTACTTAGGTTGGCAAACGCAAACCTTCTGCACATGGCTTCAGCAATGCACAGCCTCAACTTACTGCGCTACTAATTGCCCAGCGCCCCATCACCGAATAGCCGACCAATGCATGGCCTCTGGGCCACTTTTCTATGCACCAACGCATGCCAACCTTCAACACATAGCCATTTCTCAACACATAGTAGTATCACTTAACAATTGATAACCACATCTTCATACACTGCACCACAACCAAAAGCTCTTGGTCAATGTCTTGGATCTCTCCAACGCGTAATACACTTTAACGCATAATACACTTCAATGCAAGGTAACTCATGACTTAAGCTCTTGGCCTCCACACTTACCATGCTTTAGCTTGCCCTTCCTTTCAACTAAATGTAGGGCTTACACAACTAGCTCACATTTTCCTTATTTTCTGTTTTTCAAGTAGCGAGCGAGTCCGAGGTGCTTAGCCTACGCAAGATCTTGTCTGGGTCTACCAACAGTCTTTAGTATTTTGAAAAATTGTAAATATTCGAACTGGTTCATGTGTTGTACATATCGAGAGGGTTAAGGAAATTATTACGTGATCATATGACTGAATGAAAAGGATGTGCGTTTGCCAAGTTGCCTGTGGTATATATTGTATTAGTTTATGGTTATAACTATTTATTAGGAAATTGCAGATTTTATGGTTGACAGTGGATGTCGTAAGAGGGTCGGTGTCCGCTGTCATCACACTTCTTCCTGCGTTAGGAGGGTACCTAGGAGGGGGTGTGACACATCCCCTCTATGTCCTTGCCCCAACAATTTTTTAATGTCAGTCCATCTATCTTCCCATTTGGAAAGTTGACTAATTAACTTCTCATTTTGTTCTGCTATCTTGGACACTTATGCATTTGAGATTGTTTGGACATCCTCTTTAGTTGAAACTTCAAGAATTCTTTGCATTTCCATCTATATGAAAGACCTAGTTAGATATGTATCTATACTTCAAGAATGTATTAAATAACACATGAATTCACCAAGCCATGATAATAAAACTTACATATGCATCTCTTGTGATCCATCCTCCCTTTTCACGAAAATGGCTTTCGTGGAACCACTCTACCTCATCAACATCGCAACCCTTTTTTCTGTAAAAAGAATATAATTAAGATTAGTCTAATATGAGATGATGATACAAAAGAATAATTACATTGCACTTTACCTAAAAAGTGCCTTATGACTTCAATTCTTAAAACAACTTTAAAATGTCTAAGTGCAACTTGTCACTTTCAGTCCCAACCTAAAATTGTCTAAGTGACATTTTTCTCTCAACAACTTAAAAAGTTCCTAAAATGTGTCCAAGAGACTTGTTGACTCCCAAAACAACCTAAATAGTTCCAAAGTGTCATTTTTATTTTCAAAACCAACTACACCTAAAAAGTGTCTAAATGACACTTTAACTCTATAATTGACAAATGATTTTGAGAACGTCGTATGTGAAATTGCGGAGTCAAAAAATTTGGAAAAAATGACTATTGATGATTTTGTACGTTCCCTTGAAGCACATGAACAGAGAAAGAAGAAAAAGAAACAAGAGGTCTTGGAGGAGGCCTTACAAACAAAGAGGACCATTAAAGAAGACAAGGCAATGTATGTGCAACACAACCGAGGAAGAAGACGTGGTCGTGGTGGTCGTAGTTTTGATCGCGATAGAGGTCGTGGTCATGGAAATAACAATGAAGAGAAAGCACAAACGAGCCAACAAAATTGGCGTGGAAGAGGCCAAGCTCGTGGAAGAGGCGGTCACTCAAATCATCCAAATGTCGAGCATTACAATTGTGGAAAATATGGACACTACGCGGAAAATTGGTATGCCGAGAAGAAGGTGGAAGAAAACGTGAACTTAGTCGGAGAAGATGAGACCAAAGATGACAGTGTTCTCATGATTGCCCATGAAGGCATCACTCTGGACAGCGACATGGTGTGGTATCTTGACACTGGTGCAAACAACCATATGTGTAGGCACAAATATCTTTTTGTTGATATGCAAGAGATAGAAGATGGACATGTGTCTTTTAGAGATGCATCAAAGGTTCAAGTCAAAGGCCGAGGAAAAATACGTTTTTCACAAAAGAACAGAAAAAAAGGTACTATGGAGGATGTCTGCTATGTACTTGACTTGAAGAGTAATATTCTAAATATGGGGTAGTTATTGGAGAGAGGATGTTCGGTTTTCATAAAAGAGCGAATGTTGCACTTGAAGGACAGAAATGATCGGGTGCTCGCATATGTTGAGATGACAAAAAATCGAATGTTCAAACTCAACTTGAAGAATGTACAAGAAAGGTGTTTACATGTCAACATGGAGGACAAAGCATTCTTATGGCATTTACGGTTTGGACACTTACACTACGGTCGGCTAAAAGAGTTAGCAAAGAAGGACATGGTCCATGGGCTACCAAAAATGGACTACAATAAGAAGTTTTGCGAAGGTTGTGTACTTGGCAAGCTAGCAAGGACAACTTTCCCAAAGAAGGCAAAATATTGTTTAAAGAGAGCTCTTGAGTTCATACATACAAACATTGTGGTCCAATCACTCAGAAGTCTTTTAGTGAGAAAAGGTATTTTATTACCTTTATTGATGACTATACAGGAAAGACTTGGGTTTATTTTCTGAAGGAAAAGTCAGAAGCATTTGAAGTATTAAAAAAGTTCAAGGTGATGGTAGAGAAGACAACCAATCTTTACATCAAGGTCTTACAATCATCAGATTGAGGTGGAGAATACAACCACTTTCACAAATTATTGTGAGAACAAGGTATCAAAAGATTTTTTACTACACCATATTCACCTCAGCAAAATGGCGTTGCAGAAAGGAAAAATAGAACGATCCTTGATATGGTTCGATCAATGTTGAAGAGTAAAGATGTGCCGAAGGAATTCTAGGCGAAAGCAGTACAATGCGTTGTGAATGTGCAAAATCGATGTCCACATACAAAATTGGAAAATCAAACACTGCAAGAGGCTTGGAGTGGTCATAAACCAACTGTGTCACACTTTAAAGTGTTTGGCAATGTGGCCTATGCACAAGTACCAGACCAAAGAAGAATCAAACTCGATGATAAGAGTAAGAAATATGTGTTCATTGGGTATGACGAGAAGATGAAGGCTTACAAATTATTCGATCCAATTGAAAAGCAGATGATTGTAAGTCATGACATTCAGGTGAATGAAGAAGGTGCGTGAGACTGGAAGAATCAAAAGGAGGCATTACAAGGAGAGTCATTGAGAATTGCGCCAATAATCACTCCAATGACTTCTCAAATATTTGACGAAGAGGAAGAGTCGAGTCAACCTAGGATGCGGAGTCTACAGGATCTATATGACTCAACCGATGAAGTACACCTAGTTTGCTTATTAGCAGACTCAGAGAACATTGCTTTTGAAGAAGCCATAAGAGACAAGAAGTGGAAAGCCACAATGGATGAAGAAATAGAAGCAATCGAAAGAAACAAAACTTGGGATTTGGTGGAATTATCCGATGGAAATAGACCCATTGGTGTAAAATGGGTATACAATAAGAAGATGAATGCCCAAGGTGAGCTTGAAAGGTACAAAGCTCGTCTAGTTGCAAAAGGTTACAAACAAAAGGCAAGAATCGATTATGACGAGGTTTTTGCTCCAGTTGCAAGAATGGAGACAATTCAACTTCTTTTATCTCTAGTTGCACATCTCGAGTGGGCTATCTATCAAATGGATGTAAAATCAACATTTTTAAATGGAGTTCTTGAAGGACATATGGAGCAACCCTGTGGATACATGATATCTGGGAAGGAAAGTAAAGTATTGAAACTAAAGAAGGTGCTCTATGGGTTAAAGCAAGCACCTCAAGCATGGAACACTCAGAACAAATTCATACAATACCTTTATGAGTATGCATTATACATAAAGAAAGAAGAAGGTAATCTGCTCATCGTTGCCCTTTATGTTGATGTTCTTATTTTCATGGGGAGCAATGAGAACTTGGTCATGAACTTTAAAGATGCTATGACACGAGAGTTTGAAATGACAGATTTAGGTTTATGAAATACTTTCTTGGTCTCAAGATTAGACACGAAAACTTTGGAATTTTTGTTTCATAGGAAGCATATACGAAGGCCGTTTTGAAAAAAAATAGGATGGAAGAATGCAAGCTTGTAGAAACACGAATGGAGCTTGGCACAAAACTCTCTAGATTTGAGGGAGGAGATCGAGTAAATGCACGTGAATATCGTAGTTTAGTAAGGAGTCTACAATATCTCACATGCACAAGACCAGATATTGCATATAGTGTTGGTGTAGTAAGTCCATACATGGAGGATCCAAGGCACTCCCACCTCAAAGCCGTTAAACAAATTCTTCGATACATTCGAGGGACGAAATCATTCAGGCTTCTCTACACAAGGTTGAGTGAATACAAGTTGATAGGATACTCTAACAGTGATTGGTGCGAAGATATGGATGATAGAAAAAGTAATGGAGGATACATGTTCTACATGGGGAATACAATATTCACATGGCTCTAAAAAAAGCAGCTGATCGTAACTTTGTCAACGTGTGAGGCAAAATATGTGGCAGCATCTTGATGTGTGTGTCACACAATTTGCCTAAGAAACGTACTGTGTGAGCATGAGGCAACAAAAACACAAGTCGACAATAAATCAACCATTAAGTTGGCAAAGAATCCGGTCCATCATGAAAGAAGTAAGCACATTTGACAGCCGGTTTCATTTTATTAGAGAACGTGTAAAGAATGGAGAAGTGAAAATGATTCACTTTTCAAGTCATGACCAAGTAGTTGTTCAAAGCCTTTACCAACAACTTTGTTTGAAATTTTGAAGAAGATTATCGGAATGAAGGACTCAAAAGATTTGAGTTTAAGGGAGGAATTTGTTGAGCATTAAACTTAAATTTTCAATTTTTTTGGCTTTTCAGTAGGCATTTGGAAGGTCAAACGATGTCCAAATTAGATGTGTGACCTATGGGTTTTGATGCCCCAGATGTGTACTTTCTGATGGGTTAAGTCTCAGATGGTTTAGAGTTTCCTAAGAAAATGTATGGCAATTTGAGTAATGAAAGGTCAAGAATTACTACAACTTTTGAAATTCTGTCTTAATTATTATAATCTCTTTAATTTGTTTTTATTATTGATTTATTGAAGGAATTTAGGGAGGCACTTTGTGAGACTATATATAGTGGTATTGTAATCTTTGCCGAGATAGGTTGAGAAAGAAATCAATAGAAGATTGAATATTAGTGTTCATATTTTGTTCTTTCTCCCTTCAAGAAAAAGTTTCACCACTCAAATCATTTGTTTTTATCAGAAACTGTGGACGGTAGCGGTGATTGGCTACAACGATCTGAGAGTAAGATAGGAAGAGAAAGACTGAGAGAGGGAAGAGCTCACCACAGTGAACAGCTGCAGGTGGCAGGATAGAGCGGCAGTGAACGGCGTCGGCGTCTGGGCGTCGATGGAAGTGAGCTGTGGCTGGGACCAGGCATGAACGAAGGAGAAAATCCAAAGGGGGGTTGCCTGCATGCCTTAGGGCTGAGGGGATATTTCCTTGTTTCCTTTTAAACCTCAAACAACATTCGGATTCCAAACCTTTCCCCAATAATTTAATGAATTAATTAGCTCACCTCATTAATTCAATTTTAGCACTAGAGTTCAAAAAGAAGAAATACAACTCAATTAATAATTTAATGATAAAAGAAATAACTAGAAATTTAGAAATGTTACAGTTTCTAAGCTTTCATATATATACATTATATGTTTCTTACTTTGCAGGAAATCAAAAACTATTTTTAGTCTGATCATTAGATCATCTACCATAACATATGTTTAGTTTGTCCACATCCTGAATAGATATCTGCAAGTATTTGAAGTAAAAGCAAAAGAATGAACCTCCACTTTGAAAATAAAAATAAAGTTAAATTACAAATTTTATTTTAAAGTTTGTGAAAAGTTAGAATTTAATTTTATGATTTTAATAATTTAAATTGCGTCTATTTAATTAAACTTTATAAATAGGCTTTATAGATTAAATAGTAACTATTTATAAAGGTTTTACTAAAGAAATTTTATGCTTATTATTATTTTACTCGGCTCATTTTGACAATCTCATTTTGCTTGTTTGATGCCTTTGACAATTCATAGGTTAATTAGTGAACTCTAAACGAATTTTTCCTTTGAATTATGATTCCCGTTCATTCTCCACCATTTGTTTGGATTCTTATTAGAAAAGAAAAGAAAAAAAAAAAAAAAAACCTTTAACGTTTTCCCATTAACCATTACCCGAGAGAAAATAATAATAATAATAATAACAATAACAATAATAATAAAAAAATGAAGAAAGTCGCAAGCTAAAGTAAAAGGTTAGTGGTAGTAGTTATAGTTATACCTTCAAACTTTTATTGGTAAAAATTAAGCTCTCAAATTTCTATATATGTTAAAATTGGACATTCAATCTTATACAATTATTATAATTATGTAAGTTTGAGGGTTTAATTTTAATACTTGTATAAGTTTGAGATTTCAATTTTTACAATTTAAAGTTTGAGGGTAAAATTGCAACTACCACCACACTTTAAGGGTGATTCTGCAATTTTTTCTAATTCTATTTTGGTTAAAATACCATTTTAGTCCCTATACTTTAAGTTTGTTCAATTTAGTCTGTGTACTTTAATTTGGAAAATATATTCACATATTGTACTTCTTCACAATAATTTATTATTATTACTTAACTAATTTCGATAAAAATTGACTTTGAATAACTAAATTTAATATTTTCTTAAAGACAATAACTAAAATAAGATAATTGAAAGTACATCGACTAAAATTGAACAAACTTCAAAATATAGAAACTAGAATAGTATTTTTAACATATATATATTTTTAAAGATCGTTTTAGACTATAAGTACATGTACTTCATCATTGTAGTACATTGAAAATTAGTAGTAAAATAAATGTGTAAAAAAGAAAAAGATAGTAAAATAAAAACAAACCAAAGTGAACTTTGTTATGGAACTAGAATCTTAACAAAAAAAATAAAAAATAAATAAATAAAAATAAGCACAATAACAACACAAAAAAAATAAGAGAATAAAGAAGAGAGCACAATAAAGAAGAGAGCACCTTTATTCTCAAAATGTGAGAGGTATTTTTAAAGGTTTACACACCTCTTGTAATGGAGTAGCCAACAAGTTTGATAATGCTTAAAATAGAGTGATAGAGAGTCTAAAGGCTAACTTCAAGGATGAATTAGCTCACAGGAAGAATAGGTAAATATGATGAAAATTTAATTAAATACATTACATTTACAACACTCCGCCTTTAGATTTCCATTATATATAAGTTATATGCCTCATTAAAACCTTAATAGGGAAAACCCAATGGGAAAAAATCCTAGTGAAGGAAAAAAAAGTATATAGCATACATACATTAACAATTACCTCATTAAAAACCCTACTAGAAAAACTCATTGCGAAAAAAAAAAAATTAGTCAAGGGAAAGGGAGTGCAATGTTTTTCTCCCCCTCATAAAGACATCACTTAAGATCTTTGAGTCGTCGAATTCCAATGTTGTGCACCAATTTCCCATATGTTGCGATGGGTAGTGCTTCCGTGAATAAGTCTACCAAGTTATCTTTGGAAAAAAAAAATTTGTTGAACAGTGATGTCACCATTTTCTTCAAGATTATGGGTGTAGAAAAGCATTGATGAGATATGTTTCATTGTATCTCCTTCAACATATCCTCCTTTAATTTGAGTTATACATAGTGTATTGTCTTCATATAATACTATTGTTGGAAGACAAGCCACATGTTCCACAGATGTGTTGAGTCATTGATCTCAACTATATGCATTCTTGACTAGGCACGTGAGTTGCAAAAACTTCAGCATGATTTGAAGAGGTGGTGTAATGGTTTGTTTTTTAAGGCAGTTGAATCTCAGCGGAAGCGTGTGATCGCGTTCTTTGATTTCTTGAAAGAATTAAAAATACACATAATTAAGAAAATGTTAAACAACATACCTTTGCCAATTCATAATTTCAGCAAAATTTTCTTCTTGAATCAATAGTCTTCTCCTTGTAGTTTTTCTTTTCCAAGAGATCTTCCTTGCTATGACTCTGACAAGAATCCAATTTGTAGGAATCGCTTCTTGAAAGAATAGAGGGAATGAGAAGAAGAATTTTTGGAGAATTTCTAGAGGGGGAGTTTTAAGTAATCATAGAGGTTATTCCTATAGAGAGACTGTGATTTATAAAGGCTCGAAGGGTCCTAATTATAGAACTCTATGGGTTACTCCTAATCCTATTGAGTAACCCTAGGCAAAGATTTTAAATTAAATATTTAATAATATCAAATATTAATAAATATCTACCAAAATAATATCTCATATTAAATGGTTTAAAATATTTAAATCTTATTTAAATCTTTATTTTCTATAGAATCTTTAATTTGAATCTCATTTAAATTAAACAAATAATTATTTGAATCCAATTCAAATTAATTAATTGATTCTCTCTCTATTTATTTAATTCTTATTCAAATTAAATAACTTATTTATTTATATGGATCTCATCGAAATAAATAATTAATATTTAAGTCATATTCAAATAAATTAATTCTCGCATAATCTATTTAATTGAAATCTTATTCAAATTAAATAATATATTTATTTGTATCTCATTCAAATAAATTAATTCTTCATATTATAAATTAAACTCTATAATAGAACATGTATTTAATTGTATCCTATGCAATTAATTTTTTCCCTCAAAATTTGAAAGCTTCAAAAATTTTTTCAATCATAATTGATTCTTGTTGGTCTGTAGTGAGCTAGCAAGGGGACCTTATGAACCTACAGATAATAAGCTCCAATGATCCAAGATTGATTAATTAAATTCTTTAATTAAATTAATTTTCATTCATTAATTATAGGGCAAACCACTATAGCCCATAGTTGAACTCTTATGCACTGTAAGATAAGTTGTGTCCATGGACATTATCAGCATAAGCAAGTCGATCTTTCACTAGTTGATCATAATTACAGCTAGGTCAAAAATGTTTGTTTCACACTTGTAATTATATGTTTTCCTTAAGTATCACTGATTCCTCTAGTGAACAATTTGTTTATGGTTCAACCATAAACTAAGTTCCTCTTGGGCCAGTGAGAGGGTGAGACCTCTTATTCAAGACTCGAAATCAACACTTAAGGGAATTACTCATCTACTTACCGTATCTGAGAATGAGTGAATTCCATCTTGTGAAGTTATGTTCCCAGCTCCTCATTTAGTTAAGTCCCCAAAATGGTAGGCTTATTAAGTCAGCAACTCGGGTCACTCTCACTCATGCAAATCAAAGAACCGACCTCACAGATAGGAGTTCATAAGTCATTCAGGATGAAGATTGAGTCGCATATGATCAACCTATGAAATATTAGTCTCATTAATTAATGGATTTACAAAGAGAGATTAAATATTTTGTAGTTCGGTCTTATACAAACTTGTTGTATAAGATACACACTCATATGTCGCCACATGAACGGTTTGGATCAAACCATATATTTGTAAGTATTACAAAGTGGGCCATATCCATAATGTCACAAGGACGAGACACCCAACCTTATAAAAATACTATAGACCTTAGGTTATTTCTTAAGCATGATTCATCCATATGTCAACTACATACATGTTCAAGACTTCATGCAATAACCTTGGATTTTCCTGTTAATGGATAAATTAATACTACATAATTAATAATTAAATTAATTAACTAATCAATTACGAGACTTTAGGGTACAGATCCCAACAGTTTTACAGATCACCATGATATAGCAGTTCATCTACATGTAAACATATAACCTATTTGAGATCTAGCTTTATGTGGGTCAAATAAATAATTTGCAACTGCATAACCAGCTAAATCAGAATTACATTTGTTTGAATAAAATAAACTCATATCAATCGTCCCTCGAAGGTAGTGGAGTGCATGTTTAACTCCATTCCAATGTCTTTTTGTTGGAGAAGAACTATATCTAGCTAATAAATTTACAGAAAATGTATGGTACTTCAGGACCAAGTTGTTCCTCATTCTCTTCTCGATGTCGAAATATGTCTTTTTTCACATCCAATGATCGAGCTACCATTGAGATGTTCAATGGGTGTGCTTTGTCCATGTAAAACTTTTTCAAAATCTTTTCTATATATGTTGGCTGATGATAAATATCTCATATGCTAAAAAATTTTGTTTTCCCAAGATCTTTCATCTCAAATTCTTTCTTTAGATATTCAATTGCCTTTGAGAGCTCTTCAAGAGTTCCAATTATATTCAAATCATCAACATATACAACAATAATAGCAAATTCCAACTGTGATTTCTTTATAAAAACACATGGAGAAATAGAGTTATTTTTATACCCCTATTTCAACAAATATTCATTGAGACGATTATACCACATTCGTCTAGATTATTTTAATCCATATAAAGATCTCTACATGATAGAATATAATTTTCTAACACTTGAATTATATGATTCTAGTATCTTTAATCCTTTAGGGACTTTCATATAAATATCGTTATCTAGAAATCCATATAAATACGTTGTGACTACATCCATAAGATGCATGTCAAACTTTTCATACACAGCCAGACTAATCAGATATCTTAATGTTATTGCATCCACCATAGGAGACACAAATAGTAGTCTATCACAGTCCATCAGAGAAAAATTGTGATATTTTGCTATTATTTGTAAATATTTTTAATAGTTTTGTGATTTAAAATAATTTCCCAAGAAAATACACCAATTTGAGCCCTAAAACAACTAACAACTAGAGATGTCCATGTACCCTTCGAGGCGGAAAATTCCCAAATACACTGGGAATGAAGGAGGGAGTGGAGATTTTTTCCCCATTCATCAATCGGGCCTGGGGACTGGGATTATATTCCCCGTCCCTGCCCCGTGTCCCCACCCCGCCTCACCTTGATTTAAATTTGTATAATATATAATATATACACACACACACACGAAACTCTATTTCTACCTTTCCTACCCACCACACAGACACAACCGCTACTCTAGACCAGACGCCCATCTCTCCTCACTCACTGTACCTTTCACTTTGTCTCTCCTCAATTCTCACGGCTTACCACTCACAGCCCAGCGCTTTCCGGCCAAAGTCGTCAGCTACAAGTAGGTAGTTCGCCGTCGACTTTTCTCCTCTCCTTTCCGGCATGTGCTACTGGGAATCTAACGTTGCCGCCGCCGCCATTTTCTATCAAAGTATGTTCGGATCTACTCTTTTATCTTCCTGTTAGTTGAACGAAGAAAAAAAAAGGTTTGTATTCTTTTAAGTTGTTTTCTATCAAGGGTTGTGTTGTGTCATTTTGGTTTGCTTTTTAACTAAGTGAAAGGTCTCAACTAAAACTAATAGGCCAAAACAGCAGATCAGCAGACCGCACCATCTTTTAGGCTTATAGTTTTGTTTTCTATCGTTACCTTGTGTAGGCTTACAGATTCACACTTTTAATTCTTATTAAAATCCAAATCAAAGATTATATATAACGAAATGAAAGCAATAATTAGATAAATATTTGATTTGTGATGTGCTTTAATTACTTTGATGAAACTGGTGGGGTTTCCAATAATTGAATCAACATATTGTTGTGTTTTGCAATCTTACACGTAGCATCTTGTGTTTTGTGTTGAGGTTTATTATTTCTTTTGTGGCTTCTCATAAAGGACAATATTTATTTGGAGTTTGTGTTAAATTTTGAGACTCTGAGAATGTACTATTTCACAATTTGCAGGTCAAAATGACTTTATCAAATAATAATGAGTTAGATTAAGGTGGTTTCCTATTACATTAGACAGTAATGATAGTGATGATAATGATGAATTATTAAAACGTAGTAGGTTGACATTAGTAATATGGAATCATTACAAAAGATAAAAAATAAATGATTCCATGAAAGCAATATGTAACTACAATAGGAAAAAGTTAGGAGGAGAATACAAAAATGGGGCAAAATATTTACATGATCATTTCAAAATATGTTCCTTACGAAGGACAAAGAGACATTAAGCAATCATGCTTGACACCTGTTGGTGAAAAATTGTTTTAAAAAGATAATAAAGGAAGATTCTGAAAAATGAGAATCTCACGTTGATTAATTTTGAAGTGGGACATCCTTTATTAACTCCTCTACACACCTTTAGGTTCGGGCCTAAGGGGTACCCATGTTTTAGAAAGGGTGAGAAGATAGGTCAAGCTAGGCTTATTAGGCAATCCTGGAAGAAAAAATCAATGCAATTGTCGGTGGGGAAGAAAAAGACTTCTTATGCAAAAATTTTATTCTAAATGGTTTGACTGACGATCATTATGATTACTACTGAAAAAGTCGGGTCGAAGAAATATATTGTCAGCCGTTACCTGAAGTTCCAGATGACAGATGACAAGTTTGTTGAGGTCTAGTCTCATGAACTACAGAAGTGGGATCTCTATCATGAATCCCACATCGATTAATTTTAAAGTGGGATCTCTCCCCTACACACATTTGAGTTCGGGCCCAAGGGGTACCCATGCTCTAGAAAGGGTGATAAGATAGGAACAGTTGGGTTTATGTGGATCTCCACACATGCGCGCCACCGTCCGTCTAGGCATGGAAAGACATGGAGTGGAGTGGAGTAGAAAGAAAGTTGTATAAATTTTTTGTATTTCTTTTCCACAAAATATATATATATATTTTTGTTGTTTTGTTAAATTTCATTGCACGTGTCTGGTCGATGCAGACGGTTGGTCTTCAACTACTATAAATACTACTCCTTCCCTTCACTTCAAAGGCACTTCATTTTTCCATCGTTCCTCTCTTCTCCCTAATAACTTCTCTCAAAGGCTTTTGTTTTTTTCCCATCACATTTTCTGAGCAAATATTCAGAAGGGTGTTACATTATCAATTGGTTAAGGTGCAATTTCGATTGACTTCTTTTGGTTGTTTTATCCTAGGGATGGTGTGGCGAGTTTGTTAAACTACTTGCACTTTGGCAGAGCTGCGAAACGTTTTAAAGAGAGCGTTTCACGAGTTTCTATTTTGCAGGTTCAGTATGTGTCGTTCATTCCTAACGATTGTCGTTTATGCTGTTAGTAGCTATCATTTGTTGTCCATCAGAGTAGCTGTGCTAACAAGACCCAATAAAACTAATGACGCTAAAGTTGTACTAAATTCAACCATCTTTGATGATGAAACTTCTAGAAGAGACATTGCCTGTGCTATAATTTTACATGAATATACTATAAACATGGTTGAACATAACGTGAAGGATTTAGAAAGTTTATGAAGGGGTGTTCAACCTATGGTTAAGATGGTTTCAAGAATCACGATCAGGAGAGATATAATAAAAATTTATGAGGAAGAGAGAATTAGCCTGTAAACTTCACATCAAACCTATACCTAGAATTCCTTAGTTGAGGTAGAGTAAGCTCAATACACTCAATGTCATAACCTTAGCTAACAGAGAGTAGTCTCAATACATCAACGTCGATACATTTCCTACATGCACGCAATATACCCACAAAGGCTAATATTGGACTTCCCAAATACCTTCTTTAATCCTTCAGCATTGGAAATCCTTGGACTTCTCAAATACCGTCTTTTAATCCTTCAATATCGAGAATCCCTTGGACTTCCCAAGTACCTTCTTTCATCATTTAGCACCAAGAATTCCATGACAACCTGTAATGCTACAAAAACATATTCACGTAGTTAGGCAATCACAACTAGTACAAGGCATAATGGTTTATAAAATCCTTTTAAAAGCCTTAGAATTCATCATTAGCAATCATAAGACATTTTTAGCATATCATAAGTTATCATCGGTTGAACCATGTATGCTTGTCAACATTTGAGTATAAGAAAACATATAACTTCCTTTTTAAGTTTAACATTCTCATACTAGGCATTAAAAGTAAAATCAGTTAATCATGCTCAATGCTTAGCAAAATTAGCAAGAAAACATATTTCATAAGAAGTCACGAAGAAATCATAAATGAATTCCTTTAAAAACAAACATATGTCACTCACAGATCAGTCCTGCACTCTGAGGATTATAGTCTTCCTCAGTCTCAATTTGACCTGAAATAATAATTAAAAGGCATTAGATCATCTCTTTAAGGTTCCCACACTTCCCATAATACTTAAACTTTATCCACATTGGCCAAAATCAATTTAAATTTTACTTATTCATTCACCATTGTCATTTAGGGATTTTTATGCAAAAAATCCCAAATATTTCTAAAATACCAAAAGATCATTTTAAAATCCAAAATTGCCCATTTTGAGGTTAAAAATTCAAGGAAATATCAATTGAGATTCAAAAATGCTTACTAACTCCCAAAATGGTCATAGGCATGCAACATGGGTAGCATATGGGTGTGGAGCGCACGTTATGGGCATGGGTGGGCGACAGGGGGCGTGGGTAGGCTACAGGGGACATGTGCAGATGCTGGCAGGCGTGGGCAGCAATTGCTGTATGCGGGTGTGCAGGCCATGACGCATAGGCGTGCGATGTTAGGCGGCAAGTTGCACATGCATGTGTGCGGCTGGTGTGTGAGGATGGGTGACAGCCCTAGACTGTCTCCCGTAACCTTTGGCCAACAGTCCCTTGTTTTCAACTCGACTTTTTAGAGTTCCAAAACACGTTTTCCAATCTAATACACTCCAAATAAATTTCATTGAACTTAAGAAGGACCTCTTAACTTACTTACCAACAAAATTGGGCACTTAAATTGTCCCCAAACACCCTTGAAAAATTTCCAAACTTGAGTTCTCTAGTTTACTTGGTTTCAGCGACAACCTTTGGTTTCATCAAGTTTTCTTAATCTTCCTAACTTTGATTCACTCTAGCAGCCCTGGGGTAGATTCTAACTCATTTAGCTTTCATTTGGTCAAAAAATCAAAAAATTAGCACGAGGGAATCGGGAGAACGAACCACTTCTTTTAGCTGCTTGCTTCTAGCCGAACCTATTGCCTTTTTCTTCTAATCATCTTTGGTCATCCAACTGCTTGCTTACCTTTAACGTGGCACCTCCTCACTTCTCCTTGTCCTCATCACTCAAAATAAAATTATCAATTTTAATTTTAATTTAATTTAATTTATGTATTTATTTAATCTTTATATTTAACCAGCACTCAATATTATTTCCCTAACACTTAGAATTAAATTACTCGTGTTAGTTTGTGAGGATCGTCTTCACTCTTAGAAGCAAGGATGCAGGGAAATGACAAGGTCATCAATTACCAAATCTTGGGATTGGGGCATTACACTATTAATAATATATTAGTGCATCAATAGTTTATCACCACTCATTTTCATACTCATCTAAAGCATAACATTGGTGTATTAATATTGTATATACTAATTAAAAATTTATTTCAACTATCTCATTTGTGTCTAAGCAGTATACCTGAAGGCATCGAATTCCCAGCAGAAGCAAGTAATTGCCTTGTGCTATTAAATTTGTTTTTGAAAAACCAAAATTACAGAGAACATACAACAAGAATAAACAATTAAATTAGCGTGCTTTTGAGGAGAGTTAAGAGAAAGAAGTTTTCCTACCTTTGAAGACCATCTTCGTTGTGGGAGGCTTCTTTTTCTCCAAATCACGAACTGGTGAGAACTCCAGAGAATGCAAGAAGAACTTTTCTTCTTTGGGAACACCACCACGATGCAAACGTCGCTATTCTTTGGAATAACCAACAGAGGAGTTGTGGGCTCTCTTTTATTTTGGTAAGGGAATTGTTTTGTGTGTAGAAGATAGAGTCGGGGAGGGAAAGAGGTTTCTTCAGTTCTTTTACAAAACTTTTTCTTCCTTCTTGTAAACTTCCTCCCCTCCCTTTTACGTAAAAATATGAGAGAGAGCAAAATAACTCTCATGTACTGGGGAGTTATTTTTTAATTAATAATATAATATTAATTAAAAATAATATTAATTTAATTATATTATATTAAATCATATTTAATAAATATAATTAAGTAAAATTAATTAATTAAGTATTTCATACTTAATTTAAATTTGAATCATATTTAAATAATCTTCTCCCACATAACCTATAGTTTTAATATGAATCTCATTCATATTAATTTTAACCTATAGTTTTTATATGAATCCCATTCATGTAATTAATATTTAAATCTCATTTAAATATTTATCTCTCTTATAATACAAAGTGTAAATTTTGAATCTCATTCAAAATAGAGTTTATATTATAATGTATATATATACATTATGCTAATTGTATCACATACAACTAATTCCCTTATAATTTGAACGTTTCAAATTAAACCAAAATACTTGATTCTAATACTAATCCTTTATGAGCTAGTAAGGGGGGCTTATGGACCTATAGTTAGAAGCTTCAATGATATGAGATTAATCAATTGAACTCTTTAATTAGATTAATCAATATTCATTAACTGTAGGTCTCTCCACTAAAGACTTATAGTCGCACTCTTCACACTATAGATATATTTCAATGTCCACGAAATTTACTAATCAACAGTAAGTCGACCCTTCACAAATTACTCATAACTACAACTGGGTTAAATTATCGTTTTACCCTTGTAGTTGTATATAACTCCATAAGATACTGATCCCTCTAATGAACAAACTGTTTATAGTCCAACTATAAACTAACCCCTCTCAAGCCAATGAGAGGGTGAGGTCTCATTGTTCAGGACCTAGAATCAGCCCTTAAATTTATCTACTTACCCTAAGCACGGGAAGAAATGAATTCCATCTTGTGAAGATATGTTCCCAGCTCCCTAATTAGACAAATCCCCAAAATGGTAGGCATATTGAGTCGGCGATTTGGCCACTCTCACCATACAGATCAAATGATTGCCCTCATAGACAAGAGTTCATAACTCACTCAAGATTTAGGTCGAATTACCTATAGTCATCCTATGAAATGTTAATTTCTACAATTAACAACGTTACAAAGAGAAATTAAACATTTTGCGGTTTGGTCTTATAAAAACTCTTTGCATAGGATACCCCTACTCACATGTCTCCACATGAACGATTAGGATCAAATTGTTTGTAACACTTTACGACTCCTTGTAACAATTACAAAGTGGCCGTATCCGTAGTGTTACCAAAATAAGGCACCCAACCTTATTCATATACTACAGACCTTTTTGGTTATTACTTAAACATGATCCAACCTTGTATGTCAACCACATACAGTTTACATAAAATAACCATAGAATCTTAGTTTATTAGATTAAATTAATGCATAAAAGAGATAAAATGACTTCTTATTTTATTTAATAAATAAAATGTATATACAATTTACAAAACTATAAGACTCAAGAAATTTAAGACACACTAGTCCCAACAATATCAACATCCATTCTCAATAAAATTCCAAGTAGAACAGTTGATGTATTAGTAGCAAATCAAGGTTAACTCAAAGTTCACTTCAGGTATAACATTGATGCATCATTAGAATGTGAATACTCTTTAAAATACGTTTGTTCAAGTTACCAGTAGTATATCAACATTGGGTCAAAATTCTATTTCAAGTGTAACATTGATGTATCAATAGTTTATCAACATGCATTCAGAATGGATATCGTTTCATGCAAAATTTAGCCAACCTAAGTTGATGATCATGTACTAAAGAAACCACATAGTTTAACAAATGAATAGTGATTCAAATTAATTCCACCAATAATTGTAAATCAACTTTGATGTTTTTTTTCATATATTTGCAAATTTTAAAAAACAATGGCTAAATATGCAAGGTTAAGGTTATATATATATATATAGTTTCCTGTTCTTGCATCTACCCCAAGCCTAAAAGAACGTAAATATTTTTGTTCACAATTTGATAGACACTCTAAAAATATTTTGATAAAAAATAAAATACTTATTCTTTAAAATAATTATAGAAAAAATTTGGATGAACGTATGTATTAGAGATATTTTATTTATTCTGAAAATATTACGTCCTACTTTCGTAATATAAAGAACATTAATTTTAAATAATTGAATATATACAGTTTTTAATTACATTCTTAATTTCCAAATTTTCTATTACTTATTGCAAAGCCAAAATTTACTTCCAAATGGACTAATAACAATAATGATAAAATTTACTAGTTAAATACACTTTTAATTCTCTTAAAAAAATAATTTAATAAAATCAGGGTGACGAAACTAGAACTAAAACATAGACTTAACAAAACTTTAACATAGATTTAACTACAAGACTTTACAAACTTATATGAAAAATCCTAGAACAGACTTAATAAACATAGGTTGATGGGGCACAACGCAATTTTCTTGCAGCTTTCAATGGGGCAAGGAGAGATCCACAACTTCTCAATCTACAAATTTCATAGATGCAAATCATTGCATTGACTGCAGGTGGAAAATTTATCGAGATGGCCCTTGCTTGATGCACCCAAAAGACATTGGAACTTATAATATGTGCTTTCCTTGGAACTAGAAAAAATATTAAAAAGAAACGAAATATTATTGCAGGGCTTAGTTGAAGCATGCCATTGCATACTGTTAAAGGAGAAATAGGCCAATTCACAAATTGACATGTCATTTCTACAAAATTACAATAATTGAATTTGGGACCAATTAAAAGTTGACATATGCCCCAAACTAAAAATGGTGGAGCAGCTAACCGATTCCAATGCTTAGATCCAGCGTGTAAGCCCCACACTTAGCTTAGAAAGTGAGCAAGCTATAAAGATTGGTTTTGGAAGATGACAAGTTAAAGAAGGTAAGTAAAGAGTAGCCGAGAGCCTTAAGGCATGAGTTATCATGCGTTGAAGATGTTCTATGCGTTTGTGAAGGCTGCTATGTGTTGATGAGGGTGTGTCATGCGTTTGTGAAGGCTGCTATGCGTTGGTGAGCTGAAGTATGCGTTAGCCAATTCATTTTTAAAGGAAAGAAGGTGGAGGTTAAGTCGGCGGCCTATTTAAGTGAGTAAGTTGAGTGTTTGATCATTTTAAACATATTCAAAAGCTCAAATCAGTTCAATTTCATAGCTGAGAGACGAAGAGAGGTAGGGAAGGTGTTTAGGGCAAAGTTGTGGAGAATTCAGATCGTTTTCGTGGTAAAATTGAAGCTGGAACAGTGAGTTTGGCTGCTGTTGCGCAATCCGAGCGTGGTCTGGTGTTTGGAGAAGAACGAGCTAAAGAGATCAAATTGAGGGCTGAAATTTTAAGGTTAGTAAGCTAACTTAATTATTAACAACTTTTATGAAGGATGTTTGAGCTGAATTAGAAGAGAAATATGTAAACTTTTAGGTGGAAGTGACTATTATAGAATTGTTGTGCGATCTGGAGTAGCGCGAGGTAATTTTGAAATATCTGACTAACAAGAAGGAGTTAATCAGTGAAAATTCAAGGTAAACTAGAAAACATATTTCTCTACATGTTTGTAGAAGGAACAAAGTTCTAAATTTGGCTGGAAAAGTGACTTTTAATAGGTAGAAGTGAGAATAAGAGGAAAGGCAAAAACTGAGATAATAGGTGTTGCTGGAACTGCAGTGTCGCTAAGAAGTTGGAGAGTGAGTAGCGAGATGAGTGTCGCTGGTAACACAGAGAGCTATGCGTCTCACAAATCTTGTTGGGTATCGCTGCTCAGGTAAGTCTCGCTGGTCTTGCTCGCCATGGTATTGCTAGTGCCATGTGCCGTAGTTTAATCTCGCTAGTAGTGTGGAATCTCACTAGTAATCTCGCTAGTGGTGTGGAATCTCGCTTATTATGATTATTTTTGGAAGAAATTGGTCTCAGTGGTATAACATGAATAAAATACAAATGTGTAAACTAATGGTTTGTAAAAAGGAACTTTAGGGAAGTCTAACATGAGAAATGTGTTATTTCAGGCCGAGAGGAGCTAGGAAAGATGTACAATCCGCTCAAGGCCTAGGACAAGTTGTGAGTGACTTTCTATCTAAAAGTGTTTAGTCTTAACATAGTTTCTTGATAATATTTGTTGATAAATGCTACATGATCAAATTCTATGAACATTATGTGTGTTCCATGTGCGGTATAATGAGCTGTTTCAATATATATTTATATATATATATAAACTGAGCAAAAGTATGTGAATAATAAGGGTAAGACAGATGGAAGCACAGGAACTATGATTAATATTGCGATGTGGGAGTGTACGCAAGAGTATGATTAAGTATGTGATATATGACGGTAAGACTAAAGGAAGCATATAAGCATATGAAATGTGATTTATGCTAATGAGAATAAAAGTAGCATATGAGTTTATGAAAAGTATTGTGATGTATGAGACGTTACTAGAGTATGAACGAGAATTACGAATTATAGCATAAAAATAAAGAAAGCGTGTAGGCATATGAAAACTGTTGTGATGTATGAGATATTACAAACTCATGATTTTATGTCATATTGTATTCTTATTTGAATGGCTCCCAACCGAGGTACGAAGAGAAGGCATGTGAGATATTTGTGTATGTAATTAGTTTCATGCTAATATTGTTCTGATTACCATGAAATGATTTATTAAAAACTATTTATGCAAAGCATATTTGTTTTATAATGTTTTTCTTTTAAGGGACCCAATATTGAGGGAAGATGTGAAGGCATGTGGGAAACCCAGTGTTGTAAGAAACCCAATGTTGAGGGACAATGTGAAGGTATGTGAGCAATTTTGTATTTGAAAACTCAGTGCTGAGAGATGTAGAGAAAGCACTTGAGTATCCTGGGGATCCAATACTGAGGGATTGGAAGAAGGTACTTGGATAGCTCGTGAGCAAATTGTGATTGATTGATGTTGAGATGTTGAGAGTACTCCACTCAGCTAGGAAATATAGACGTTGGGTGCGGTGAGCTTCGCTCAGCCTCAATTAGAGAAGGAGATTTAAGGAAACGGTTTGTGAATAATGTTTCAAGAGATAATCAGATGTGGTTAAACTATAATCTGACGTATACTAGTGATGGACATGGGGGGATTTTATATTTTCATACACTGTTGAGAAAAACTTTAATTAGTCACTCACTGGGCGTTTAAGCTCACGTTTTCCTTGTTTTTTTGTTTTCCAGGTAGCGAGCAAGTTCGAGATGCTTAGCCTACGCAAGACCTCGTCTGGGTCTACCAACGGTGTTTAGTATTCTGAAAATTGTAAATAATTGTACTGGATCATGTGTTGTACATATAGAGAGGGTTAAGGAAGTTGTTGTGTATTTATGCTATTATATGTCTGAATGAGAAGGATGTGCGTATGACAAGTTAACTCTGGTGTATGTGTGAAGTAGTTTATGGTTTATAACTGTTTATTAGGTAAAGGCAGAGTTTATGGTTGATAGTGGATGTCGTAAGAGGGTCGGTGTCCGCTGTCATCACACTTCTTCTTGGGTTAGGAGGGTACCTGGGAGGGGGTGTGACACAGCGCACCCAAGAGCAGTTTATCCAGTCCACCACCACCCATATTTAGAGTATGGCCAACTAGCTCTCCCAACTAGCTGATGCTGTGAGCAGGCTGGACATCCAACGGGGGAAACTTCCTTTCTAACCCACACTGAGTGCCATCTCTGTGAGCTGTGGGATGGACCCTTTGCCTAATGAGCCCATGGGTGAACTAGTGGAGACAGCAAGCCCACCAAGGAAACGTGGGATAAGATTCAACCCACCTCTCAATTTTTCCACTAATGTTATCTGTGCTCCTTTCCCTAACAGGTTGGTTGTTACTTAGGGAGGATCACGCAAAGAAGAGGTGAGGTCTGCTCTGTCTCCCAAAATTCAAAAGCCTGCTATTAAGAGCAAAAAGGTGTGGACTGGAAATCGTCAAGAGGAAAGGAAGGAAGAAAATAAACAGAAAGATGAAGTTCGCCAAGAGGTTGTTCTTCTAGGTAATTTTCCTATTAAACAGGAGGACCAAGGTACATTTTCTATTCCTTGTCAGATAGGAAATAGGAAATTTGAGTATGCCATGTTAGACTTAGGGTCCGCAATCAATATCATGCCTGCTCCTGTTTATGCTGATTTTCAATCTCATATCCTATACCTGGCTGATATTGTAGTGCAATTAGCTGATCATCTCTTGTTAGGCCAATTGGTATAGTTAAAAACATGCTAATTAGAGTCAATGGCCTGATTTTCCCTGTTGATTTTTACGTGATCAATATGGACGTTAATTCTACTTCTTCTGCTTTTCCCTTGTCTGTGTTCTTAGGGAGACACTTTCTAAAGACCGCAAAGGCGGTGATTGATGTGGATGAAGGGTCCCTTTCTCTAAGGCACAAAGAAAAAATTGAAAAATTCTTTATTTCTGATGATTCATCCACCACTAATCTTGTGTGTTTTAGCTTTGTGATTTTTCAGGGTTGTGGTAAACACCCTAAATTGGGGGTGTTGTATGGGGACTCGGCTTTCCCGGAGGGATACGAATGATGAAGCCGAGTACAGTCGAGCATAACGACCTTAAAAAATTGCGATACCTGGAGGCAGCCAAGATTTATATTTTTGTTATTTCATTTTCTTGTTTTTTATTTTTATTGTGCTTAATGCTTCCTACTTTTCTTGATCTTTTAGGTTTTTCTTGCTTGAAGGAAGTTGGAAAGGAGATTACCATTACGAGCTAGACGTCACTGCCATCCTTCGTGCCAAATTTCAGGGAAGTTTTCTGTTTCCCTTTTTATTTGTCCCTTGTTTTTATTTTCTTTTCTCACATTAGGGACAATGTTAGATTTTAAGTTCGGGGTAAGGAATGTCTGTGTTTTGACTGGAGTTCTTGAGCATCTGAGCTCGGACTAAATATTGTGTGCTTCATGCCTGCCTGTTCATCTGTGCTTAGTTCGTTATGATGACTGGTTGATGACGCACTCTTTTCGATTCTCTTGTGTGATGCAATGTTTGAAGTGATTGATCATGATTTTTAGCCATTTTTTAAAAAATTATGATTTCTCATGCACGCTTAAGTTTTTTGTCTACCTATATTAGGTCCTGCATGCTTAGAATCATATTACTTAGTTTGTATTTTTGTTCTTACCTCGATAGGCCCCACTGATTGGTTAGTATCTTTTATGATGGGTTGTAATGTAATATTGAGGAAGAAAAAATATTTATATGCTTGCTGAAAAAGAATGTGGTGCTTTAAAGAAATATCATATAAAAAAAAGCATGAAAATGAAAGAAAAAAGAAAAAAAAAACTTGTAACGATATACATGACTAGGGGTAGCAAGAGCTGCCTTTGTTGTGATTAGTTAGGACATTCGTGAGAAAAGAGTGTGAGCATAGTTCCCTGCGGTAAATGTGTGAAAGCTAACGCCCTTAGGTAAAATAAATGCAAGTTTAGGACCCTAGAGTTTGAATTCACGCACCTCAGTTGAAATATTGCCGCTTTGATTTTTTTTTGACATTTGATGATTTGTGCATGAGCTACCATTGGGAAAAAAAAATTGAGAGCGATTTAATGCAATTTCAGGGTGCTAGGAACTTAATTAGAAGGGCTTTGAACTCACCCTTGCATGAGATAATCTAGAATTAGTTTTAATATGTGCTTCATTAATTGATTATGAACCGATATCATCGTGAATGCAAGTTAAATCTCAGTGGACTATTGAGACTCGAGTAACGAACCTTCGTGATTGAGTGAGCATAATTTTGTTTGACTGTGTGCAATATTTTACCTTGCTTGAGGATGATCAAGAATTAAGTTAGGGGTGTTTGATAGCATCTAAAATGTCCTATCTTCCTCAGCTTAACCCGGGATGTTGTGCTGTTTAATGTGTCTATTATATTATTTTGTAGGTTTCGAGCACTTAACAGGTAGAACAGGGAGTTAGCAACAAAACTAAGCTAAAACGAACCAAAATGGAGTTCCACAGCGTCACCCTGGAAATAGAACTCCAAAATTACCAAAACGCCCCTGAAGCCACGGCGCATCAGCGCTGCCTAGGTGCCGCTACGGTGCTTTATTCCGAGATGTTTTACTGGTCAAGTGCATCAAGCATCGCGACATTCCGAAAGTTTCACGCGTATAGATTAGCGTCAGCGCCGTGGCGCCAATCCAATTTTGGCATAAAATGCCATAGCCGCCAACCATTCGGGAAAAATAGTAGCACGAGTCCCAAGTCTGTCTTTGGAGTTTTTCACTGCATTTTCCTTCTTTTTATCTTGAGGAGAGTTTCTTTGAACAATTATTGGGTGAACAAGCATGTATCGAGGTTAAGGTAACGTTTTCTAGCTTTGGTATTAGGGATTTTCCATTGTAATTGATGTTCTTTTGAGGTTTTGAACTTAATTCAAGTGCATGTATGATTTAATTCCGAGTTTTCAAGAATTATGATCAATTTGTAACATTGGTGTTTATTTTGATTATTACTTTGGTTGTATTACAATTCGTGACAATTTGTTGTACGTCAATCATTGGAAGCAATAGGTTAGGTTAGCTTGCAAATCTAGATGGTGATGGGCATTGTTCTAATGAATCTAGAATTAAATCGATAGGACATTCAATTTAGGTCTATCCAGTTGCATGTCTCGCCTAATTTTCCTTTGAACTTAATGCGGTTAGGTTTAGTCAAATTTTGCATGCTTTTCATTGATTTGCCTTAAATCTAACTTGTCGACTAGGACAATTAAATTATGGCATTTCTAGTTGAATTGATTAGGTGCTAGCTTGAATGAATTTAGTAATGACAAACCAATGATAAGAACATACAAAGGAAATCTCGTGTAACCCAGGCTAGAGCTTATTTAATTGGATTTTTACTCCTTTTACTACCGCATTTTATTTTCATGTTTGCTATTCTCACATCCTTTTCCTAGGTTAAGAAGGTAACTTGGGAGGGAGTGTGACACTTCCCCAACAACGACGCCAATTTGATCTAAGCCTTTTATCGTTGCCGTAAGACTGAAAATCAAATAAACTTTATAAACTACCGATTCCTTCTCATATTACTATGATGGCGTAGCAATAGTGGCAAGTTCGGTGATCTGCAGGGAAGTGCTAGCATGAATTTTCCGTAAAGCTAATTAACTAATTAGGGCAACAAATTGGAGGGGGGGGGGGGTTGGTGTGGATAGTGTGATAAGTGTGCAAGAAAAATAAAAGCAACGGGTAAATATAACCTAGGATTGGGTTTATCTAGTTTTGAGAGCAAGATGAATTCCTATGTAAGTTTGATAATTGATTTTCGTTAATTAAACATCCAATCGATTTATACTTGCACAAAGACCTACTTAGCCTAACCTTACTCAATAATGCTACAGGTGGACCAAAAGCTCAATTAAACCAAGTAAGTGTCCTAAGTAATTAAAGCGATGATAACAATGCCCTAACTAAACTACATGCTCCTAAATCAATTGGGTTCGATAGCGTCCATAAAGAAATAAGAACAAGTGAACTAAGCTTTAGGATTTCATTGTGTTGATTAACCAATTGGATATAGCCTAAATGATTAACCAATTTTATTTTTGAACCTAGTTAATACATGTGTTCTATGAAACCCATTAAATACATGATTAACTAATTGATACATAGGTGATTGAGCTAGACATTCAAGTGCGAACGAGATGAAGCTACAAATTAAATAGAAAAGGAAACGCATGCTTATGGGGAAATAACCAATACGCAAACATGCATTTAGAATTGAAATTGATTCAAATAAAGCATAAAGAGATATACATTCAGCCCAATGCATAAAAAATCTCAAAAAATTACCTCAACATCCCATAGACAAGTGGAAGAGGGGGAGCTCCAAATCCATGTTTACAACCCATCATAAAATTCCTAAGCTATGATGCTTGAAATATGAAGGAGAAGAAGAAATTTTGATGAACTCCTCGACCTCCATGAGTTCCAACATGAAAAACCCTAAAATAGAGAAGAAATTATATATAGAAATCGGGAGAAGCATCGTTGCGCTTTGGATAGAAATTGGAGCGCAGGTCTCGAGCATCATTGATATGCGCAAGCGCACACATCAAGTAATAATATAGTTCACAATGACCAAGGTCGAGTATCGTTCGTTGGGAAATTGGTTTGGTTAACTTTTAGCTACTCAAGGATTCTTCCAATTTTATTAAGGGAATCCAACTTGACGAAGACTAATGTAAATTAATCCTATAAAGAAAATTAAACATAAACACTAGAGCGAAACAAAACAAAGACACGTCTTAGGGTGATGATTTCATTGATGGATTAACTAAGTTAATTGTTTAGACCTCAATTTTATTTTATGCTAACTATGTGACACCCCCTCCCAAGCTATCCTCTTAACTTGAAACGAGGCATGACGACAGTAGATAACAATCCTTTATGACATCCACTGTCAACTTAACTCTCTTTAAATTTCCTTACCAAGAACTCGATAACAAAATTATAACTCAGTTCAGGCCATAAATAATCTTAAATTAAACTTTATAATAACAATAGAGTTTTACATATTTCCACCACTCTTTAGACCCCAAATGTACAATGCTAGGTCTAAGTACAAATATTTACAATGCTCAAAACTTAAGAAGTAGATCCAAATGAGTTCAGCGAGTAGGCTAAGTGTCACAATCGCTCACTTTTGAATACGAGACGACGATTGTGCGGCACTGCTCTAACCCGGTGAGCAGGTTAGCCGTACAAAACTGTGGGTCGCGTGTAAACTTGGAGTATGATGTAGCCTCTACTCGCGTTTTGAGAGAAAATGGTTTTATAAAACGAGAGAGAGGAAAAGCTTTGAAAACATCATTAAATAAAGCATTGAGGACTGACAATTGCAAGAAAGCTTGTTTGCAAAGAGTACAACAATACTTGGTCAGGGAGTCAACTAGTGGGGTTCCCCTATAGTACATTCTAAGCAAAAACTAGTCTGCCAGCCTTGCATATCAAAACTGGCGAAATGTCACTCGAAAGGAAAACAACATGAAAATGAAAACAACTTCCTAAGCTAGTTGCAAGACATAAATACAAGGTGGTTGAGGGTGGTTTGGGCATGCGGCCATAGGCAAACACTCCCTGGACAAGCATGCTCAAGACACTAAGCACCCTGGTTCCGCTCGCTACCTGGAAAGTTGAAAATATTTGAAAACATAAGCTTGGTTACCCAGTGAGTGATAAGTTTATAAGACTATGCTTGACATAAAAGCTCAACGAAATCATGCTTGATAATCAAATAATAAAGCTTTTGGAAACTTATAAACATTTACATATTTAAAACATTTTGCCTTAGTTGAGGCGGAGTAAACTCAACGCTACTCAACGTTGAAAATAACCTTAGTTAGGGTGGAGTAATCTCAAACATGCCCAACGTTGAAAACAACCTTAGTTGGGATAGAATAATCTCATCATACTCGACGTCGAATGACCCTAGTTATGTTACTATCTCAACACAAGAACGTCAAATTTTCCTCTATGTGCACGTAGGAATTATATCCCGAGCTGCCCATGTACCTTCTCTAGTCCTTCAGTACCACGGTCCTAATATTAAGGCTGCTCATATGTCTTCTCTATTGCATGAATAAGGTTACTTCAATCATATCAGATTTCACCATTTGAACCAAGGTGGAAGGATGCTATTAAGGATTATAATTATTATTATTATGTAATTAATATTAAATGAAAAAATGGAAATTTTGATTAAGTCAATGGGTGTAATAAAAAAAAAACAAAAAAAAAAAGAAGGAAAAGAAAAAAAAAGTAATGTTGGTGGTGGAGGTTGAGTTTAAAAGAAGGAAGCATTTCTTCCAATCATTTTGCCGACTCTCATTCTCCTAAATGTCTAAACAAGTTTGTGGTTTCTAAGCTTGGCATTGAAAGCAAGACGAGATCACCACTTTTCTCAGTAATGTACTTCCTTTCATTCTTCCTTACTTAGCCTTAGATATCCTTTCATAGATTCTCGAACCTCAAACAAAATCTTCATGCATGTGTTCTTTCTTTCCACATCTTTTTTTTTTCTTTTGGCCATTTTCGTTCTTAGGTGCTGAGTAGTGTCCCCCCCC